>VWYE01008532.1:0-238163 GCA_013398995.1 Alaudala cheleensis | reverse complement strand
TTCTTAATTACAGTTACAGAAGATGCAAGCTGAATCCTTAATGTTGTATAAAATGTGTGATAAAAAATAAGTGTTTCATGTGTAACCAGCTTAATTCTCCTGATACGTTACATCTTGAACCAGAACCTCACACAGTGTATATGAGACCTTATCCATGAGACAAATGTGTCCAGTATTTATGTTCCTGTAATTTCCAAGCATATGAAATTAGATTTACTTTGTATTTTTAAGAAAGAAACAGAAAGAATTGTAAGTTCTTATATATGGTGTAGCTCTACACATTTGCTAAATATTTATAGAATTAGAGAACCATCATTTGGCAAAAGCCCTCTCAGATCATTGAGCCCAACTGTTAAGCACTGCCCAGTCCTCCAATGAAAGCATGGCCCCCAGTGACACATCTGCATGTCTTTTAAATATCTCCAGGGATGACAATTCTGCCACTTCCCTGGGCAGCCTCTTCCAGTGCATGACCACCCTTTTGCTAATACACAATCTAAACCTTGCCTGGTGTAACTTAAGGCCATTTCCTCTTGTCCTTTCACTTGTTACCTCAGAGAGGAGATGAAACCACACCTCACTACCACCTCCTTTCAGGTAGGTATGGAGAACAATAAGGTTTCTCCTGAGCATAATTTTCTCTCATTTTCTCATGTTCTCTGGGGAACTTCCCCAAACCTGTGTGTGAGAGAGGTACCTAGGCCTTTTTTATATGACTGTTTTCCATGGGTCATAGAAGTGAAATTCCTAGAAGGTACTAAATTCCTTGAGGTATACTAAAGTGACAGGAGGCATTTTTTGCTTATGTTGCCATCACTTGTATCTTAACAGAAAGAAGGAGGAAGAGGGCAGTAAATAATAATGGAGTAAGTGCTTTTGATCATGCTTTAATGGAAGTCTCAATACAATAGGGAAGGTGCTGCTCTGGGGCTCCTTGGCTGGCAACAGACAATGCTGCAAAGAGGCAGGGATTTCAGATCCAGTTGGATCCAATGGCTGAGCCTTAGCTGAAAGTGTCTCCCAAGGCCATGGACTGGCACAGGTGTCAATGTCAGTCATGTGCAAGCGGATGCCAGTTGAGGAGCAGATACTGAACATCTACAAAGAGAATTTTAGAGAAGGAATGTCAATCTGGAGATCAAGTGGCATCATGGAAATCTTATGACTACCCTGCATCACAATGAGCTGAAACTCATCCCAAGGTCAGGGCAGCTAGTGAAAGGTTTGTGTAGCTCAGTATCTTGTGTCCAGAAGTAGCTAATATTGCCTGTCCAGAGGGGAGTGTAAAAACAGGGCATGTGTGAGGGTGATTGTTCAGAGATGTGTCACTCTTGCTTAAACCAGGGGTGGATATTCCTCTACACTGCAAGCTGTAAAGCAAAGGAGAAAAGTGTTACTGTGTGGGGGAGGAAAAGAAAGAAAAGTGTGCCTGTATTGAGCAAACCACAACTCTGCAGGCAGCCTGAGGTGTTTGGTTGGAGAGATTTTTAGAAGTGGGTTTTTCATGCACCTTCTGTATGCAATTTCCTAAATTAATTGATACTTTTCTCCATAAGGATTGTACTGCCTATGTTTGCCATCTGAGAAGCTATGCACCTGTCAGACCTTCTGCTTGTCATCTAGTACGTGTTCCCAGCCTCCTTTGATTTGAACTCATGAGAAGATGAAGCATCCTGCCTTATCTATTTCTTCTTCTCCCTGTACAAGTCAGGCTGTTAGCATGTGTGGGGGCAGCACATCTCAATTGCATCCTGCTGCAGCCCTGACAAATTCAGCAGCGTGTGGCAGTGAAGTGCTTGGCAGACCTCTGAGATAAGTGAGATAAATGCTGTGCACTTTTCCAGTGAAGATCTTCATACAAATGTGAAGTAGCTCAGGCTGTGATTCGGATCTCCTCCTCAGAAAGCTGCTGTGTTTCCCCAGCTGCTGGGTAAGGGCAAAGCTTATTTATGAAACTTGAGAGTCTGGGGAAGGGAGAGTTGATCATGTCATGCCTATTGTAAAAGCAATTAGAGTGTTACTTAAGGATATTATTGTTACAAGCGGTGGGAAACCTGGCTTGATCTGCCTCTTGTGAGGATACAAGCTCTTCAGAGAAGTCTTGAGGCAGGTTTGAGCAGCATGTGTCTCACTTTGACTCAAACCCTCTGCAGGGAGGCCTGCAAGTGTTGGACCTCCACTGCTGTGTCAGGACAAAGAAAAAAGAGAAATCAGCAGCTGGCAAACAGGTCCTTCTTCACCAAGCATTGCTGTTTATACATGTCAAGTTGCAGGCTTTTCAAATTGTTTGAGGAGGGAACAAAGCATAGAAGGATTTTTTCTTTTTTTTCCCCTAAATCATATGTGAGGAGAAACTTGCCCTGGTTGTGGGATATCCGCCCAGACATCAGCCCAGGGAAATACATTGTTACCAGGGCTGAGACTGACAGGAACCTTAAGTCAAGAGTCAGAGTCTTCAATTTTGACAGTACTGAGTTGTGAATGCCTGCAAGCCTGGGCTGGTATCAGCTGCACTAGTGAAAGCAAAGCTGGTATTTATAGATAGGACAAGCCTATGGTTGCCCCAGTTTACACAGCATGGCAGCAAAAATGATTGTCATGCCTGCCTCCTGCTTCCTGACCTGTCCTGTTCTATGCCATGTGTTTATGCCATGCTACCCTCTCTATGCTGTGCTGTGCTATCTGTGCTCTGCTATGACGTGATGTCTGTGCTTGAGACACTCCTCCCACCCCAAAGTACTGTGAATGAGACTCTGTGATTTCCTGAATCATGGTCACAGGGCAGCAGAGAGAAGACAAAGATCTGATCTCTTCAATCCCGCAGCAGGTAGACAATTTAATTCTCTAAGGTTGATGGTATTTTCACAGACACCAAGTTTAACATGAGGAGGTGAAGAAAATTAATTAAACTGAACCAGAGCATTGAAGATGGGCAGAAGATACATTTTGTGTTGGTTACCTTCTGTTCAGGCAGAGTTTTAAACAAATCATGCCCTCTTTGCCAGATAGATTTTTGGTAAATACTTTATTGACTGGTCTGTGTAATTTTAACATTTCATTTTGTAACACACATTACAATATAACAGAATTATAACAGTGCCTCAGTGAAAAGATGCCAACTTCTTATTGCAGTGGTTTGAGTTCAAATTCATTTGAATTAAAAAAAGCATTTCAAAATTATAAATTATTGATGTCCTTCAACTACAAAATCAATAGATACTCATGATTCTCCTCTTTTACTATTGAACTTACTGAAATGCAAGGTAAAAAACAATGTAATAAATTGGGAAACCTATTACGTAAGGACCATAAAACTGTCATTTTTCTGGTACTACAGAGAGTACTCCCAGAATATGGACAAACACCTGCTTTTTCCAGCTGTGCTTTAATTTTGCTGGCATGTTATCCTGTGCACTAGCTCTTGACACATTCCAGAAACAATGGAATAGTGCAACAAGGGTTTCCTTTTCTTATACCTACTAAGAGAAATACAACCTCTAGTCACTCCCTGAGTTGTACAGGCATTTCCTAGGCTTTTTTTTCCAAAGAAGAAGCTGTCAAAAGTATACAAAGCCTGTTGCTGAGTAATTTATCATACTTGAACTGTGGCTAAGTCTGGAGCCCCTAGCTGGGATCAAGACTCCATCAATCTAGGCAACGTATAGCCATGCTGTAGATGACAGTTCTTACTTAATGATTGGTCAAAGTGGGCAGAAATGACAGCCCCACAGGGGCATGCTATACCTCCACTATCAGCTAGCCCTGGAGGAGTCACTGGCAGGAACCTTCCAGACTGATGGTCAGCTCCTCCACCACCCAGCTCCCTGCATCCTGTCACTGTGAAAGCACTGGGGGACTGCATCCCTCTTCCCTGTGCTGAGCCCACTGAACTGTCACAGAGAAAAAGGACATGGGGCACAGGGTAGAGGTTGCATTCTGAGCTCTACTTCTTCACCTGCTGTATTTCGAGCAGGTGATTGATAGAAAACTCAAAGTTTGTCTGCAGTTGTATTAAAAAATACACCCAAATGAGACTGGGTGTCATTTAGCAGAGCCCTGCATACCAGGAGATGGCATGATTCTGACACAGTGCCTTTGGGTAAGACCAGTTGCTGCTGTCAGCATGGGACAAAGCTTCCTCTGTTCTGCAGCAAGGACAGTTTCACATCCCCATGTTGTAAGAGCCTGTCTGAGAAGCCCTTGCCCAGCACAGCCGGAGACATTGCTCATGGTCTTGGCACATTGCAGTGAAGAAAAAATGCACCATCAAATGGTATTATTTGGCATATGAAATGAGCAATGACAACAGCCAGGAATTTGTGAGGAGCAATGGACATGTTCCCGGGCATAGTAACTGAGCTCAAAGAGCCAAGAAGGGCATTGTCCCATTTGCCTTCTTCATACCTGTCCTATGAGTGGGAGAAGGAGTTAGGCTTTCTCAGCTATAGCCCCAAAGGCAATTCACCATGTTTACCAATACAAATCAATAGGTCATGTCCCAACAGGGCTGTTTGGGTGGGTCAGGAATGGTTTGTGGCATTTGTAACAAGGACAAATAGGAAAAGTACCATCTTTCATTATGTGTTAAGGTTGTGCCTGAGTAATTATGTCCAGGAAATTGTATTATAATGGAGTTAGCTCTTAAAGGCTTATGCACTGTACAGGATCCCATCAGTTTTTCCCCACCATGTTTGCCTATTGAGGGTGTGTTCCTACAGCTTTAATGAAATTTGCCATATGAGGATTGTGAATGGAAGCCTTTAGCTTAATTTTAGATGGATCTAATTTTTTTCTTGGAGATGTGTAAGTTGCTAACTTTCATAGCTGGATTTGACCTAAATCTGTGAAGGTCAGAGATAGCCCTTTGGAGTTTTCATTTCAAACAATGTATTTCATCTGTTGTGGTATTACACCCTTCATTCTACAAAATAAAAAAGACAATGAATGAAATATTGATACTAGTGAAGTCTGGCCTTATTAGGAATTCACAATGTGAATTTGTACATCTGCATGCTTAAATATAGTCAGTAAGCAAAAAAAAAAAGAAAAAAAAAAAGACAGCGTACACTAAAAGACCATGGCCAGACATATGCAAAATAACAAGTCTTCTTAAAAAATTGCCACTAGTAATAGGGAATTTTTTCATGTTTCATGGGCTTTGCTTGTGTCCAAGCTGATAAAAATCAGTGGTCATGCAGTTGTGCTTTGCTGCAAATCATTTAAAAAGCAATTTACTTTTCATTTGCAGGAAAGCTTCATATTTGATTGATTGCATTGATTTTTGCTTGCATTTTACCTGTACAGATTGATGACTACCATATTATACATGTAGAATCTGAGCAAATAAACTAATTTTGCTATCATTCTATTTGTGGGGCACCTTCAAGGGATATTTACATTCTTCATGCAATATTTACATTCTGATACATTTGCCTATGAAAAATGGTTTTCCTTCACGTTTACTCTCTTGAGTGGCTTGGCAAAGGTATTTTCACTAAACAAGGAGTAATTTTGTTTGTTTGCCCCAGGCTGGTTCATTTGCCAGTCAAAAGCGTTCCTCACAATAAAGGGCAGGTGCTGTCTCATGGAGCATGCCCAATAGTTTACCAGTTAGAGGCAGAAAACTATCACAAAACTGACATAATGGCTTCTTTTTTATTAGTTTCCACTCAGTTTGAGTTCATTGTCTTAGTGCAAGTTGCACTGTGTCTTCACTGCTGCAAGGAAAGACCCTGACCTGTAGGCACCTCTTTTCCTGATGTGCTGTTGATCTTGTTCGTTAGGATGGAGCAGCACAGGAGAATACAGATGCCTCCATAGGTAGGAGGTAGGTCAGGAAAGGACATATTTCTGAACACCCTCCTGGAAATCGTCTGCTCCATCCATCACCTCAGAACTTCCAGGAATCTAAAGCTTCATACTTAAGTTTCCCAAAGATGAATGAAAGACACCATTACTCACCTAGGGTTGAAATCTAAAGTCAAGCAAATAAATCGGAAGGCTGCAAGTCAGGTAATGCAATAGTTTCAAGTCAAGTAGTGGCTTCAAACTGAGGAAGGGTAGGTTTAGATCAGATATAAGGAAAAAATCTCTACTGTGAGGGTCATGAATTAGTGGAGGTTGCCCAGAAAAGTTGTGGAAGTGTTTAAGGCCAGTTTGAATGTGACTTTGAAAAACCTGCTCTAGTGAAAGAGGTACCTACCCATGGTGTCTCTTTATCAATCAAAAATCAATCTTTAAGATCCCTTCAAATCCAAACCATTATATGACTGTGAAATTTTGGGATGTCCCAGGTTTTGCTGGTGCCTGTTCGGCACGCTCAGAGGATGCAGATTGGAGCAAATAGCTGAGGTTAGGCAGAGGGTACCAAACTGCATTTGCACATAGGTCACCAGGGAATTTGATTGTCTCTCACTAACAGCTGACTCAAGTCCAAATGATCTGCATGGAGGAGTTTTCTGGGGATGAAAAAAAGTAACTGTGCTACAGACATGGCTGGGGGGACCATGGTAATTTTTAATAGGTAGGACTAACTGTATAACCTGGGACTTGGTATTTTGTATGTTTTTCTGTGGTTCGCTTCTTGTTTTCTGTTTTTCTCTTGATTTACTCTTGTTTTTTGTTTGTTTTGGTTATTTGTTTTTGAGGTTTTTTGGTTGTTTTTATTTACATTTGTGTTTGGTTTTTTTTAAGGTGAGAAACTCACTCAGAGAGTATAAAAAGCAGCTGCTGAGAGGGGGATTTTGCCCTGTTGGTGATGGGCATTCATCATCAATACTTTTGGTTATTTGTAGATAGTGCACCATCTTCAAGGTAGGAGAAAAGAGGCAGAGGACTGTAGCAAGCCATAATGTTTCCCTGAAGATCCCCAGCTACTGCAGGATCAGACCCCTGAACCTGACCTACTGTTCCTTGCTCTGAGAAATCCTTGCATTTTCTCACCAAGTTTGTTCTGAGAGTCAGGATGGTGAAGAAGGAATTACAGTCTCCTTCTCCTGCTTTTGTGGCAACCCATTGGCAGCAAAAGGCTTCATTCTTCCTTGGCAAACCTTACTCAGAGTCCTCTCAATTATTCCTATAACAACGATTTCACCAGTTGATTTTCAGATTAAATGAAGCTTTTATATTATTTTAAAGAAAATGTTTGGGATAAATTTCCTTTTGAATTGAGATCAGTATAAATAAGAACCAGAAGCTGAACAACCTGCCTAGTATATTCCAATTAGACTGGATTATTAGTCTGCCAGGGTGCCAGCCCTAAAGTCGCTGGCAGCTTTGTTACACAGCTGGGCAGCTCACTAATTGTTTTTATTAATGAAGAAGGCTTCCCTTCCTCAGCTGTTTCTTAATGAAATTGTGGGTTCTTCCTTGGTTAGCAAATCAAATCAGATGGAATATGCACACATATGTGTGACCAACAGATTGCGATTTGAATAAGAACAACATCTAAGTTTCAAATAGAGCTCATGGATAATTAATGACCATTCATTGGTAATGTTTAAATTTACTGACACATATAGTGTACTGAAATACTATGTCTGACTGAGAGAGTTTTGTTAGGTTAGGAATACTGGGTCCAATACAGAAAGAGAAATATTAT
Organism: Alaudala cheleensis; assembly: GCA_013398995.1. Taxonomy (NCBI): domain Eukaryota; kingdom Metazoa; phylum Chordata; class Aves; order Passeriformes; family Alaudidae; genus Alaudala; species Alaudala cheleensis. The sequence continues at coordinate 230,563 of VWYE01008532.1, read as the reverse complement.
GAAACAAACTTTGGCATCAACTTAGAATGTATTTATCTTGAAAATATTACATACTTTTAAAGTTAAAATAAGTATTTCAACAGCTCTTTATGGAATTATGTCATGCAGTTTGTAATAAGTGTGTGACACCAAAATGCTACTAAGAGACTGTTATATCTTGCCCCAGTCACTTGATGCAGGTGATAGTTTTGTGAGATTAATACTCCTGTCACATAACACTTGCATCTGTCTTCCCCTTTATTGTGTCTGTGAATCAAATGCAAAAAAAAAATTATGGTACCAACTAAATTTAACAAGAATAAAATAGCATCCTTAGTCATTTTTGTGATGCCTCTGAAAGGCCAACATGGGTTTTTTTTCCCCAATTTTACTCATCCTGTATAGAGATAGAATAGACAGGCATTCCCTCACAAGGTCCTGGGCTAGATAGGGCTGGTGCAGACAGCAACCCCCTGCTCTGCTCTTTTGGCTGCTATTTCAGTTCTGTTCTGATGCAGGTGTGCTGCAGCAGCTGAGCAAAAAGTGTTTGTCCATTTGTGGTTTCTAAAATTTTCTTGTGGTCACAGAGGGGGCTGTGAACCTGACAGCATTGGTGACCAAAGTGCTCACTTTGAAAGCCATGCTAATTGGGACACTGTCATGACAGTGCTGAAAATCAGAACAACTTTGCAAAGGTAAGAATATGAGACTTAGTGTGTGGGAACATATCCTGTGTGACTATAGTGCTAGTGCTGGAGCAGGAGGAATTGTGGAAATTTATCCATCACTGGTTCCATTGATGCCTTGGGAAGTCTGAGAACGGAGACTGGACAGAGCTAGAGAATAAAGGCCTTTAAGGATATACCTTGGGTGGGACAAGAGCCTGGCCAGGTCTACACCCAAGGTAGACCCAAAATGGTCACAGAATGGATAATCAGTCACAGGGTCTCACACTTTTATAAGTTTTGGTCCATTTGCATATTGGGTTTAATTGTCCAATTACAGCTTCAGGTTATAAAGTCCCATCATTCTTGTTTTCTCTCTTCAGTCCACTGTTGTTTATCCTTTTGGGCCTGGAAACTTGTAACAGTTGTCCTTGGTCTCCAGTGGGAAAAGGATTTGTTTTGTCTACCTACTCTGTGCAGAGAGCTGACTAACACTTAACATGAGGCTCAGAACTACACACCTAAGCAGCACAGAATCTGAAAAACATGAAAGCTAAAGCTTAAGGCATCACCATGACCTACTGCCCCACTTCTGTGTGCCTGTAGGGATGGGCTCCACAAGCTGATGCAGAGCTCAGATTATAACATGGACTACCTTGCTACAGTGTTCTGTCAACCCTGAGTCTTCACAAAGTCCTGTCACTGACCCTCTTTCCCTTTCACCTTTTCTGTCAAAATTGTTAGTATAGTGTCTTCTCTGGGGTGCTGGAGCAGCAGCTCTCCATTTATAAACAGATTGTGACCAAATTGTGAAAAGTCATTGAGAAGTCAGGGAGAAGAGAGAATTCTTGGAGGTTGCTACAAGGCCAGAGTGTGAGGTCCTTCACTTTCCAACAAGAAGGTGTCCCATTATTTCAGTCCAGATTGGTTCTAACAAGAAAAAACAAGAGTTATTTTTAGGTATTTTTTTCAAGGCATGTATTTATTGAGAAGTGCAGTTATCTTTTGACAACTTACGTGGGATTTTAAGCAAGAATGAAGATGATGAGCAGGAAGAATGCCCAGGAGGGAGTACTGTTACCTTCCCTCTTCCCTATTTCCCATCCACAAGGATGAGAGCACTCTGTGAGGTGCGAGGAGACCCAGGTTCCATGCAACCCGTGCACCCTCTTTGGTAACATAGTGTTGGACTTGCTAGGAGGCACACATGGACAGAGCAGTTTTAGCAGGCAGAAGTGATAAACCAGGAGTGTCTTGCAGAGTGAGGACCTGAGGAAGGTAAGATGCTGCTAGTGATGTTTTCTTTCTGCTGAGAGGGTAACCTAGTTGGGACTATTCAGTGCGCATCTGCCTACATCCACATCAAACAGCTATTCCACAACTGTTCCCATGAGTTAAAGACAATTTAGCTATTTGTAAGTCTGCCCCATCCCTTATCTGTTTAATTTTTTAACCTCCATTCTGGAATAAAACTTCAAATCTTGGCAAAAACATAGATGTTAGCAGCCAGTAACTTGTTCTTGGTGATAACTTGGGAAACGAAGTCAACAAATAAGCCAAGAAACTGCTTTTCCATGGGTTGCACTCTAATTAATGAGGTAGGAGAGAAATAAAAAGGCCACTCATGTCCAGATGGAGATCTTGAGAACTGGTATGTCCTAGGTCCTTGTGAGGGAGTTCTGGAAGATGTAAGAGGGTAAGATAAGTAGGAGTTCCCTGTACTGATTTCAGTTCTTTTAGCTACAGGTTTTCTGTCTCTTGCAATCTAACCATGGCTTACATGGGTTTGAACCTTGTAGACACATCAGTGGACAGTTTGACTTCACCCTCACGTGTTTCTGCAGGTGTCAGTTCTAACAGAGTGGGCTTTAAAAAAAAAAAAAAGTCAGTGGTGGTTGCTGCAGCAAAAGAGATTCAGCACTGATCCCCAGGGTAGTCAGGGGGTCATCCTTTTGGAGAGGTGCTATCTTTTTGGAGAGACCCAGACATCATCCAAACCCAGGCAGGGCAGCCACTCTGACCCAGTCTCATGTGCCCAGGGGATACAAGAGCAGGTGGCATTTCTAAAGCACAGTTCAGCATAGATGGTAGGTGTAGTACTAAGTGAGGCTCTGCAAAAATACTATGCAAAGTTTTAACATTCACAAACAAGGCATACTGGCATATTTCTCAAGCAGAATCTCTTCCCTCAATTGATGCATGGAGTGAGGAATTTTCAACTGACCACTTTTTCCTAAAGTACAATAAATTGTCAGCAGCTACTAGAAAAGACTAAAAAAATCTCTTAAAATAGTTACCTAACCTGTACCTTTTCTTTTCAGCTGCTAAAATTTCTCTGCCACTCAGCAGCCCAGAGAGCAATGCTCAGCATGTTTTACAAGCACTTCATGTAACTTGTGGAGAAGAATAAAAAGGTCATCTTTCTAATGCTGTGCAATCCTGCACACTATTAAGTACTAAAGGTACTTCTCTTTTGAACCAATGGTACTGAAAACAACAAGAGTGGGAGTCATGAGCATTTAAAAAGGGTTCTGTTGGACATATATGTGATCAAAGCCAGGAACAGTCCTTTGCTGAAAGAGACACACTCTGCATTTTCAAGTTGAAGGACTTGTGCAGTCTTGCCTACATCATAGCATATATCCTCAGCTGTGCCCAGTGGAGCTATGCAATGGGTGTGCCTGAATTGCTGTGTGTCTGCCGTGTGTATTGATTATCTGAGCAAATGACGAGGAAGCAGCTAACTCATGTTTACCCAAATAGAAAAGATAATTGGCCTTATTCATCCCTGATGTAAATGTTCCAATCAGTGCAGTTCTGTCAAGGGCAAATTTGTCTGGAGAGAAGAAAAATTCCACATGACATGCCTGTTAAACCAAGGCAGGTGCCAAAAATAAATTAGGAAAAATAAGGCATCTTGTCCAAGTTTGTACTTCCCTGAAAGGATCCAGAAAGATGCTGTTGGAGGACGAGTTCCTGTGGCAGGGTGTTGCTATGAGGCTCTTGTGCCCAGTCCTTGCCTAAAGGCTTGGCCTGGGTCTCCTCCCTGGTGCTTCTCCATTGAGGGGTGGGCACAGGTGAGTGCAGAGGGGAATCTGGGGGAGACTTCCTTGTCTCTTCCCCAGCTGTACTTCTAAGGAAAGCAGGAGCACACATCTGGGCTGCTAGACCCAACTGGCTTCTGCTAACCATGCCTATGTGTAGTGCCACTTAGAGTGGATGTGAAAGAGAGACAGCTTGTTAGTGAGGTCCAAACAGAGCCCGTTCATTTATCAGCATAAACATCCCCAGGGGGCTGGATTAAATGTTTGCATGCTGGGGAAAACAGATTGTGCCAGCAGAAAGGATGAGTCAGTCCTAAAGAAAGATGCATCTTGCATTCAGCTTCTGTGCCTGCCAAAATGCCCTGCACCCTAATACTGGGGAAGCTTAAGCCTGGAATGTGATTTTCTAGTACTAGTGGATATTTTTAGTCGGGTTCTCTCTGACATCCTCTCTTAAGTGTTAGCCTCTAATGCAATGCACATTCTGTTTGTGTCATTTTGTCCTTAGAGTTTTCTCGATGGATGGATTGTTCTGTAATACAGGTAACCCTAATGAATGAATAAATGTCAACTAGATATTTCATAAAGTAAAATACTATAGCTATTCCCACTAACACACTGAAGTAATTTCACCTTTACAGAACACTGATCTCAATTTCAGTGTTTTCAAATCTATCCAATCTAAATCTGAATGAACAATTCATTATGAATAATTTATGCAGCAGATTTGACCCACTTTTCCATTTGCAAATTAGTATAATTCCTCTGTAATGGTTGTGATTTCCCCTCCAGTTTTTCCCTACAAACCTAGACTAAGGCCAAGCAAGGCTATCTAAAATAAATGATAAATTAACTCTACCTACTGCTTGCTTCTTGGCTATGGATGCAGCACTTCTATGAGAAATTTGATATGGAAAATACATTTTGATTATTAAAGTTTTGTATTATTCCTGTTTATGAAAAAGCATAGAAGTCATTGTTTGTTTCCTGAGAGTCTCCTGATGCAACTATCACTTGCATATGTATAGAATTTTATCTTGTGATTAGTCATCTCTGCAATAGTGTTGTTGCTAATTAGTTCATAAAGTTAATTTTGTAAAGAAGCTCTTTGAAAATACCAGTAGCATGCATAGAAAGTTCAGTTGAAACTACAGAATAATGTATTTGCCTCCTCTTCCCGAGGCTTTGTCTTTGAGCTACAGTTCTAGAAAAATTCTGGCTTCATTCCTGATTGATGCAATACAGAAACAGCAAGCACATTTAGCTGTGGCTCTTCAGAAGGCTTTACATTCTTCTTTTTCCTGACATAATTTAAACAGTGAAACTATACTTTCACAGTGTTTCTCATGAACTGTGTAGTGATAATTTTCCCTCTTTCTGTTTTTGATTAATTATTGTCTCACCTGAGTGCTGTCCTGAGAAGATGAGGAGCTTTTGAGTGATCTACTCTGTGTACAGTTCAGCAAAGGAGTTTCTAACTGTGTATGGGGAAATGAAACCACATGTATCTTTAATAATCCCAGTGGTTCTGATACAGAGAGTTATTTTATCTGTCAAACAGCTCTTCTAAAATCTTTTGGCTTTTCAATTTGTTCTTTTGTTTGCTTTTTAGAATACAGTGTGGCAGCCTGTATTTCAGCCTTAATAAAGTGCAGAATTAGGCACTCATCCTTTAAAAGGATTCTTATCCTTTTATAAAGATGGATAGCTCAGTCGTGGAAAGCAGAACATAGCTTCTGAAAGAAATGGGAACTATGTACAAATGAGGCAGTAAAAATAAATGACACAGTACATTCACTAGCCAAGCAAGATGTTACAGTCTACATAAAGGCTAAGATGTTGACTTCACAAGACCTTGTGAGCAGGGCTTCTGTAGGCAGAAGCAATTTACAATTATTGGTACATTAATGACAGTATGTGATAAGTGAATTACTGGGACGTTGGTAAATGCTATTCTCATTAAAAGTCAATCTATTGTTGGCACTAAACCCACAGTTTTCAGATATGCCTACATATTGAGCCATTTAAAAAGTGTCAGTCTGAGCTATCATCTGGCAAGAAGAGTCTCAACTGAGGAGTGAAACTCTATTTTAGTAGGTGCTGTAGAGTAAATCTTTTTTGAGCTACTGAAAAATCATACATATGTAAGATACTGGAAGACACCTTTCTATTAATTTCCTGCAGAAAGGCAAAGGAAGTAGGTTAATGGTCTTTGAGTTACAGGTTCAAACTGCTGAAGTGCAGCTAATTTTGAAAAATGAAGTGTCCTGGCAAGAGGGCTTGGGGCATTTTAAATTTCAGGTGTTGGAAAGATATTACTAGAATCTCTCCAAGATTCAACTTGTTCTATCATTGAGTGGATTTGTCTTTTAGGTGTTATCCCCATGATGTTGATTACTTGTATAGCTGAGAAAAATATAACCTTCCAAGTGGCTCAGGTGACCTGGTGATGGTTGCTGGAAGAAGTATTGCTAAATAGAGAACCTATGGAAGGTGTCTCCTCTAGAAAATAATGAGCTAGCAAAAATGTGGGGGAAATGGTAGGGAGAAATAACTGTGATTAGGAATAGCTGTCACTCCTCACATAAAGCTGAAGAACTAGGCATGTACTCCTAAGTTTTTGTAGTTTTAGAAAATTGTAAGTGTGGAATGTTACTGTACTTCCCAAGGGGTCTGATCAAGGAAGTCTGATAGGCAAGTAGATCACTTAGTTTTTGAAGATTGTAGTTGAACAAGGATTATAACATGGGTTGACCCTTGGAAAGCCTTCTCTGATCAATGGTGGATCAAAGTATATTCTCTCTGACTTCCTGCTTATACAAGCATCTGCCAGCAAAGATTACTTTCAGGAAATTGTCTGGAGTGCTAACATTCTCTGAAATATGAGAGATCCCTGGGAGATGTATAAGATACTTACATCCCAGAAAAGGGATCCCTGACTGGGGAAAAGACCAGTGGGATATGCAGAATAACAGGAAAGAAGACATTGCTGAGTAAGCTGAGAAGTACCATTTATTTTAATCTATCTATTTTCTTCTTAGTCATCAAGGTCCATAGGTAAACATCATTTGCATCTTTCAGCCTCAGTCTTGTTCACTCTGCCTTCCACCACAGCTATGGACTGTGACAATAATCCTGCTTCCTTACTGATTATTTCATCTTTGCATGTTTTCATATTATGTAGCTCTTGGGACATATGACATTTTAGGGCTAACACCCTTTCTCATTCTCAAATTGTTCTGAACTGAGATCAGACCTGACTGAAAGGAAGTTGTTAAAGCAGTAGTGTGGTACAATAAGGTCCTGTTGCCCCAGAAGCCTATTGGCAACACAAATGTTTCTGAGAAACTCATAGGCCCAGGCAAAAAGAGAGCAGTATTTGTATGACTGTAATCCTGAGTTAATGTGTAAATAAACTGCATTCCTTAGGGATGGGGGCCATGCCTGTGCTGACAGACTGTATAAAGAGGCTCCAATACTGCTCAAGTCTCAGGGTCTCAAAATTAAGCTGATTAGACCTAAAGGCTTCCTCCTTCACTGCATTTGGAAAACATACCCTCAGTGAAGAGCATGCTCATTCAAGGTTTGAGCAAGCTCCTCGGAGGGCCTTTTTTCCTGGAATAATTCCTGTCTTCTTGGATTATTCTTCAATCATACTTAGTGTGATAGCCTTATGTTTCTCATTGACATGTTGACATAATTGCAGTTAGCTATCATGTAAGGAGGTACTGCACACAGATTGAAAGCATTAGATGTGAATCTTCAAGAATCTCTTAGGAATGTTAATGAATCCCATTGTTACCCATTCCATCAACGGCCTTTGGGGATTTTTTTTTTCTAAGAAAAAGATCCAGTGCAAAATGTTCTAAGATGTTTATTGTAAAGTGCTGAAAGTAGAGCCTTAAAATAAGATCAATACTCTTCTCTGCACCACACAAGTTTAAAAGAGAAAACATAGTTTGAAATGTAATTTCAGTTTTCTTTACTTGAGATTCCTATTCAAAGCTCATGTTGGAATAAACTGAATTTTCCTCCTCTATGTCCAAAGGAACTACATAATTTTTACTGATATCCCAATTAACATTTGTAGTGTCTGTATTGCAGAGGAACTAGACTGCTCACCACATATTTGTAACACAAAAATGTTGTAAGCATGTTTTACCCCAACTAATAAAGAATATTAAATTAAATTTGATTTATGGATTTTGAATTGCAGTTCATTAAGATCAAGAAAAAAATGTGGTGTTCTGTATTTGAGAGGTGGTCTTATGTTCTTTTAAGCAACAATCTGATAACCTTGAACTTAAAATAATGGAAAATTGAATAAGAAGATTAAAAAATTATTCATTCATATAGTATATATGAACATATATAGATAGCATTTCTAAATATTTTATTTTTACGTCTATATATATGTACAAAGGTACAATGTGCTTTATACATGATTAGACTTCAAAGACATCAGTTTTGACAAGTGAATTAAATATTAGTTTGCATATTGATGAGTAGTCATTCATATTTTACCTTATTTGATGAATTTATAAGTTCATACAGCCCAAGACTTTTCTCACCCCTTTTTGTTGGGCAGGACTTTAATTCTGTCCATGTGGCTTTTAAATAGAAGACTTCTTAAAGTTATTTTTGCTTTTTAAAAATTCAGATTTAAAGTACAAATCTCTGAAGGTACATATATGTTGTCCCACTGGAGCACAGCTGGATTTCATCCTCAGTCCTCATCTGCTTGCAAGATGTTGCATGTTTGGAGTCATCTGGAACACACACTGCTCATTCGTATGAGCTGATCTGAACTGTGTGCATGGTTCCTACCAAGTCTCCTGAGATACCCTTGTGATCTCTTCAGCCCTTACACCCTCATCCTCTCCTGCCTTCATATACACATTGGGCCCTTAGCTGTACACTGTCCTGAGAGCTGTTTCTGATGGAAAGCTGTCAACAGCCTCAGCCTGCAGACTTCCCTCGGTTCTGGACCTTAAAGAAGTAAGAGGCCAGGAGAGAGTCCAGAGAGCTTTAGAGGATATGTGATGTACATGGCTTTAGCAGCCATAACCTCAACTTCTGGCCTAGGTCCAGGAAGCTGCTCAGCTACTGGTTCAGATATTCCATAAGACTATGTAGGAGTTGTGTGAAGAGAGGAATTAATAGGGGCTCTGGGTGGCTATTTTGGGGAGGACTGGATTGAAACCTCAAACTTCACATTTTTGTTTTTATTCTTTTATCTGTTTTTTTTTTTTAAGGCCTTTTAAATTGTAAACGAAAAGCTTTGTTGAAATAAAATGCATTCTAACAAACTGTGGAAACTGTTCATCTTCAGTACTTGCTCTTACTCACTCTTCTAACTTTTTTCATCGAGGCCAGAATGGGTCAACTGTATTTATGGCCCACAGCAGTGGCCTGGCATGTCACCCTGCTGGGCCAGGTTGGTAGAGGTCACTAGTCCAGCTGTGAGCTGTGTGTGGCTAAGGCAGAGCCAGGAGCATAAGCAAGGATGAAAGGACTGACCACTTGCCTTTCCTCTCTTGCTGTGCCAAAAAAAGTATCCAGAAGTTGTGGGCAGTGCAGCTATTCTGATAGCACTTGGGATGCCCTCAGTACCAGCACTGAGGGTACTTATATTGATGACACAAGTATGTATGTTCCTTCATTAATTAATTGGTGCTGGAGCCATTAGTCATCCTTTTATGGCCAATATTGTGTGACCTCAGCCAGAATGAGGTGGGTACTATCATCTATCATCTACAGTGTGGTTAGGAAAAAAATGGTTGGTGTTTCTTTCCAGTGATAAGGAGAGAGTGCCAACCTACACACTCCCACATGAGGTAAGCACAATTTCTATTTTCGGTGACAGTGCCACAGGGTGGTATTTGCATAGCAATAATCTGCCTAATGACGAGTGGTAAGTGCTGTACACAGAGGAAGATAACTTTCAGCTTTGTCAAGAAAACCTTTACATAAAACCTTGGTCAAGCAGAGGAGCAGAATGTTCCAGATGACTTCACATACTTGTTTGAATGAAGCATATCCAGCTGATTTCAAAGACAGCTGAAACTTCTCTTCAGTAGCCATCAGCAGATGTGCTCCTTGTGTGCACACATGGTGGAGGGTTTCATGAGGGGCTGTAATTTTTACTTCAGATAATTTTTCTACTATGTCTTCAGATAGTTTTTTCTAGGTTTACTCATCAAATTAGCCCATTAGTACAGAAAATGAAGAAGTGCTTTTGTAAATGGTGTGTAATATAAAATATAATTTGTCTTCTTCTAGGGAAAAGAGAAGGTGTAGGAGAGAAAAGGCAGAGTGGATGTCTTGGTACCAGCATGGACTTTAAAAAGCCTGTGTAATACATCCCATGCATACCCCCAGTGGTGTCTGGGACTCAAAACCTCACTCTGGGCAGGGCAGTGTCTGGAGCTAGCCTGCAAGAAACTAAGAAGGGCAGAGTCAAAACACTTGTCCATCTCCAGATGACAGAAAGTGAATCTAATACTGCAGGGGAGTGCCTTTATATTCTCTGTCTGCAAAACATATTCCTGAACATGTGATAATGTAAGTATTCTTCTGAAGAACCGAAACACATTCAACTGGATAACAGATGTGCAACTCGTTGCCTTTTGTACACAATTTTAGATGCTGACAGCCACCCATGGAGCCACAGACTTGGACCCCAGTCATTCTTTGCCTTGAGAAACTCTGTTACATCTCATCTCACACTGGAGGGTATTCACCCTGTCTGAGGCTGCAGGAGGCTGGATGAACAAATGTCTTGTTCCCTGTTGTTATTTTCCTTGTTTCAAAAGTAAATGTAGAAAGTGCTGCTCTTCTAGGATTTGGGTTCTTTCCTGGAATGGTGAGTTTGAACATTCCCAGGATGCAGAGGACTTAGGCCATTCTTTTGGTGAGCAGGGTCTGCATTTCCTTCTGTACAAGAAGTGAACAATGCTGCCTTGACTTATATGCCAAGGCAGTCTCATGGCTCATATGACTCAGCAACCATATTTTAAAAGAAGGAACAGTTTCACAGTGATTTTAGGCTATAAGAACAATTCTCAACTAAATGAGTAAGTTAAAAATGCAAGTACACCCCTCAAAGACAAAAGAAGGACAAGATTTTTGGCACTCTGTTTCTGCATTTTGTTCCAGTTTAACTAGGTGCACTTCATACAGTATGCTGACTTCTGTGACTCCTTTTTAAAACTGAGTATCTTTCCTAGATATCATACAGGAACCTTGATTTTTAACTCATATTTGTGATCCAAATTTTTACAATTGGGTGTCTGAGTAGCTATAGTGTGGAGCAAAAACAGGGCTGAAGAAAAGGCACATTTCCCATGGGGTAGGTCGTCACTGACAACAAATGCAACCTCATTATCCTTTTCTTACCCCATTTCCCATGGAGGAAACCTAGAGTGAGATTTGCTACAGGATACTTCAGTATGTCTTTTATTTATTCACATTGGGACAGCAAGAAAAAAACAGAACAAAACAAAATTCCTCACTATCTCCCTTGGTACCACTGCTCTGATGTTGCCTTTATTCTGCAACTTTCAAGTGATTTCCACTGAGACTGACCACAGCAAGAAAGAGAAGAGAGAAATGTGTTTTTGTTTTGGTTATTTTTACAAATGAAAATATCTGCTTAATGCTCTCAGCTGGTTTGCCATGAGAAAGCTTCACTTTTATTTTTTTTTTTTCCCTCCAGTTGCTGCCTCTACAGCCCCTGCCTCTCACAAAAATATTCCAGTTCTGGGCATCTAGTGGCAAACATTGTCTGGTAGCCATAGGCTCCCTGACAAGTTAGATCAGAGAAAACATTCAGTGAGTCCAGCTTAACACAGTGAAGTAGCTGATAATTTGGATAGACTAAAGCAAAGCTGCCAGTATGGTCAGGCATCATGGTTTTGCTCTTCATGTCTTGGAAATCAGAACAGCCTCCTGTTGACCAGGAAAGAAAGCTCTGATAGGCTCTCAACAGGTTTAGGAAATCGCTGCCAACTCTAGAAATTTGAAAGAACCAGAGCTAGATTCGTTATTAGAGAAACAAGATCCTTGGGATTCACTGTGAGATACTCTGACCTCCAAATATCTTAAATTATTGAGGTAAATGAGTCTATTGAACAGCTGCAGTAACTTGGTGTGGTGGGTTGATCCTGACTGGTGCCCACCAAAAACACTCTGTCACTCCCTTCCTAGCTGGGCAGGGAGAGAACATAAAACATAAGGCTTGTGGGTCAAGAAAAGGTCAGGGGGACATCACTCAGTAATAACTGTCATGAGCAAAACAGGCACCATTTGGGAAAATTACTTATTTCCAATCAAATCCAAGTTGGTTAATGAAAGATAAACCAAGTTCTGCCAGTAAACCTACTCCAGCTCGGACTCCTCTCTCCCCAGAGTCATGGGTCCTGCCAGGAGCCTGCTCTAGCATAGACTTCCCATGGGGTCACAGCCTCATTCAGGGAACCACCTGCTTCTGGGTGGGCTCCTCCAAGGGCTGTGAGTGGATCTCAGCTCCCCTGTAGGCCTCCAGGGTCTGCAAGGTATTCTCAGCTCCTATGCCTGAAGCATCCCTTTCCCTTCTCCTTCACTGACCTTGATTCCTGTAGGGCATATAGTCTCACTCCTTTTTCTGGCTTAAGCTGATTTTTTGCAGGTGTTTTGGTTTTTTTGCCCTTCTAAAATCTGTTAGCCCAGAGGCACTACAACCAGGGCTGTCAGGCTTGTACTTGAGCAGCAATGGGTCTGTCTTGGAGCCAGCTGGCATTGCCTTGGTCAGACAAGGGGGAAGCTTCTGGCATCTTCCCACAGAAACTGCCCCTGTAGCAAAACCTTGCCACACAAACCTGATACACGCAGTTTCAATGAGTACAAATACCTTAAAAAATACTTTAAATCCAATAGGACAAAATGGCAGGAGATGAATCATATCCATCCTAACACAATCAGAAAATGTTATCTTTTAAACACGCTTTATGCCCAACTCCAAACTCAACCAGTAACAGTTAAGGAATAAAAGCACTGGCCTGAATGTGGAATCTAAACAGGTGCAACAGGTGAAACACATTACTTTATGATATTATTAGAATCCTAAATCTAAGTCCACAGAGCCAAATCTCCTAGATTTTCCTCCCTTAGAATTGCTGCTGAAGGAAGAGTTCCAGGACACTGACCAAAGGTGACGCTTCAAGGACGCTGGTCACACCAGCTACTAAAAGGAGTAATCTAGAGCTGTCATGATAGCAGCATACTTCCTCTATTGCTTGTTTTAATTCAAACTGGTAGAGCCATAGAACTTGCTGAACTTTGCATATATCACCAATAGTAATTCTCTTTCAAAGGTAATCCCAACATTAATATCCCAGGCAGGGCAAGAAATTATTAAAATGTAGTAAATTCCATATGGAGGTTTCCAATATTAATGTGAAGCACCTTAGTCAATAAAAAAGAACAGCAGTTTTAGTTCATAGAAATGAATATTTAAAAACAATACTATAATGCATTTTCTTTAGGATGTATTTTTTTCCCTTGCAATATTTATTCTTCTTGGCAATAATGGCATTGTTTCCTCCAACTAATACCTTTCATTTTTTCCCTCATAAGAGCTGAAATGATGACACATCTCACACATCCCTCCCCCATCTCTGGGCAGCAATATATAGCTCCACAGATACATCTCAAATGCCTAGACAGCTCTTTCCACAAAAAGAATCCTACTTCAAACCTCTTTATTATGGACCCAACTCATCTGCCCCTCTTCATGGTGAAGAGTTTGTATAAGAAGACTGAGACTCCCCACAGGAGGTGGCAATAGCAGGTACATATCCTCAGCTGTCAAATAGAGCAGCACTTCAGAGAAATGCTTTAATACCTTCCAGGATTTTGTTTTCTAATTAGCTTTGATATATAGCCATCTCTGAGCCTGACCCTATTCATGCACAAGTTACTGTGACATCTCGTTACTGTTTACAGGCATCCACAGTACAAACACAAAAGCAGCCCAGCGTGAGCTCTCCAAATTCCTCACAGATTGAGTTATTTGGATTCAATAACAAGATTAGTGATTTTAGATTACTAAGGAAGAAGCCAATTACCTAGATAATGCTTGATCTGTCTCCTAGTATTAAAAAAGGAATGGAGGAGTTACTTGGCCACTTGGAATTTTCTGTGGCTAAAAAATGACTATTTTGTAAATAATTGAATTGAATGCAGAGAGCTAATGATGCAAACTCAATAGCTTTACTCTTTTAAAAATAAGTAATGGACTGCCCATGCATAAGGCAATGGCACAGCCAAATGCCAATGTTGGAGAGTTACAGTCAAAGCCAGGCTTTGACATCTGGCCCCTGAGCTTGCCAAACTTACTCAGTCAGGGATTGCAATGGATGACTATGTTAAAAAAGAGAGAGTGAGCTGAATAGGGGGGCAAAACAACCACCTTTCACTCCCATCTCTTCTTCTCCTCCACCCCCATATGTCACAGTGCTAGCGAAAAGAACGATATCCTGCCAAATTAACAGTTCAGTCCCATGTCTGTGACAACATTTTTGGAACATGAAAGCTGTTTGAAAACCTAAGCTTGTATCGAAGTTTAATCTGTGACCTTCGAGACTGGGTGTGTTTGGAGTGGAGCTCACAAAACTGGCCTTTTCAAGTCCTACAGAATGGGGTCATCCAAATTCACAGTGATTTGCTGCTTTAAAAATGATGTTTTCCAGCACTCTGTTATCACTTGACAGTGCGTGGTGTCAGCAGGTTGCTGGTGAAGCTCAGGGTGCCTGATGATACTGGACAACATAAATGGCTGATGGAGAACTGCTGGACTTCATCTTGTGGTTCTCTGGTAACTGAAGTTGTCTCCTTTTTATTTCTTTAAGAACATTCTCAGTCCTTTCTAAAAGGCTTATGAACTTTAACGAATAGCTGCCATTTAGAGCCTCTCTACATTTTGATGCTGAGGGAAAACGATCCATATTAAACATAGTGATTTTGAAATTGATTATTGAAGTTACATTAATCCTCCAAACCAGTGGAAACTATTATGCAAAATGAAACTTACTTTCAGTCACTATAATTTGCTTTCCTTTGGACTTTAGAAATGATTTAAATTTAATTGAATTTAGCCTTATTTCTATCTGAATAAGAGTGTCCATATAAAAGGTTTAATCTGGTTTTATGGTTATTTAGATTAGCTTTACTGAGGAAGATGAGAGAAATTACATGGGAAAAGATGAATAGAGACTACAGAAAAGCTCTTTAGAGTATGTAAAATGTATCTTGTTACCCAACCCTTATTTTAGCCTTTCTACAGAAACTGCAGATTCAGTGGTCGTTTTCTGTAATTGAACTGTCATGGAAATATTGAAATAATTTCAGTGTCGGCCTTAATAATGGTAAAATGTGTACATACACATATTTATCTTTGGAATCGGTGGATTACACAAAAGTATGAGAGTCAGCCACCTGTGCTAATATTCACAAGGTACAGGCCTGTAAGTACAAAGCAGGGTATGGCTCAAGGAGAGGACTTGTAACTGTTTTTTAGCCATTTCTAGGCTGATAATAATGGAAAGAGTAATTTATTTATTTTTTCAGCTTTCCCCGGGTATTCATGCCTCAGTTTTCCTATTGTAGACATCAGTGGCTAGTTGTGGAGATCTGCAGTGGGGACATATTTGTCTCTTTTCCACAGTTTTTTACACCTTGTTACAACTTGTCTTTTTTGCAGAAGATAGCTGTAATAGTCCTATTCCTTACTTGTGGAGGACTATGGAAATCACTATGTGTAAGTGGTCTCTGCTGCCCATTTATCACTGATGGCCCAGAAATTGTGCTTATGCTCCTGCAGAGCATGTGGTAATTCCCACCATGCTTACAATTGCCCATGATTTTAAGGTAAGAGAAAGGATAGTGCCATGGTCTGAAGCACCCTCTTTTTAACTCTTCCCTTTTAAAAAGACTGGAACAAAATGCAAGATGTATTTTTTCTAATAAAACAGTTAGGAATTTGATCAGCTAGAAACAGTGCCTAGAGCTGAAATCAAATGTGCACTACCCATTCAGGCCTTGACCCTTCCCATTATGAAGTTTTCCAAGCTGGTCAATCAGTAACAGAGTACTACAGAAACCCTAAATGGTGCCATTCCAGGTGATACCTCTGCCAGATTCAAGTATAGCTCCGAGATCAATAGGGTGAAAAATTTGGGTAGCAGTTCATTTGTTCTCTATTTGCATTTTACAAAGATTTGAGATTTCACACATACTTTTATATGTGCTTGGTACCACTGAACTCTTTCCCCTGAGCAATTTATTAAGCTTGTCACTGGGTTGTTCTGTGGGGTGTTATTAAGTGTAACTATTCATAAGCTGTGGGGGTTCCCCCTCTCTGAAAATTCAATATTACAGCATTTTGAAGAGCATCCCATTCTCTCTAACAGAGAAAGGGTGAAATTAAGCTCTCCAAGGAGCATTACTGCCAGGAAGTCTGGCAGTCTAGCCTGACCTCCTGAGAGTAGTTCAACTGTGGCAGTGACAGACAGAAGAGGAACTGGATTCAGAGCCAAAAGTAGAACCATTTGGAGAAAACAGACGTGTAGTGAGAGTAGAGCAGAAAGCAAAGAATCACCTTTATAATACTACACACAACTTTAGATTTAAAGCATTTTATTGCATTGCCAACATCATACTTTTATTCTGTCCAAGTAACCAGTCAGCCAGATTTCATGCAGCAGCTGTTGTCCCCATATCCAGATGTGTTTATGTGTCACTAGATTGGAAACACCAGGACCCTGTTTGAGCTGCATCCATATTTTCAAGAGGACCATGGCTGATGATCAAAGCCTGGGACTAATTTTTTTTGGCCTTCCTGCTGGGGATTTGACTCATCAGAATTTAGGCTGGGTCTTGAACAGGACATCATTGTGAAAAATAAGATCAAGGCACAGTTGAGAAGTTCCTGAATGGTGTTAGAAAAAGTCTCATGATGCTTACTCCCTGCCCAGATTAATTTTCAAAGACTTTGGGAACAAAAGAGTATTTAAGAACTTTGAATGCAGGCTACACATAATTTGGTCCAAGAGAGTACTTCTCCTTTGCCTCCCCATGGTGCCTGGCTTCCTGAAGCAGCTGAAAGGCCTGAGTTTTAGTGATAAAATGTTCTCTAGTTTGCAAGGTTATACTCCAGTGAAAGGCTAAATGTTACTACTTAGTTGGAACTGAGCATCCAGCTGTTTATATTTCCCAGAAACCTTAACAGTTTACTTTCAAACATACAGCAAACAAAGGAGGTCCTCCTCATCACAGTGACAGCTGACACAGTCTCTGAGAAGACCTGGGCCACCAGTGCTCCCATTCAGCAAGTTTGGTTCTACCTGAACTCCAGCAGAGCACTTTGTGGGTCTGCAAGTCATGGGCAAGGGCATTGTGCCAGGACCTGTAGGGGCAAAAATGCAAGTTTCATGAGCCAGGACATGGAACAGGGATCAGTCTTCCTCCATAATGGTTGTAGCTTCTGAAAGGTAAAGCATACTTGGTACCAGTTATCCAGATGTTTATTCACATGGATAAAACTCCAGAAGGAATTCTGGATATTAATATCAGAACCTGAGTTTTCTGTTTTGCAGGTGAGTCCCTGATTACTACATTTTCTAATGTACACATGCTCTCTGATTTTCTCCAGAGTCTTAGGAGTTTTCCTACATAAGTGTGATCACATCAAGGAAAGACATGGCCACTGACCACATCCAGATTAACTTTCTTCCTTACAGCCATGGAAAAAGTACCAGAGGATGTTGTCTGTAACCACACAATCTGAAGAAGGAAGTTGCCTTGGTTTCCTACTTTCTTCATCACCACGTTGGCACTTCCAACCCTGCTTGTGCCTGTATCTTTGCAAAACTGACTGTAGGTTTCTCTCTGATGAGCAGGACACTGTGCTATGGATCCAGACTCCATGCATACATAGATATATGTGTATGTGTGTGTGTGCATGTCAGTATGTATGGATGTGAATATGGAGGTGTATATTCCTCCAGTCTTGCCTCAGTTGTACTCTGTAGAGGGACTGGGTTTGAGACATTTCATTGTGCTTAGTGTCTCCTAAGGGAAAGCCCTAGATGACTTCTACTGAAGGTACCATGTCTGTCTATAATTGCACTTTTGAAGCTAAATCTCAGCTCTGGATTCCACCCCAAGACACAGAAGTCCTGGCAGAGGCCTTGCAGAACATTATTTTCAAGTACATATATCTTCTATTGGATCCAGACCTCAGATACCAAAAAACGGTTGTTGTCTGTTTCTCATGTAACCTAGTGCTATGAGGAACACGGAGATAACTCATGTGTGACACAGGGAATTGGTTATGTACAGGAGCTAAAGAGCACAAGAGGTCAAAGGAAAGATATGTTAAGAGTTTTGCACCATGTTGTTATGGGCACCTGCAATTTGGGAAAGGGAGAGAGGATTAAAGGTTTCTCACAGTTGGGCCACATTCCTTTCATGATTATTTAAGCATTACACGAAGCAGATTCTAGCTCACACAAATATCCGATTAGTGAAGATAAGACTGGCAAGGAGAAGGCATTCAGTGTGTGGGGTCAATTATGTTTTGCTGGAATGAAATGTGCTTATGAACAGTGTTCTAATTCACCAGAGAAAGGTTTAGGCACCTTGATTCCTTCCTGGATTTTTTTTCTTAGTTCAGAACGGTATAGACTTCACAAAGTTTATGAAATATCAAAGTGTAAAGTTCTTGCTAAATAAGCTATACTAGCTTGGAGTGTGGAAATGCAAACTTTTATGCAGTTTATTAAATGCCAATGAAGAGGATGGTGTTTAGAAATATGGTGTAGTGCTGCCTAGAAAATAGTTCCTATTTTGGGTGTGAGCTGCCTGTTAGGTATCTTTGACAATCTAATCTGAGTAGTATAGAATAAATCACAGAGAGTCAGCTCTTCAGTCATGTAGGTTTTGTTTGCCAGCAAGTTTGTGAAAACAGTGCCTAGTGAATATAGATCAGTACTTTGGTGCAAACCAATTGTCCCTGTTACCTTGCTGTGGGTCCTGGAGCAGTCTCTGTAAAAGGTGGATTGCTTTTGTTTGAAGTAAACAGAAATTATGTGCTTCAGTCCATGGGACAAAATTAAACCTACGTGAGGTACTCCCTGAAACTGGGATAATGTGTTCTGCAGACCCTTAATACAGCTGTCCCATTCTGTGGATTCACTACTATTAACACATCATCTCTTACTAATGCAGAAACCAGGCTTTGCAACCATGACTTTGGAGCAGAAGGGAAAACAAGACGTATTAAAGCATTTCTATTCCTCATCCCCACATGGCTTCAGTGTTGGATTTTGTCACTGAGCAGCACAGGCATTTTTACCACTTAAGATAAAGATTTGTGGAGTGATTAGGCTGGCATTAGGTCTTTCATAGTGCATTTATTATTTCATAAGGGATTTTAGTTTCCTCTGCATGAGTAAGCAGAACAGCATGACTCCTTGTCTTCCTTTGGGGCTCATGGCATGAGATAGGGAAAGGCTGTTACAAATAAATCAACAGTATTTTGACTCTATTGAAGAAACCTCTTTGTGTGGGAACAGAGATCTGTGACTTATGGTGTTTGCAGTTTCAGTACTGGTCTTCTCTTCTGGCTAGCACAGTCTATGCCCTATAAATAAACACAGATTGTAGGTTTGTCCAGAGGAGACTGCAGAGCAAATTGGTCTAAAATTCTAGATAATAATTATGTTGGTTATGTTCAACAACATTAGTTTCTTCTGTGAAACTGTAAGTTGTATCTTGATTAGCAAAATAGTTTTGATTTAAGGATGGAACACAATGGTCAGTTGTGACACTATTACTGCTTCATTTTTTTGGAAATAAACTGCCTGGAGAACTGACCTGGGTTGCACAAGGAGGCGGCCCAATGGGTAGCTACTCCCACGGTCACCTTGGAAGAGGCAGTACTAAAGGGAAGACTTCAGGCTTCAGCTGTCAAAATGCTGTTTGTTCAGGCTGGCTTAGCCTCTGACAAGAACAGTGGGGAGAGAGATCTTTGCCAGGCAGTGT
Source organism: Alaudala cheleensis (assembly GCA_013398995.1). Lineage (NCBI taxonomy): Eukaryota > Metazoa > Chordata > Aves > Passeriformes > Alaudidae > Alaudala > Alaudala cheleensis. The sequence continues at coordinate 210,792 of VWYE01008532.1, read as the reverse complement.
GCCCCAGCCATCGATCTTATTGTGATGTACTCTGCTTTGGAAACCCCTCTCTTGCTCTCTCAGAGCTTATTTTATACTGGATATTTAATATTTGAAGTGCTGAGGTGACTTCCACCCTAAATTTCTGTTCCTTCTTCTTCCCTCTTCTCCTCAGCATGTCACAATAAGAATTATGTCTGTCTGCAAGACAAACTCACATTTGTAAAACTGAAACAAAACACCTTCTCTACCTCCAAGGACCATCTTGCAGTTAATTTCAATATTTTTTGTGGTCAGGCTCCTCAGTTTTGAAGACAGAAGATACTAGAAAATCCTAAAAATTTGCCATTATGAATTATAAAATAGAAAGTGTTTCTGCATCTCATATGACCTTACTCTGAAGACATGATTTTGATCATTCAGGGACAATAATTTCTCCAGGATGTTCTTGTAAATGTCTTTAAGAGAGTGACAGAAATTACACATAATAGTTTTTCTGTGAGGTACTGAAAAATCTCTGTCTTTGGGCTGATTTTCCAGGGCATTAAATGACTTTGTCAGAGAGAAGTCAGGCTACACTGTAACATGGTGCATTGTGATTACTAAAGCCATTGCTGGTTATATTGCTTGTTGCAAGCAGTGTGGTAAGAGAATGTGTCCGTGCAAAGAGCAGTGTGCCATCCTCAGCCTCTCCTTTTTGCTCCATCCTCTCTTTCTCTTACAGAAAAGGAGTTTGCAGTGAATTGCTTTTGAAAAATTGGAGACCTAAAGAATAAACTGAGGGCAACAATTCATGCTGCAAATGGAAAGGGATCTTATAATAGGGGTGTATTTTCTATTTGAAAAACACAGCAAGAAAAACAGGGTTCTTGGGTGGTTTATATCTGGGCTTGATGGGATGCCTCAGACCTTATAGGAGTTTCTTATGCCATCCAAAATATTTTTTCTCATGCTAATCACACTTTTTGCTCTATAGCAAAAAATTAACTACTCACAGCAAGGAAAAGCAGTGGACATATGAACTGTCTCTGCTCTGAGCTGCTAGGAGCTTGAGATCTCTTCCTTCTTTCCATGGTGTTGTTTCTGTACAAAAGCAAACTCAAATATTTACAAGTATTCATTTGTACATACACTGCTGTAACATCAATCAGAATAGCATCTGAGGACCTTCATCTTATTTTGGGTGTGTTCACTTTTGATGCAAACTTTGTATTTACCACTCTAGATATGTGCTTTAGCAATGCACAAATGGAACGGACCCTTGTATAGTGAAATAAAGTTGTTTGACAGATTTCAGTGTTTGTTCTGAAAAAAAGCAAAGCACAGAGGATTATTGTCATCAAACACGTGCTAAGCAAGTGGCACAGACAACACACAGCACTGCATAACTATGGCAAGACAAAGTTCAGGAAGATGATGGGCACTGACAATTCATTTCCCAGCCTGTCTCTAGCTGCTGTTTTTGTCTAGAAGTCCTATAGAAACCTAGGGCAAATAATGCTAACTTATTCCAATCTGCAGTAGCAAATGAAGGCTTGAGAAGGTAAATATGCTCAAATAGGATGTACTCAGCTAAAAGAATCAGCCTGCAGTTCCTTATTCTCTGGGGAACATTGGGAGATGGCATCTAATAATTTGATTGTCCCAGGGATCTCAAAGCATGTATGATGTTGAGTCATGCTTGGAAAAAGAAGGCAGTAGACCTCATTCTGGGTGGAACTGACAAATAAATAGTAATTGCATTTCTAGATGATGCTTTCAGGGCTGTCCTTGGTATCCTTTGGTTGGTATTACTATCTTTGTAGTTTTCTTTTGGACAATGCCAATAAAACTAACAAGTGATGTCTGGAGGAAGGACAAAGACAAATCCTGAGCCTGACACTGATCTATCTCTGCAGCTGGGGCCTTGTGGAGGGGAACAGCCTTGTGATCAAGAGGCCACAGTCAGAGGTACAGTGCCTGGATGCTATTAGAAGCTTCCCCTAGTGGCTGCTTATTTTAAGAGCCTTGGCTTCTCCTTGCTCTGGAGCTGGCATTCAGACATGAATAATGACAGCCAGGCATTTGCTTTTCAGGTGAACATCCATATATCTCAGTCAGGGGACAAAAGAGCAGCTGAGGGAAATGGGGTATGTGAATATTTATAGGCTCACAGAATGCATGATCTCCTCTTTAATGCTATACAGAAAAGATTGGCAAAGGAAAAGCATTAGTCCAGGTTTGTTACTTGGCTGACAAACAAATAGGTGGTGTATTTCTATTCTAATGTTTTCGCTGACATTTTTAGTATCATCCATTTGGTGTTACCCTATTTTGATCCATAAATACTTGCTGACATATATTTGAGCTTGAAAATACACTGTCTATGTATTTTTAGAACAAAGTGACCCTTACCCTATTTTTTACACAGGGGAAGAGCAAAATGTGGAACAGTAATTGAGCTTTGAGTTTTTTATTTGCAGAGAGCTTTGCATACATTAATGTGTTTGAAATTAATGATCCTTTAATTAGCAAGATAAACCAGAAAACTAAAGCAAATATAGGATGACCAACTTATCCTAAAATTTTCAGAATCTGTGAACCCCACTGACATGAGAACTATCAGTGTTTAAAATTAATGTTTATTAAGTTTACAAAAGCCTGCATATGATAAAACAAAAATCTACTCATTAAAATAAAAGTAACATTTTGAAAGTTTTTAAGAACTATTTGCATATCAGAGAATGGAATCCAGTTTGGAAATACTCTTCTAGCATAGTTTACTCGCTGGTTTTCCTGAGATGAGTCTAATCAACTAGCATGGAAAGAGCTGGCATTTGGTCTTACTGATGCATTGCAAAAGTACACTGTAGGCTTTGATTAAGGTTTTAAACTGCTATTAGAAAAATGCCTTGTGACATGCAGCAGTGAGGAAATTTACATTCTCCAGGTCCATGTGGTTGGATATTATGAATGAGAAAGAATTGTGTAAGGAGTGTGGCCTGGATTAAACCAGGGAGACTTCTCCTTGTCATCCCAAACAGCAGAGCAGGCTGCAATTTACCTTGTGTTTAGAAAGCAGATAAGATAAAAACAAATAGCTTTAGCAAGAAGGAGGTATGAGAAGAGAAAAGAAACTGTGGAAGCTTTACAGCTGACATCCACAAGTGTGGGTGCAGTCAACATGCTCAACATGCAGGGCTGTGTTCAGAGGGACCTGAGCAGCCTGAAGGAACAGTCAACATCAACCTCTTGAAATTTGAGAAAGAAAAATGAAGTTCTGCCCCTAGGTAGGGAGAACTATGGGGATAGATTGGCTCTGCTGTGGGGGAGCTCTGCTGTAGGTGCTCTTGAGTTTGGTAGGTGGTGAGCTGGGTATAAGCAAGCAGTGGATCTGGCAGCAGCAATATCCTAGACTTTACGAATAGAAAAAATCAGCAGGGCAAGGGAAGTGATTGCTCCCTCAGCTCAGCATTTGCTACACTACATTTAGGCTACTGGATCCATTTTTGGCTCCTCAGATCAAGACAAACATTGATAAACTTTGGTGGGAGCCTACAGCACTCCCCAGGCACCTACAGTGAGGATGGAGCCAGGCACTTCAAAGTGGTCAGTGGTGGGAGGATGTTGAGGTGGAAGCTGTCACCACATTGGGCAGGAGGTTGCATTAGAAATAAGAAGTCCCTTGCAAACTGAGCTGTCCTCTAGTCCTACAAATAGCCTGGAAGGGGAGTAAATCAGGCAAATAAAAATACTGGAGCAATTTATCTGCCAGAGATTCACATGCAGAAAGGTCTTTCCCGACGCAGGTCACAAGTGCTGTTTGTGTAGCACAAAGAGGCAGCACAAAGAGGCAGTGTAGGAGAGTAGCAGATAGATTTCCTGGTGGAAAATAATTCAAAAAAGATATTCAACTCAGTGAGCAAAGCAAGGCTTCTGAAGTCCCAAAAGGGAAGCAAATATGGAGAGAAAAAGAGACACTTTAAGGCAGATGGTGAGACTATGAGAGGTGCTCAGGTAGGTACAAGTACTCAGGCTGGGGCGGAACTCAGACCTGAGTCCTCGTGAATAATAAGAAATTAAAACATCAATAAAAAACCTTAGAAACATGCTGATTGATTTTGTTTAGGACTGACTGAGATCTTTGGGGGTAAAAACTAAAATTGGGAGACAAGATCAAATGCATAATTCAAAGTTATAAGAGAACATGAGTCACATGCTGAATGCCACAAAATCAAGTCTCAGGCTCAGATATACTATTAAAATAGAGTAGCTAAAAATCAACATACTGTTTGTGAAGGAAGTTGTAGCCAATTTGCTGATTAATTCTCCTTCAATCCTGTAGAACAAGTACTCTTTGGCCTCCATACAAAGCATCAGAGGCTAAAACTCTGGGGCTCTTGAATACATTTTTTAACGAAGCTATTTTAATCAATGTTAAAAAATTATATATATTCAGGGAGACTGCATGTTTGGGGTGATTTGAAAAGGGCAGATGAGCTTTTTGTTTTGTGTCACTGACTTGAATACTGCCCAGCACTGGAGTGGTTGGACATTATGAGTACATTCTGCTGGTTTCAGTCCAGTTTCTAGTAGACAGGTGTCTATACTGTGAAAAAACATCATCACCATTGACACTAATTTGTATCTTTACTGAGAATTACTGTAGTGAGGCCAATATTCAAATATGTATGACTCTTTTTAGCTTTTTTAGGGACAGAAATGGAGTACTAGAATAAGATGGATGCATCATTGAAAAATACTCATGGCTTGTATTTTTACACACACAGACAGACACAGACACAGACACACACATATGTGAAAAATACAATTTCCAACAGTCTAAATTTTACTGTTTCCAAAAATTCACATTGAAAAAAGACGACATAAAGTTTACCTTGCAATCAAACTACCTTTCTGATGTTTACTTCATCACAATGTTTGTAATATTTAATATATTCTCAAACTATTTGTACAAGAGTTTTTCCAAATAACAGAGTGGATCCCCAACCCTTAATTCACCTCCTGGCAGTCACAGAAGACAACACTTCCAGCATCCCATTAATGGTCACAACTTCCTCTGTCAGCTGGCAGCTGCTTTGCATAAGAAGGGTGTTCCAGAAGAAGGCAGTTGAGTAAGGGCCTAGTTATTGGATTAATTTCAGGCTTTGGTAGACTTTCTGTATCTGAAACTGCCTCCTGGATTAGCAATAGAAAAGGAACAGATCTTGCACAGCACTGATGAAGTCCCAGCTACCCTCTCATCCTCAGGTGCAGCAGCTGGAGGAGGGCCTTATGAGCAGGACAAGAAAACCTCATCACAAAGAGAAATGTAAGGCTAGATTTCTTCTTTTGATTCTAAATAAAGAACAAGAGCCATTTTTGAGGCATGAGAATGACACATGCAGCCAAACATTTCATAATATGGTCCATGCTAAAAATAGATACCTTTCCTTTGGTCTTTTCCCCTCCATGAAAATGATGCACTCACCTACACCACCCAGCCCTCATCCTACAGTCTTAAAAATTATTTATGTGGCCTGGTGCTGATAAAGGGATAGTTGGCAAAAGAAGTAGTATAGAGAGACATAGGCCATAATGTAATATTTTGAAAGCACAAAGGTTCCATTAGAATTCCTAGAACTTAAAGATTTTGCATTATTTACTCTAATAAGGTGTATCCAATTAAACCAGTAAACATAAGCATCTCCAGTCTGAGGGAATTACTTGCCTTACCTTTTTTTTCTGGAAGAATTTCTTCTTGCGATTATTTTCTTAGTGTGGCACTTGAGGGTGCCTAAAACTTATGGACCCCTAAGAAATCTATTGTGGAATTGAATTTCTGACTGCTTCTGGATGTTGATGAATGAAATAATTTAATATTTAGCCTTGCAGGACCAGCTAAGTCTGTGGGAAATGAAGCTTGTAGTCTTTCTGCTTTGCCACCTGCTGTAAACACCTAACATTCAACAATTCATGAAACGCTGTTGTCTGGTTTTGTCATTTGCAGTCTAAAACATGTCTTGGAAAATAACTGCATTGCTGTGTTTCCTCCATCATTTTATTGGTTTATTCCCAGAAGAATGAAAAGTATATTCAAGATTGTTTTGAGATGGGTTAACAGCTGTCAAGAAATTTAATTGGACTTTTGCTGAATAGTTTTGAAGACTGGCTCCCTTGTGTCTCTATAAACACTACCACAGTCCTTATACCAGTGTCAAAAATTCTGCATGAAATTATTGTATTGCCAAGGGGACAGGGCTTGGAAAGAGTGAGGGAGTTGGAACATTTATTTTTTGCTGATGCTGCTTATTGTCCTTTTCGACTGTTCTGAACTTGTGTATTGCAAAGTCATTGACTTTGCAATTAACTTACCTCTAGAATTCTAGAAAAGTACCCAGAACAGCTTATACAGCTCATAGCCCACATGAATTTTTAAAGTTAGGCACCTCGCAGAAACCCACAATTTCCAGGACAGCATAGAGTGAGGCACCTGCCCATTTCACTGGCAGGGATGAGCCATTTTCAGTCTCAAGTTGCAAGATTGGTTTAAAATTTATTACTACATTTTAGCTTAGGGAATTCATAAACACTAAAGTCACATAATTAACAAAAAAAATGACTAAAGGTTTAATTTGTATGTCCTGGAAAGTCTTCCCAGCCAACTACAATGCATCAAGAATTCTGTCTAGAAATCTAGAAGAAACTTGCTTTATGTGGAAAAGGAGGGAGATATGAGATACTTTTTCAAGGTTTGCTCATTTTTATTTTGTAATATCTGTAAACAGAACAGCATTATTTTCCTTGCTCATATAGTTCGAGTAATGGACATGCAAATGTCAGGTTGTAACAACTCTGTCACCCCAAATAAATCACACCCTGGGCTGGATAGGTTCCATTTTACCCCTTCATCATAACTTACGTTGTTCAAATTATGCCTTCATTGAGAACATCATTGTCTGTAAATAGATCTTACCCTGAAATTCGTTCATCTACTTCCTTTGGTGACTTTGTAGATCTGATACTGTAATTAGAAATTCCAAATTAGAATTGGCAATTGGGTCCATGACTGAATGTTGATAAATTGTTTTTGCACAGCTGTGAAGAAATGAAATCTACTCCAGTGCTTCAGCTGTATTGGCTTCATAGAGTTATCACAGGCAAATGTAGTAAAAGCTTACTTTTGCCATTAAAGTGAACAGATCTGCTTCTGAACACATTAAAGTGACAAATATGATGAGTTAGTAGGTGACATTTTTGGATAGTTACTCTTTAGAATAGAGCTGCCCTTCGAAACACATTGTGCTGAACAGGAGCACATTCCACCAAAGGAGAATTTAGGACCACAACCACAGTGCAAAGGGAATGAGCAAGGCCAACCAGCTTCATTGAGATAGTGGCCTTTGAGGGTGGAAAGCTTTTCATCTCAACAGCTTTTTTCTGCCCACTCTACTTTGTCCTGGCAAAACAGAAAAGCAAACCACAGACTTAAACAAGGTGGGATTCAGCACTGCCTAGTGAGGAAGACGTGAGCCTGGGACACGCCAGCCTCTGCTAAAGCTGCAAGTTGAACTGGAAGTCACTGCTCATCATTTATTTGCTCTCTCTTTTGGAGCTTCATGGTTGTCTGCTAGGCAGGCTTCTGGGACAAGTTTTTCATTTGGTTTGCCCAGCTCAGTCTTCATTGCACTCATTTTACTCTGTTCCCTGAATAATAAAATTTCTTCCCTGTTTTAGTGTGAGATCAGCAGCAGATCTTGCTAAGAAATCATGCACTGGATATATTCTTCTCCTTTTGTCAGTGGAGAACCTGTAATAACCAGAAGTATCATGAAATAATGATTTGAATGCGTGTTTGATGGCATTTTTTCCCAAGCCAGTAGGGTGCAAGCTTAGTGCTGTGAATTTACAGTGAATGTGTCTACTTTAGTGAAAAATGTCCATGTGCGAACATTTGGGGTTGTACTATACCCCTCTCCCCACCCATCATCTTGAGACATTATCTGGAGGCTAAGGTATTTTCAAAGAAGTGTTGAAGGGAGATCCCCATTCCTATGCCACCCCTTGTGATGACATACAGTCCTCTGCTCCTAATTTTCAAAGTCATAGACTAACTGGGGTTGGAATGGATCTCTGGAGATCATCTAATCCATTTCCCTACTGCTGCAGGTTCACCCAGAGCACAGGATGGGATTTGGGATGGTTTTCAATATCTCCAGAGAAGGATACTCCAAAACCCCTCTGAGCAATCTGTTCCAGTGCTCTGTCACCCTTGAGACTTCCTATCTCTTAACTATTTTCCACCACAGAAGAATTTGCAAGTTGAATAGAATAAAGAATAAAATAGATTTTAGCATCTCACAAGCAGACTTTGTAGAAAACCAGGAAGAGAAAAGATGAGCACAGTTTATGTTTGGCAGTCATAAGGGTAGCTAAGGGTGTTCAAGACAGAATTATCAGTAGATATCCGCAGGGAAAAATCCAGTTTGCCATCTTTATGAAAATAATTCTATTGTCTGGGACTGTAAATCAACATATGGCAAGCAATGTATGTTTCTTAGAAACTGCTTATTACATACCTGATATATCTACAGGAAAAAGAGGCCTAACATTTTGTGCTCTTTGGTGCAGTGGATGTTCATTATCAGATCAGAAATACATTTTATAAACTTCATCTGAAACAAATCACTTCACCTTTATAGTCTCTCTTGGAGCAAGATCAATTTACACAAGCCAAGGATGTTGCAGACTGCCTGCAATCTTCAGAACTGTTGCCTGATGCTGGAGTGCCAGATTCTCATTCTCCCAAATGCCAAGTTCATATTTTGAAATAGAAACAATACTTACAAATTACAGAAACTGCATGAGGACTAGCAGGCTTGATTTCCCATTATGCTGCTTCAGTTTGAGCTAACACGGAGGTGAATGAGACCATCAAAGCACACTATAGTGCAGTGCAGGAGTGTTCATAAGCAGATTTACCAGGCAGGCTTGTGGGTTTTTTGAACAAACTGAAAAATCTAAGGGAAAGCCAGGAGATGATGTTGATTTGAGTCATGCATGCTTCTTACTGCATATCATTAAACTTTATTCTTTAAAATGTATTCATACTCTAAAGACTCAGAATCCATGTGATTGTGCTATCATGTAGGAAAAAAAGCTTACTAAATGCTACTTGAAAAATGAACATTAAGTAGCACAGTATCTTGTGGGCTAATTATATGGTGAGGTAAGAGCTGGAAGGGAAAATAAACAGGACTAATGAAACTACCAGATGATACTTTGTAAAGGACTTCAGCACACTTGTGTGAGTGGAAAAATAATTTCTTGAAGAGTTCAGAACAAAAGCACACTATAGCAACATAGGATTCATTCCAGAAAAATGAGGGAAAATACCTGAGACAGAGATTTCAATCTGAGAGAAAACTGAAAAATAATAGTGGCAAGATAAGGGGAAGCATGACTTATTGATTTATTATCTGGCTTCCAGTAAAGCTTTTCGCCATTGTACTAAACCAGTGTATTCAGTCAGTCACTGATGGTCTTGAAGAAATGCACATTCACATGGCAGCATATTTGTGGACACAGACATGGACCTTGCATATCTGTCCTAAGACATGTTGTAGCCATTTACTCTAATTTTTGTCTTTTGTTGTTCTGTTATTTTCCTTCCATGATCTGAGCATAGAGACTGACCACCTCAGAAAACATTTCCTCTCATCCTTAAATTATTGTCTAGGTTTGACAATCAGTGGGAAAGAGCCTATTTGGAGGCCAGTAACAAGCAATGTGCCCCATCTGGTTCTGTTTAAAATCTTCATTATTGACCTGGGTCATGAGGCAGAGTGTAGCCTCAGAATATTTGCTGATGACACAAAACCAGGAGGAGTGGCTGATATTCCAGATAGTCAGCTAACATCCAGAGGGATCTTTGACAGGCTAGAGAAATAGGTGGACAGAAATGCTATGAAGTTTGACAAGGTGAATTGCAGAGTTCTGCACCTGAGGGAAAATAATCCAAAGTGCCATATACTGAGGGTCACCTGGCTGTAAAGCAGCTTCTCAGAAAAGGGCCTGAATGGTTCTGGACTAGATGACCTCCAGAGGTTCTTTCCAAACTCAGCCATTCTGTAGTTCTCTGGCTCCAGGATTCTGAATCTCCCAGTTATTTCTTTGTTGCTCCCTAGAAGCACTGCCAGCCAGCTGAGGAGAAGGCTGGGACTTAGTTGCTTAGGGCTGTTTGAGAAGTTTCAGAGAATCCCTCCTGGTTTCCAGGTGCTGTAGAGAAGGAACTCATACAGGTGTTAGATTGTATCTTCAAGCGCTAGGGATATATCTTGGGTTCACTACAACATATCAGACAATAATGGCCACCTCCATTTTTTTCTGTTAGAGGCGAATCAAGCCCTAAAATGAAGCAAGGTTAAGTGACTTCCACTCTTCCTTCAGGACCTTTGGGAAGATAAGACTAGTAGAATGTTCAAAAGGACAATTACCATGGATATGTACCTGCTGTCTTGCAACATGCCTGAGCACATCCAAGATACCCCCTTGACAGTGGTACATGATGCTGGACAGGCAACTTACACTGCAATACTGAAAAGACTCTTCATATCTGTATTCAAGTGACTGAATCCCATTCATCTGAGATCTTCCCCATCCTTTTTTCATATAGAAATGAGATATTGTCTCAACATGGCAGCAATTGACTGTGTAGTTTTGGCTTTGCCCAAACTTTGCCCAGCGACACACTGAGCAAAGAATGGTGTTTAGCTCTAGATTCAATGTCATGTAGGTGGCTACTGGTCAGCCATGTATCTAAGCTCCCATTGCAGTGAATGGAAATTTAGCCACTACACTCAATAGTCTTGGCATTATCGACTAGGAGCCTGCACTTGGGCAGCTGAGTAACTCTCAAGGCTCCACTGACTCATGAAGGCAGGAAATAATTTGTACAAATGTTGCCTTGAGCTTTGGGAACCACAGGCATGCTCAAAGTGGTGCAATGAAGGCTGAGTAAACAATTAAGGGAGTATTGGAGGGTGATGAAATTCAGAGATGGGGAAAGATCCTGACTCTACTCAGTGTCTGAGGTGAAGCATTTGTTTCAAAAGGATACTTCAGTGAAACACACTATGGTCAGGACTCCAAAAGGAGTCCTGACCATATCCAGAAGGAGTCACAGCAAGAACGAAGTCATAAGTCACTCCAGAAGAAACTACCTGTCAGCAGCAGAGGAAATGGCTGAAAGAGAAAGCAGAGAACAGTAATTAACTCTGTCTCTCCACTCAGAAAATGCGATATATTGTATATCTTCAAGCAGGGGTGAGAAACTATTAAACTGTCATGAATATTCATGCAAATTTTTAGTTCTTCAGAAGGATTTTGTGGGGATGAAGGACAGTGTGATGGAAGCCTTCAGGCTTATTGGCTTGAAAGTAAATGGGAAAATAAAATTAAAATAATCAATTATAGCCAGGGGTCTACTTTAAAAAATGGCACTCTGGAAGAATACCTCCTCTGCTAGAATCACAGAGTCATAGAATGGGTTAGGTTGGAAGGGACCTTAAATATCACATAGTCTCGGACCCCTGCAAAGGGCAGAGACACCAAGTTGTTCAAAGCCCTAAGCACTCTGGCCTTTAATACTTCCAGGGATGGGGCACCCCAACTTCTCTGAGCAGCCTGTTCCAGTGCCTCATTACCCCCACCATACAGAATTTCTTCTGAATTTCTAATCTAAACCCCCTTTCTATACTTAGGAGAAGTCAGGAGGATAAATGAAAGAGCAGACATTCTGAAGCTTGCACTGGACTCCTGGAGACAACTTGCTCTTTTGCTTCATGAGCATTCTGAGAACAAAGCAGCACATTATTGAAAAAGTGACAAAGTCACTACCCACATCATAATCATGAAGTACTGTAATATTCTCCAAAGTCTTCCTCCTAATATTAAAATCAATATAAGTAAAGCAACAAGAAAATATGTGGCAGCATTTTCTCTGATCATTGTGATATATTGAGTGTGGGTGGTGCAGGGAGATAGTTTCTAACATGGAAATTATTTCACTGCAGCCTACTTTAGATTGAGTGTTGCACTAGTCAAACTGACTGTTTTACCCTTTGTACCTATTTAGCCCATTCACAATCACTTTTAAACACTCATTCACAAAAAAACTTTGTGGCTATATGTCCTACTGATGCCTGGAGTGGCTACCTAGAACAGAGGCTAGATAGAGTTAAAAGAATAAAGTAGATATTTGTTAAAGACCTTCAATAGATACACCTTGGGTAGTGCAAAAGCCTCACAGAGGCTACACCCAAGATGGATGAAGGGCATGAGCTTTTCAGACAGATATGTTTGTTCTATTTGCATATCAGAGGTTAGTTGTCCAATTACAGCTTCAGGTAATGAAGTCACATTCCCCCAGTTTGCTCCCCCCAATTCACTTTTGTTTATGCTTTTCAGGGCCTGAGGCTGTGATGGTGACCTTGGTTCTCAGGCCTGGAAGGATAGTTTTGTCTGACCAAAATGTGAAGAAAGTTTATCAACACTTATATGAAGTTCAGAGTAGTACACTAATGCAGTACAGGATCTGAAAAACATAAAAGCTAAAAACTTAAGGCATCATTCCATATGAATAATCCCACTGCAGGATAGTAGCTTACCAGAAACAAGAAAATTTTAGAATTTGGGACACTTTTAGCAAATTTTCTCAAACCTTCATAAACTATGCTCATAGACAGTCACCAAGTACTTTTTGCCTATACACTCATTTGCTACTTAAGGATATTCTCCAAAGGCTTTTTGCTTGAGATGCTCTGGCATTGTCTGTTGTACTTTACATTATTACCATGTTCCTTATATTGTAGGCATTTTACTCTTGAGGCAAGATACAGTGATAGAAATTTATCATAGAGTTCATATTTCAATAATAGGTAGAATTTCCTGGAGTGGGTCTGCCTTTCCACCTATCTTTTTATCATTATTATTGTTGTTTTGGTTGTTGTTTTTCCCCCAAAGCTCCATGCTACAATGCAATAAGGCATTTAACCACAAGCAGAATAAAAAGAAGAAAAAAGTGTTTCTGTCTTGTTTTCTCATTCATTTAATTATCCATTTCCCCATTTTATATGGGATCTTAATGACACAATTATGAGGTATGAAATACTGATAGATAGGTTTCTATCACCCCAAGGAGAAAATGTCAGTGCCCTCATTAGAAGTTTATTGATGCATTCCTTCATATTCAGAATTATCCCACATAAACTTTCAGAATGTTTTTCTTTGCAAAACCATGTAAATAACTATTATTTCATTTATTAGTCAAGAGATAGAATATCTAAGGGCATACTGCTAGTATTTACAATAATGAAATATGAAATTCCATGTAGTTTTTTATTTTCCTGCAATGCATCTAGGTTAATTTGAATACTCCAGGGTAATGGACCTTGAATACTGGATCTTACACTATTTTATACCTTGGGTAGTATTTAGGGAGTGGACAGAATGGACTGATATGTCATACTGACTGTTCGTCATGATGACACCTCTCCAAACATCAAAGGTACATATTGAAGTTTTTTGGGCATGGATTGTGAGATGAATAGCCTTCAGAACTCCTAGACTTTAAATTTGGAATTCATACTTAAATCTGTATGAAATGAGAGTCACCAGAAATACGTGAATATTATTTATATTAATAAATATGAATTTTCACTTGAAGATATTTTGTGTCCAATTAATCTGGTTTTTTTTTTTCTGTGACATCGGAAACATCCAGTTAAGGAGGAAACAGAGTCACAAAATGTAGAAGACTTAAATTTTATTATATGGCTTGTTCCTTAAGTACCAGAGCTTAAACTTTAATTTACCAGGAGCACCTCCTTGCTCCTTACAAAAATTATTCCTTACTTTTCCTGATTTATTTATCTTCATTTTATTCAATGACCCACAACCTGAACACAAACTGAAGGACAAGCCAGATATTTTTCTCTGTTACTTATCAAAAGAAGAAAGAAGTTAGAAGAAACAAAAAAAGTCTAAAGAGGACCCAATTAACTTACCTCTACCCCAAGTTTGCATTCCTTTTTGCTTCCACATGACCTCACAAGACAGGCAGTTGGGCTCAGCCAGACAATAAATCAGAGTGGGATGCAGTCAACCTAATGTGAGCACCTATATTAAGGTAATTGCCAACCATCCTCAGAGCCTTGGGGCTTGGTATGGTTGTTCTTACGTAGATGTGGTTTCAAATGTCAGACAGGACAGCTAAAGATTAAAAGTAGATCTGACACCACGCTTATGTGGTGGTGCATCCAGACCCATGTTAGGCTGCACTATGATCTCAGGAATGTCCATTAGGCCTTGGCCTTGGCAAAAAGCACCTGGGTTAAACTCCCCTTGAAATTATTAGAAATATTGTCTTCTCCCAGGAAGTTAAGCTGTCTAGGGAGTTCCAGGGTTTGTTTACAAGCAACCTTGGAAATTTGTTTCTTGATTGAACAACAACTTCAGTAGAACAATTTGGTTTTGAACTTTCACAGGAAGTTACTGATCCAAGTTATGGCCAGGAAAGAAAATTACCTAGACTAAAGCCAGCAGTCTTGCAGCCCTATAAACAGTGATGCCCTTTGAGCTTTTCTGGACCACAGCAGGCTGTGACCAGCAATCCTGCTCTTAGTGGGGGCTCAGAGCCAGGGAACTCTCAAGTTTGCTAAACCTTGAAGAATTACCAAATGACAAGGACATATCCCAGGCTGAAACCCCCACTCCTTGAGGCTCAGATCTTTGTCTGTTTAAAAGATGTGAAGGTATCTAGCTTCACTGAATTCAAGGGGAATTTTTCTCAGATATATACCTTGTACATACTCCTTAGGGTCTGTATGTGTGTGAATGTACTTTAGCAAATGTATTATGAATTTTGCTCTTAGATTCCTAGCTGCATTAGATTCCTAATCCAAATCGGGCCTCTGAGCTTGTATAAGCACTATCATGCTTATAGTAAATTCTGTAAAATATTTTGTTAATATTTTAAAATTAGGTTGTTAATTATGTGCTGTTAAGTTAAAGTGCAGTTGAAACTTTTAGGCTTAAAACTTTATAAAGTCTGTGGCCAAATTTGGCTAGGGAATTCATGCTGATCTTTTTATTCTTACCTGTCCTATTCTTATATTTTTTCATTTTTCTCTAGCCTCCATATAGATAATTTTAGGTTAGGATAATTTTAGTTCTAGCTTGATTGATTTTAGATTTTAGTCCAATTTCTCTCTGTGTGCTTTAAGCAGCTGGTAAGTAATAGAATGAACCTTGCCAACAACCTTTATTGTACTTTAATATTAAAAGTGTTTTTGCTGATACCCCGGCTGGTCATTTTGTGAGCAACCTAAACCACTTGTTCATGGCAAATTATAGGAAAAATGTGTCTTCAGGATAAGCAGTTGGAGACCAGATAAGTTCCCTTAAGACATCTTCAAATTGTTTCTCAGCTTCCACATATTGAAAGAAGCCTATCATGAAGCCTTTTTTCCTCTACTGCACAAGAGATGGGATTTGGCTGCCTAATGACTCTGCTTTAATAATTTTGTCTGTTCCAAAGCAACCTGCAAAGCCTTTAGTTCCTGTGGAGGAACACAAATATTCCATAAAGCCTTTGCCAAAGCTACAAGTCCCAGGAAGATGTCTCATTTTCCACAAGGTGTCTGAAAAGCCATTAGAAACTTATGCTTAGGTATTCTAATGGTGCCTTAGGGAGTCTAGTGAGACTCCTACCACAGGAATCTGTGCTGGGAGTCTAAAATTAGGTGTTCCAAGTCCCATCAACTCAGTTCTGTTGTCCAGAGGTAACTTCTTATCGATGTCATGCACAGGGTTCTTTTCAGATGCCTCCAAACACCCCCAGCAGCCTCTAGCAATTGATCTAGGTGATCACCAGTCTCTCATGGGTCCTACGTTATGGTGGATGTCTTTCCCAAACCCTGGGGCATCTAAAATACTCCAGTGTAAGCAACCGAATCAAATCTCTTTCTCCAATAAGACTGTGAGAAGCCACAGTGTGCCCAGTATCTCAAAGGATGTCCTATATACATCAAACTAGGGCCAGAAGCCATGCTTAAAATGGCAGAATGGTCTTAGTTATGGCCATTAATAAAGGACCTGAATTATGGAGGGCAAAACTGAATGACAGCTGAAATATATATGCTTGTAAAATACTGGTAGCTTAACATCTTTTCTTGTTCTGACTTAGAACTTAAAAGTCTTTATGAAATAGACTGTGTAAAATAATGTAAAATAATACAGAATTTAAAAATACTTTCATAAAAATGACCAGAAGGTTCTTTGAAAAACTGTGAGTCTACTGAATTGTATACCGTTGTGGTTTTCTTGGGTGTTTTTCTTGGGGTTTCTGGTGTAGTTCAGAGTTCAGCTGCTTTCACTGTCACAGCTCCTCCTGGGAGTTGTAGCTGTAATGCTTTTTATTCCCATCATGTTAACATTTCCAGACTACCTGACAGGTAGTCTTTTATTTTTCATAGCATCTGCTGAACCTAGTGCATAAAGTTCTGCTTGAAAATGGGAACTTGTTCATGCATATTTTTTCTTCATTAAATCTGTAAGTTAATATGTAGAATAATACTTAGAAAAAGATCTCCAGTTCATAAAAATCCTGACAGATATTACATAAGGAAGTGAATGGGAAGGGAAAAGAACCTGGTTACATTTTAAAATGACCTTCAGCAGCACACAATTAAAAGTACATTTATTTACTGTAAATAAAAGTGAAAGAAGAATGACTGGTTAAATACTCCACTAAAGAGTGTTCAACTAATTCTGTCATATTCATCCCTACATTGTCTTCATAGAGAGAAGACAACAAAGACTGCCTGCATCCTCACTTTTCTTAAATTAATGCAATGAACATCATTTGCCTTTTACATCAGCACAATCAGTTGGTAATCAAAAGATTTAGCAATCTCCTGGACCACTAGTTAGATGCTGTGCTCTGTGCAATGTTCCAACTCAGGAGAAATTGTTTTCCATGGCCAATATCAATCATGCAGATCTTGGAAGGAGGGGCAGAATAACAAGGAAAAAAAGGAATGTGTGGTTAAAGCACTGCATCTAAAAACTGCTAACATCAAACTTCTGTTTCCTTTCCCAAAAGCAGTTAGAAATCTCTATTCCATTTTTTCCCATTTCTCAGCAGGCTTCTAGCTTAGAGTGAGGATGTCATTCCTCTTGCCAAGCTAAGAACAGCTGGTTTAGGATTTTTCTAAGGTTAATGTGTTTCTGTGACATCTTAAAGAAGAATAGAGACCATGTGTTCAGAAAGCATGGAAAAACTTCAGGTAAACCTAGTTCCATAAAAGTCAGAATACAACAGCTGGCATATTATTTTGAAGATTTCAAAATCACGTTTCCACTGTAACCTACCCTTTTGACTTAGGTGAGGCCAAGTAGGTAAAGTCCCACTGCAGATAACATGTAGTTTTTCCAGGCAAAAATTTCTGCCCCTTTGAACTTCAAGTCATGTTCTTTCACTATTGAAAATCATAATACAAGGTCTGCATTATTATGACAAGTGAGGGAAAAAAATTGATAAAGATTTGTAATAACCTCAAAGAAATTTCATACATCACTGAAGACACAGAAAACTGAAAATAAAAGAGATTGGGGTTATATTTCTTTTTAATAATGTCAGTCAAAAATGTTCCAGTCAGTGGTCTGAACACCATGGATGAGGGCAGATTTACCACTCCATTTCACTGAATAACAATTTCAAAGCTTAGCAAAATCTTGGTAAGAAGAGATGGGGAAGCCTAAACTTACTGTCAACAAATCACACTAGACAAATAATGCATTTTGATAAAATTGTTGCAAGATCCTTGAACTGGAATATCTAAATGAGACAAAAGGATTTAGAGGAAGGATGAAAGGAATTTTTAAAGAATCAGTGGCACCAACCAAATAGGCTCATGCGCAGTTTTGCTGTCACAAAAGAGAAGAGGCGAAGCTGGGTGATACTTAGGGCCTTGTAAACTCTGTATAATGGGCATAGGAGTAAACTCTGTTAGAATAGATGTTGGTAGACTTTGACTTGAAAAAAAAGGACAAGAGTGTAATCAACCCTGTAACCTCATTGGATGCCCAAATGGTTGCTCAGAAATTATTCAGAATACTGCTCAGATTGTAATATGGGCCTAACTATTTTTCTTTTTTTTATTATTCAGAGCAAGGTTTTACAAGTAGCTTATGCAAAAGTATGAAGCTTATGTTACCACTGAAACAGAACCCTGGTTTCTATCACTCCTATACTTAATCATATCTGCCCCACACCATGCAGACAGGTGTCAATCAGTTCTGCTCAGTTCCTCGATCGTGTTCACAACCGGTCCTACAAAAATGTGACTCTCTGTGTCATGGGTCTGCCACTGGATCTCATACACTGAACAGCTTTGTGATTGCTGGTAGGAATAAAAGGGAGAATGTGGGAATGCAGAATCCTTACAGTGGTCTCAAACAGTGAAACTACACTTTATCTCAGAATTAATTTATCATCCACAATTGTATGCAGCAGCAACACAGAGATATTCCACATTTGGATTCTTAGCATTATGCTAGATTTGATTGCTTTTCTTTCACTGAATACTCTTTCTGTTTACAGACTGAACAAAGGAAACTTACAAAGAGGAAGATAACAAATATACAAATTGACAAAAGCATTTTATATTAGATTTCTGAACTTTTGAGATTTTGTAAACATTTCCATAAAAAAGGGGAATTTGTGAATTAACAAACTTTGGCAGAGCAGAATGAATGCCATTTTATTCCTTTGTGTTAATTTATTTCTCCATTCTTATTTTTCACATTGTCTTTACTGTTTATATTATACAAACATGCTCTGCAGATATGTGAATTGACTAACAAAAGCAGTGGCAATAGGGATGAAGTCTGACATCAGTTGCAGGCTACAAGAACAAATGAAAAAGAAGCATGGGAACACAATTCTAAAGAAAAAGAAAGAATTTAAGAAAGAATGTAGTATGGACATTGTTGCATCCTCAATCAACATATTGTATAGATCTGATAAGGCAGAATGTCAAAAGCATGCTTAGTGCTGGGTAACACTGGAATTTACATGGAAATGTTACAAGAAATGGAATTAAAAATACAGAATATAAAAATAAATTATTATTGACATTTGGAGCTGTTCTCTCAAAACTGTTGCAGAGCTTGCACAGTATTTGTTGAGTGATTCTAACCTTAAATGGAATTCAGAGAGCCATTTTTACAGGAGAAAAAAATATTGTGAAGTTTGGAATGCTATACCCTTGTTAAATGTAAATATATAGTGTAAGATAGCACAATAAAGTCTTTCACTGTACCAATGAGAACCAGAGCTTCAGTCTGTGAACAACAAAGTAATCTTTAAAATATCCCCCAATGGCACAAGATAGAATAAATTTTTATTAATATTTTAATTCTGTTTTTCATCTTTTTGAATTCACAGAAATATAAATTTGAGAGTGAGTGTCTGTAGAAAGCCAGTAGAGCTACCCTATTGTGAGACCAGCTTTAGTTTTGTCATAGCCCATTTTAACTTTGATTTCCTCATTTCATTAACTTACCTTCAGTAATTTTCCTTGGACCCCTTGCCCTATCAGCACCTTTCTATCTGTGGATGTGTATGCACAGACATATGCATATATGCAAGAGAGGTGGAGTTGGGAAATGAATCTGAGAGATCAATGTGGTTCACTTTAAAATTTCATAGACCTGATTATTCCCAGCAGTCATGTAAGTACCTGGTGAGATTAAGTGTGAAAGTTCATCTCAAAGGTTGGCATCCTAAAAATAGCCTTTGAATGCCTGAACAGTTGTTAACAACAGAGCAAACCATCCCTGGCGGTGCCAGAGCAGCAAGAGTGGTCTTTTTGAAAGCTAAAGATAGCCCCACTGACCATAGCAGCCAGCTGCCTCAGGTCCTGGGCTTGGAGAGAGGGCAGCCCCAGAGGTGGCCACAGGCAGCCGCAGTACCACAGCTGCTAAAAAAAAAAAAATAAATAAAAAATTAAAACATTCTTTGTTAATGTTCTTGCTTAAAAGTCAGTCTCTTTAAAGCTAAAATAGTGAAAAGCAGTTGTGGTACACCTGGAAAAAGATAACAGACTGCAGGGTTTATTTTTTGAAATGAGAAGGAAATGCAGAAAACTGCATTAGACACAGAGAACTACTCCTCAGGACAGCCTCAGGCACTGGCAGTAGAGCAAAAAAGCAATGGGTGTGGAGTGTGGGGGTATGTACTTTGAGGGATTCATGCCTAGTAATGGTGACCCCCAGAGAGGCTAATAAGACCAGGTGAAGAGAGGAAAAGGGGGGAAAAGTTATACCCAGAAATCCTTTCTATTGTCATAAGAGAGTAAAGAAGTCCAATGGTGCTGGAGGCACAGCATGCATTATGCAAGTAACCACAGCTGCCCAGCTCCTCCAGAGCCTCAGTGTGGTTAGCACCAGTGCAGCTAATGATGCCAAATGTATAATGAGTGGGTGAGGGACCAGGATCAGGCTTAGTCACTGAGAGATCTAAAGTATTGCTGAGCTTTTCTACAGAAACAAAAAGGTAACCAGAGAAGGACCTCCATGCAAACCGAAAGATACACAGCTGCTCCTGGAACTCTCATCCAGGAGCTGCACAGTTCCCTGCTGGATCTGAGCCCTGATGTGAGCTGAGTTGTGTTGGGGATCCACAGAGGGCCAGGTGTGGGAGTGATATCAGGGTAGTGGGGGAGCGGGTGCCCAAGGCCTGGTGACAAAGGAATGATATTTCTAAAGGGCAGTCATGGGATGTAGAGGAGGGTTCAGCCTGGTGCTGAAAAAGTGTTTGAGGAGCTGCACTCCAGTTCTTCATTCCTTTTGCTGCACAGGCTCATAAATCCACACCTGCAGTGGGCAGAAAGGCCCTAACATTAGCATGCTGATCCTCATCCTAATTCCCAATAACATGATGGATTTTCTTGTGTTCCTGTGCTCCCTGAATCACTGGCAGGACAACAAGGCATCAGTGTTTAGTTCCACAAGTGCTTGAAAGGCCTAACTGGTACCACAAAAAGTGATTCTTTTAACAAACAGAAGTCTACTTTGATATCAGTAAAAACAGAATTTTCCCAAGGTAAACATAATCTGCTAGCAGAAATTCACCTTATCTGCAACTGGTGATATAGCTCAAGAATGATGCCTTCTAAGTTATCTTCTTTTTCCATATAAATGCTGAAAATGCATTATGACAAGCACATTCTCTGCAAAAATAGGCTTTAGATTGAGAACTTGCTTTTCCACAGCTCTAAAGGCATGACAGATCACCAACCAGTACATAAGTGGGACAATCTGGGGAGAAAAGGTCCCAGCAGCAGCAGCTCTGACATGGTCCAATTTCTCCAGTACCCACAGCTTGCCACTCTAGAGTATTTCTCTGCTCCATTGACTGTGTTAGCAGCCCCTCAAGCTTCCATGATGTAAAAAATACTGCAGATGACAACTAGCCATTTCAGAGACAGAAGGGAAAAAAAGAGAATTTTTTCAGCCCTTCAAACCAACTGCCTCTATAGATCTGATTTATGCCGTGGTCGAAGTTGACTTGGTGCCTCACAGCAAAGTAAACACATATGTTTGGGAAGGCTTTTAAACTACTTGGCACCAAATCACCTTGTGCCACAGAGAGAATATTTTTTCAGGCTTACAGACTTCTGATGTGTGTGAAGTGCTGGCTTTCACGTGTCTCTTTGAGATGCAGTTGGTGGTGTGGTGGTACGTGTGACCTCAGACATCTGGACTAGCTGTCAGCCAGAACCATTAGAGTTTGCAGCACCATACTGAGGCACTTTCACATCAGATGGAGAGGAAAATATTCTCAGATATTGGCTCTCTCCCAAAACCAGTACTTCCCTTGGATCACACCTCATGCAAAGCTCTGTATGAACTGAAGTGAAAGATGGGTTATTGGCATATTTTGCACAGGCAGTCTGTTGGCTTTATTGTAAGTGACGACAGCTCCAGCCTGGAGGAGGCATGGCTGCATGTTGCTTTGTGCATATATATACTACTTCGCCTGCTGTTTCAATTTGATTTTGTATTTTCTCATTGAAAAAGATAAGACAGATAAAAACCATCTGACTTCTGTAGCAAAAAGCATATGCCACTTGCAGGTATTCCTGTAAAAAAAAAAAAAAAGCAAGTGTATACATACAGTGGAAAAGAAATAGGGTTTTCATACATAGTAGTAAATCAAATTACATTTGAAGGTAAAATCTATTTAATCCCTCTTCCATCCACAGTTGCTGCAAAAATAAGCCACAAATTGGTGCTAACACTGAACAACATCACTAAGACTGTTCTACAAAGTGTCCTCATAAGAAATGTACATCCAGATCCCATAGGTCTTTGGAGGAATTGCTGCTGCAACGCTATCATTTGTCAAATAATTCTCTAGGACAAAATTCTCAGATACCTGCTGACTTTAATTGAGCAGAGATCAATATCCCAAGTTAGGAGGCTTGCTAGTAAGGCTTCCAATGGAGCTGCTGAGCAGCAGTGAGGGATTCTGAATGAGAAGGAGTGGGAAAGTTAAGTAAGGTGTCTTACAGGCAGGACCCTTGCGGGTGGATGGAGCAGCTCATGGAACTTGTGGTGCCTGGCTGATCACTGTGCCCCAGCAGTGAGAGAGCAGGTTTTTCCTGCAGTGGAGCTCAGCTGCAGCAGGCTGAGGGCAGTGCCCACCTCGCTCCAGTGGAGGCCTGATGGGAACCTGAGACACTGTGGCTGCCAAGGTCACATGTCACAAGTCTCCAGTCACTCCTCATGCTTCCAGTGCTGGAAGTTTTAATTCAGTTTTATGCACTCTGGTGAAATTTGTAAGCGTTTTCACTCCTTAAGATGACTGGAAGTCAGTGTCCTGAGCAGCTAAGAGCAGTCTTGTAACTCAGCAGATGCAAATTTTCATTGCCAGCAACACACCAGGAGCTGCAGTCTAACTCCACAAGGCCCCCTGACTTTTAGGGTTTGGCTGGCTTTGTTCTGGACTGCCTACAGCTTTGCTTTAACTTGCTTCAGCTGTTACCAGCAGTTTCCTAATGAATAGCAGTTTCCGTGGCTACTGTCTAATTTGTTTTACTTTTGCTTAGCTTTATGTA
Source organism: Alaudala cheleensis (assembly GCA_013398995.1). Lineage (NCBI taxonomy): Eukaryota > Metazoa > Chordata > Aves > Passeriformes > Alaudidae > Alaudala > Alaudala cheleensis. The sequence continues at coordinate 187,648 of VWYE01008532.1, read as the reverse complement.
ATCATCTGGTATAACCATAATTTTCACACAGATACTATTTAGCAAGCTGTTCTTTTATGCAGAAAAAAATATTTTTGACCCTAGAAAAATGATGTGGTGTAAAGGAATGATACTGTCACAGAAGCCTTTGCCAAGAGGGACAGAGAATGGAGGATTACAGGCATGGAAGTAACTTGCTGTAAACAAATGACCAGTGTTTAGTTGGAGAAATGCAATCCTGAGGACTGGGTAAACTAGTTTTAGGGTTAACAAAGAAAACAAGGAAGAAGTATCCTGCATATATGAAATTTCACATTTCCAATGGAAAAAAAAGAGAAGTAGCTCATTGTGACAGAAGATACGTAACAATAGCCCCATGGGGATAGCAAGAAGAAACCCCCATTCCCACCACCAGCATCATACTCAGCTTTGCATGGAGTCTGGGGTGCTGATGACCTGTGACATTGAAGCACAGAGCATTTGTGTGCAGGGAGAAAGTGGAGGGAGAACACAGAAGTGGGAAAAGAGGCAGCCATTAGGAAGGGAATAGAGTCTGTGTCCTACACCGAGGCTTTCAGGAGATCTGAAGAACTATCTTGTGTCCTGTAAGACTGAGAGTGACTTTACTTAGTGCAGAACAATTTACTACTGGAAGGCCATGAAGATTAAATTAAGAAAAAGCAGAACATGGAGCATGAGTGCAATAAAATGCTATTTGCTTCCTGCTTAGGGACTGTACAGTGATTTGGGCAGACAAATACATAGGGCCTGCAGAAACAACCAACATAGCCAAGAGCCCCTAATCAACAGCGTAAGTGGCTCTAAAACTGCTCTAAGAGATTGTACTAGAAAAGGATCTTTTCCCACCTCAGGTGAGTGCTGTGGCTCCAGACAATTTGCTATTCTTGAAAAACTCTCTTTTACTTTTCCTAATTTTTTTTTTTTGCTTTTATTGTCTCGGTTTCATTCAGCATCAGAAAAATCCCCCCCAGACTTCAAGACTTCAAAAAGTTTTGTTTTCCATACTTGCTGAAATCCATTGCCAAATTCAATTTTCTGCCACAGGTTGAGTAACTCACAGTGAGGAACAGAAGTAGAAATGTGACATTATATTGGGAGAAATGAGATATGATGGAAGAGTTTTAATTTCTTAGCTCAGGGGATCCCATGGTAGACGTGCATTTTCTCTGAGGCCACTATTAGCAGCTTTTCTTTCCAGTACAGTTTGCTCTATGGTGGGGAACGCTCCCTCTAGAACCAGAAGCTTAGTTTGCTGCCATTTGGGCTGATGACATGGCATAATTAGCTGGCACATATGAAAAAGCTTTTGCTCAGGTGGTGAGTTGCTCTGTCAGCCAGCTACATGTAGAGAGAGATGGTACCAAAGGGTTCTTACTATTGACATAAACGCACTAGCATAATTTGGCTGTTGTCAGAAGAGATAATGCCAATGACAATGCCAAATCTATTTTGTCATGTATTATAGTATGGGCCTCATGACTGTTTTTTTGCTGGCAATATCACTTAGCAGTGAGAAGAATACATGGGAGAATGACAACAATAGCCATCTCTGGCAAGAAAAGTGGCTTTAAAAACGTTCTTAAGGCAATGTACATTCAGAGAGATTATTCTTTAATGCAAACAATTTGCTTGCAAGCACACTGCAATGATGTTTCTCACTGTGAAAGATAGCTTTGCTGCGTGCCCTTCTTTGGCAGTGTGAGAAGGATTTAAGAGGTCATGGGTAATTACCACTAACCCCACTGAGTGTCCACTACCAGCAATTCCAGTTGCACCCATGTGCACCCTTGTGCACAGTCTGTAACATAACACTTAGCAGAAAAAAAATCTCATTTTTATAAGTAATTTACTTTGTGTTACAGATGTCCAAGGTTTTAAATAAGTGCACTGTGAAAAAAGAAAATGAAAACAGCTTGGATGACTTCATAAGAGGTTACAGGATGAAGCACTTTATTTCCTTTGATGCCAATGTATGTGAGAATATTAAGTATATTTCATAAAGGGCTAAATAGTAGCATATTGTTGTCCAGTAGGGACATCAATTGTCAGTAACAAGTGCCTACAACCAAAGCATGCAGAGATAATTATGATTGACCGGACAGCTCCTGCTGTAATGAAGCTAAAGAAAATTCAAGTTGTCTTGGAGACAAATAGCAGAAATGTACTAAAAAAAGGAGGAAAGCAAGGGGAAAGCATCAAAATACAGATAAACCATAGGGTGATATTAAAAAAATCCACTAAGAATCGGTGGGGTGGATTTCCCATGCACAGAAGACATTGCCTCAGTTTGCCAATGTTTTTGGAATTCCAGATTCAGCATCCATAGGCACATCTGCATGGGGGAGCACACAGCCCCAGCACAGTTTGTACAGGATAATACTGGCCTGAATATTTGAAAAGCATGTTTGCACAGTCCCAGGTTCAGCCTAAAAAACCATAACTTGCCTTTTCAGCAGGGTGTGTTAGCTCAGGCACAGCACAGCACTTCATTACCAGCTCTGAGCACGGTCAAAGTTATCTCAAATCTCTCTGCATGTACTCATTTAGACATGTCCTCATAGTTCTCAAACACATTTTTGCTGTGTTTGCCAAATTCCCAGTGGCAACAGTTTTGACAGTAACAGTCAAAATGCAACTGTGTAACAATAAGTTTTCTTGTGGCAGTTGCTCATAAAGTCCTTGGTGACTACATATAGATACCAAGAGACATGAAGTGCTGCTTTAAGAATGGTGTGACTTTGGTAAAATCTTTCTGGGTGTTAATCAGTAAAATCATATTGCAGAGTTCTGGAAGCCCACTAGCTGACACAAGAATTATGTTTTCCAGTGTTCATTTTCTTTCTTGTGAAAGATTGGGAAATTAATTTCCAAGACCTCCAAGCAGAGACCACATAAACAAATTTAATTATTTTGTCTTAGAATAATTAAGAGACCTGGTCAAGACAGGTTGATGTTTTCCCACCATGAAATTCTCCGTTGCCAGAAAAAAAGGTAAAATGTTTTGTACTTTTTTTGTTTTGTTGGTTGGTTTTTGTTAAGTAGATGGAAAAAATGGTTGCCACAATAGAAATAAGATGTTGTTACTTATGCATAGCTATGGATTGCAGTGAATGCTTTACATGTCATAACTCTCAACTTGGATCTGAGAGACTCCCCTTATAAATACGTACAACAGGCCATGATCTGTGCAGTTAGCTAAAAACATTGTCAATCTGATCTTTCCCTCTGTTTCCTCAGTTTCTGCCCATTCTTTCATCTTCATCAGGCAGTACTTGTTTATCTTATCTACCTTTTGAAAAATAAGATAACATAGATTAATTTTTTTACTATTTTAATCATCAGTTAGCTCCCATTCAATAGCTTTTTTGGATGAAGAAACAGTCACTGTGCTCTTTTTAATTTATGGTAAGTCCTACTGAAGATTTCCCAATAAACCTATTAGACTGTTTCTGCCTTCCCCTCTGTCCATGTTATTCTGAGATGGCACAGGTGTGCACTGCCTCTAGAGGTGCAGCCACTTTGTACACAAAAGCCTCCTGTTCCAGTGCTGGAAACAAGCACACTGTTTCACGTTTCTACATTAAAACTAGAAAGGAAAGGGACAAATCCTGATGCCTATCACTGCTTTGTATACAATTTTGCTTTTGGGGGTGTGTAAAGCAATGTAATGAGGCACTCCCTTGTACAAAGGGATCATGCTGATACAGCCACTCTGTTAAATAATGATGGGACTAGGGAAATTCTTCACACCTGAATATTGTTGTTTTGCATCTGGTGTTTGTTTTGGACCATGCTGAGCCAGTGTCTAGAAATCAGTGCTCAGGTACTGGTAGGCAAGTACTTCAGTACTTGGCAAGGACCAATTCCAAAAGCCAGTATTGATGAGCCCATACAAGATCAGGCTCAGTCCATTCTGCACAGTCCTAAGGATTCCAGAAGGATCCTCATTCTCACAAACACCCACGTCTCCATCTCAGTGCAGGCAACAAAAGCCTCAAGTTCTTATTGATGGGCTGCAACAGGACATTTATGTTATTTCTGAATCTAGAGCTGAGAAAAAAATACACACAGTAATACTTATATCCCAGACTCCAGAGCAGTTTCTGTGATACTCATGACAAAAGTTCCAGTTACTGGGATACAACTCTTCTCTGGGGTTCTGTTGTTATGCAACATCCTCTGATGACCTGTTCTAGGTCAGGCAAGCCTGAAATGGAATAGAGGGCCTCTCTACACTACCACTTGACCACAGAGTGATGAACCATTCACTGGACTGAATGTGACCCTTTCGGCGTTTGCAAGCAGAGACTAAAGGCCATCTGTTGATGTCCTCCTCTATTGCTACTGATTTAACAAAGGAGGTTGAGAGCAAGGTTTTAGCTAAAGCAAGCAGCTCTTACTCCTGTTCAGAGCTACAAATCTGCCCTACTGCTGACATGAATGATATGCCCATTTCACCTCTAAACCCTGCACTCACAATTAATCTCTCCTATATTACAGCTGACTCATTCAGTGAACCTGTTTTGGTTTTGGGGATGGTAAGACTGTTGTTTTGACCATAATGTACTGACATGGAAGGAGGAAAATATGTTAGAAAAAACTAAAGAAAGACAGGAAGACTGGTAGAGAAAAATATGCACCAAGCACTCAAGGATTTAGGACAGTAGATAATAGCAGCATTTTTGGAGGCTGATGATGTTTTCTCTTTCATTAAAATTCTGACCCTATTCAGTGGCATATTTTTTGTGTTTTCTCATCTAGACTGTGTCAGGTTATTTTTAATTGTGTAATTCTCCAGCAGCTTGCAAATGTAAAACTTTCATTTTTTTATTAAGAAGTTCTTTTCTGTTGATCTTCTATAATAGAAAATGAAATTTCTATGTGAGCCAGCCACTAGAGAGTCTGAAGGAAGCAATATCTGGGTTAACCGACTGTTTTAAAACCATTCTCTCAGGACCTTTCTCTTTCCCTTCAGCATTTTTAGTCTGCCTGCCTCTTCTTGCCTGCTTATTTCATCAGTGTTCAGGCCTATTGTGATCTACTTGAAAAGGTAGGATGGATGCATTAAAGAATGGCTTTTCATACCAAGTGAACATTCAAAATAATCTGACAATAACACAAATGTGTTGGAGAACAGCACCGAGGGCGCACTGGAGGAATAGTGGTTGGATCAAGGCACATTGCACAGGACAAATAATGAGCACACTAGCAAATAACTAACTTTTATCTCATTATGCCTTCGAGGTACCTGTGTTGCTTTGATCTTAATTTGAAATAGCAATAACAAAAATAAAGTGAAATATTGAATCTCTGAAGTGCAGAAGTGCAGTAGCCCCATATTTGCTCACATTTATTGGCCTCAAAGGTACACAACTAGTGTGTACATGATTTGGACTATCTCTGTGCAGTCTTGCGTGTGGCATAAAGGTCTAGGGACAATTTGCAAAGCTTAAAAATCAGAAAAAGGTTTTTAGAAGCAAAACTTTGTGTGCACATTACATAAGAAAATTTTCATAGATTGTTCTCTGTGCTGAAACCTCCAGACTTCCATTTGCAAGCTTGCAAGCTTATGTTATAAAACACTCAGGGCCTGAGTCAGTGCTGTGAGCTTCCTTTGATACCAGTAGCCTCTAATATTCCTCCCAGCAGGAATGCTAAAGTTCACTGCCAATAGCTTGGAGGTAGGCTGATGGTGTCCAAACTAAAGGAGTGCAGAAAGAACATTTTATGCCTGAAAAGCGCTAACATGTCCAGTGAAAAAGAAATCCGTGTTACAACACCCTCAGGGCGTCGAAATAGCACTTGTGAAAACATTGCATTGTATTCTGATCTACCATGGTTTAACTCTTATCTGAAGAACAGGCATTTTGGACTCCACAGAGACAGAATGTGGTGCTTTGTAACAAAATAATGATAGGCTGAAGCCATACAAGACTGTGCAAAGATCATCAGTTTCACTTAGAACTTTAGGCTAAATTATCAACCACAGCACAGATAACAGAACATCTCTTCAGCTCAATTATGTGGCTTAGTCTGGAAGATCAATACCTCCAATTCATAGTCCATATTTAACTGTCTTGTGATGGATGCAAGTGTCCCTCTCTTGCACATCATGACAATTTTGGAATGCACTTGAGGAGCCATGTGTCAACATTTTGATATTAAATCCATTTAGTCAGTAAATGTTAGATATTAGATTTACTAAAATATTTCTATTTCAGTGCTAAGGCACTGAAAAAATATAAGTTGTAAGAAAAAAACGTACCTGCATTTTTTTTCAGGAAAAAAAATGCCAAATATTTTGATTTGTGGGTAGAAAAATTACAGAGTATGATACTTAAGTAGAATTTTGTTAGTTATGATTTTTTTTTCCAAATTAATAGGCTAATCACATCAAACTAGTCTTCTGCTCCACATCAATCTAATCAAACTGGGTTTCTTTCGTTTCAGTATTATTCTGGCATTGAAAAATGTAACTGAGTTGTCAGGACACTTTACTGGAAAAATAAACAGTAGCATGAGAATGCACAATCTCTTTTTTACCTAGTGGAGGTATCATTTGATACAAATTTTGAGATCTTAGAAATTGAAAATTCTCTGTCAGAGGCTACATGTGACTTTGAGTAAATCATTTAGTGGATTACTTGACCATGAGAAATAATACCAAGCCCAGTCTTACTTAGCATATCAGCTTTTTATATGTATTCCTGATTACACCTGCTTATGTTAAAGAGGAAAACATGTTTGTAGTGTTAACCCATCTGAGGCAACACAGTTTGATTGAATGTAAGCTGGAGTCCATTATGGCTTAAGAAGTGCCAGTGCAAGTCACACACTGCTTTCCTAGGGACCCATCAGTGCTGCAAAACAAAAGAGTCCCTGACACTCTAGGTGAAGACACTAAATCTGGCTAGATAACTCAGATCCTAGTAGTGTCCCAAAGCATTTGTACTGCTTCTCCTTCTGCATGAAATGAAAACATTAAAATTCACTATGGGACCCCAGATTGAATTAGCAAGGGTGGAATTTGAGGAAACAAAGATGATAATCTCATCTATCATATTTGTGTTGGTAATAATTGAGAAAATATGGAACTACTTTTGTGGAGTTAGAGTTCAGAGTAAGCCACCACTGCAAGTGTGAGCGAGCTGAGCTGTGTAGAGTCTGTTAAATGCTTTGATGTCCACAGAAGCAAGGTGCAGCAAACACTCACAGTTACCTCTGTTGGAGTAGAAGATGTACTGAGCATTTCAAAAAAGCCACAATGGAGGAACAAGGCTGTGTTCAAGAGCAGAGTAGGGATATTTTGCAGTGAAAGCATCTTGTCTGGAAGACAGACACACTGCAAAATTCTGGCACATGAGTCCAGGTGGGCAGCTCTTGCTGGACACCTTGGAAGCACGGTGGAGCTTTTTCTCCATTTTAGATAGGGACATACTTTGCCCTGAAGGAATGCATCACAAAAACACTGACGAAATAACCCTGACAGATTTTACTGTGATAAAGGATGGCCTGGCCAGTTTTGTGCCATGCCCTTTTCATACAGAAAGATAGTTCTTGCATTATTTCTTTGGAGTCATTGGCTAATGTGAAGAGATCAGGTTCCTGAGGTAAAGGCAAAAACATGGCTGAGATTGTGAACTTCACAGCTACATTCACAAACAGCCTTCCACTGTCAGGTGTCCTGTTCTCTGAAAGCCATTGGCTATGGGCCAAAATATGCATAAGTAAATTAAAGTTCACTCGTTAAGCCATAGCAATGTAGATAATGTTGTTACACCATGACAAGAACAGTTTCAGAGATTAGTGCCAAGCCCTTTGGGTAAAGACACAAGAAGACCCAACTACATTCACTCACTTCCACATTTTTATGCTGAAGAGCATGTCACAAACATGCAGTTTATCTCAACCCACAGAAATCTATCCATAAGGCATGTGCAGAAACACATCCTAACACAGTGACTAATCCTGCACCAACAGCACCATTTTCTTAGTCACTTGGCTGCTTGGAAGATACATTTAGAACTGATTTGACAACTGACAGTGGATATTTTAATGCCTCAAATCAACCTTTTCCTAATTATTTATTTGCAGACTCATGAAAATTCGCTTCCATACTGCAATTATTCCAAATGATTCACATTTTTTCCTTGTATACTTGTGTGGGATTATGGATACATTGAGAGGTGTAAAATACAATACTCAGTAAGTGACAGCTGATTATATAAGTAACATGGTTCTGTCTCATTTCCCACACTCACTGAGTGTAACAGTTGACATTTGCACTGGAAGACGCTGGTGCAGGGCTGAACACCTCAGGGGAGAGTGGTGATTTATGGATAGATTGTAGCTAAAAGAAATAAGAGCTACTTTAAGCACTTATAAATGCATGCTTTTCAAACTACATAAGACATCACTTAGTCAGATCCTAAAAAATCCACAACCTCCTACACTCTTTATTGGTATAAGTGCAGAGTTTGAACTTAATTTTGGCTCACACTACTCATTCAAATGAATCATCTTTGGAAATGCTTGGTGCACTGACAAAAAAAAAAACAAAAAAACATCAAAACTTGATACTTCTTCTTTGGGTCCAGAAGGTTTGAGAGATCTGATGCTGGCCCCCATTATGGCTTTCCTAAACTTCCCACTGCCACTCTTGAGACCATCAATGTGTCTTAGGCAACAGCAAGGGAGCACTAAATCTAGTGTATAACACAGGACAGGCATCTGCTATGCTTTTATTAGTGTTGCCATTTAAGTGGATTATTAGCATCAGCCTTATGTAGGGGCATAACTGGAACCCAAAGGATGGGACTGTGGAAGGAACAACACAAAGCTGAACAAGGAGCCAAGGAGTTGACCCAGTTGGCTTCCTTACCTCCTCCAGGCAGTCCCTGACTCTTGCACAGTTCTGCCAAGGGTTAAATCGAAGTTCATATGATTTGAAATAACTTATATAACATCCTCTCTTCCTCCATTCTCTTTTACAGATAGATTGTTCTAATACACTCCATATATAATGTAAGTTTATCTCTCTTTATTTTGGCAGGATATTGCAACCTTTGAACTGAAATATCCACAGCCTGCTATCATAACAGAGCTTCTGACATATCAGTATAACCCAGCTTGGCAGGCATCCCTGCAAATACTATTAAAAGTTTTATTGCTGAAAAAATGTAGCTATTTTTCCTTACCTTACACTCTTTTAAGGGATCAGGGCTCCTGAATACCATGAAGAAAGAAACTGTCATGAGCATGTGAAGGCTGTTGAGGTTGTGTTTTGAAGCTACATCCCCTAGTTATATCCTATGGAATAAGAAAAGGAGTGGAGACCTGGAATGAAATAAATCTGGAGTGAAATAAATAGATAGAATAATGGAGAAACACCAAAATAATAGCAGAACTGGTCACTGATGATGTTAAGATAATATAGGATCTTCATTGGAAGAGACACAAACTCATTAGAAGCAAAAACAAATCAGAAAGACAGGGTATTGCCTGGAAAGATTACCCAGGGGACTGTGAGAGACACATATGAAATCAAAGGAGGGGTAAGGGATGGTATCTGTTAGAGTATGTTATTCCTGTGAGGAAAAGCTGGTGGTAGCTTAACCAGACGTACATGAGATAGAGAACTTAATGTGTCCTGAGACCAGTGGATTTGATCAGCAGCTACAACAAGGCAGAGTCTAGGGGAAGATTTTTAATCTATGCTGGATGCCGTGTTACTGCACTGGAGTAAGCTCAGTATGCATGCTAGCCAGTCTACACACCTTGGACATCTACAGATCTTTATTATTTAACTTAAGCATTACAAGTATGTTTCTGTTGATGAGGAGCCAGGGTCTTGGTAGCATACATCACACCACACCATGGGCATTCTTTTGGCAAAGAGGCAGACTGAGCCTCGCCTCCTGATTCCCATGTTTACACCTTAGCTGTGGCAGCAAGCATCTTCGTAATTTTAAATGGAAACATGTGGAAATAGAAGTTGTGCTGCTAAGCAGAAAGACCAAGTGGGTTGCATTGCATTGTGAGTTATAGTGACAGGGAACAGGTTAGGAAGGCTCTGAACATGTTGATCAGCCATTCATTGTGACTTGGGAAGGCATGGCTAAAACATATGTCTGTATGTTCTTTACAGCTGTTGAGTGTCTCAAGTAAGATTGACTTGGGTCACACTGTCTCTGTGGGTCCTCACCAAAACCCTGCAGTTCAGCCACTCCTGTACTGACTGTTCCAAAGTCTGTTCTGCTGGTGCTGGTTTCTGGTTTCTGACTGATCTAAGTGGGCTTGGTCTCAGGAGGCAATTATCCTTTCAAAGCTGCCAGGAGCAGCTGCTAACAGTGATCCCAAATAACCTTCTAGAGCACAATTGAGTATTTTTTTTCTGCTAGTTTAACTAAGTGGGGAACATAATTAAACTAGCACTGAGGTTTACTGTACTTGAGTTTATTTTCTATTTTATTACATTTTGTTTGGTTAGGCCTTTGAGGAGGTTTTGAATGATCTTTTGCAGTTACTGTCTCACAGTCACCCCATGTTGCCTTCCCCTCATTTCTTGGTCCCCCTACATTGCTTTCCCCCAGGTCTCTTTGCTCTCCACTTCTCCTCTCTAGAAAGATTTTAAAACAGATAAGTGTCCTCTGATCTCAAGCCACAGAAGTGGGACAATAAGCTTGTTAACCTAAGCCTGAACCAGGCAGGTAGGCACTTTGAGATTAATAGCCTACCCTTTGTTCTCTGAAGGACTCTTGGTATCTGCCCTGGAGATATCTTATCTCTATCACTGAGCAAGCAGGAAATGAAACATAGATTCATAAAGTTTAAGCCCAGAAGGGTCCATTAGAAGCACTATTCTCATCTTATATCTATCAGAGGCCGTTTAATTTCGCCCATTTATCCTTGTAGTGAGTTCAATAACTTCTATTTGAGCAAAGGAAATGCTCCTCCTAAGAGATGCTCCAGATTTAAATTCATGTACTCAAACAAAAAATATATCAAGCACATGAACAGAGACAGGTAAAACCAATGCAGATGTCTCCCTCATTTTCTGTAGCAGTGTCTGCCTCTGTTTTGATACAGACCTGACATGTTTTAGTATGTATGTATGAGTCACTTCAAAATGCACCCATCCCCAGTATAAGAGATCCTGGAAGTTGACACATGTTTAGCCCACTGGTTAGACACCGTAAGAACCCTTTTAGCTAGGTTGCACATTATAGTAGATCAATACAAAAATAGCACAATACTGTATGCAAGGCTGTAAATGTCATTGATTTGTAACTCTAGATTGACAAATGAGGGAGGGCTGTTCTGACAACTCTGTTACCTCTCTTCCCAGCTCAGTTTTTGCTCACATCTACTCTCTCTGTCTGAGACATATTGACCTTAGGGGAATCTTAGACAGAGCACTGATGATGGAAGACAGTCCACATTTTTACAGTGAGAGGTCTATAAATTCGTAGTCCTCTTTTCTTTAGCTATGGACACCAGGAGTAAGTCTAGATAGCATCTAAGGAAAAGCTGAGGCCAGCAAGGAAGTCATTAAAGTAAGTGCAAAAGGGTAATGTACTCAATGATGCTTTGCAGCAGGACAGAGACTATTCCAAGTCATCTTTAATCAAATTAACCAAACTGACCAGGAAAACTGATCCTATTGTCAAACATGAAACAATTAAATACAGTAACATCTTTGTACACTTGTAATATGGGCTGAGACAAGGAAGATTTTTTTTTTTTTATCTCTAAGTATTGCAATTGTACACCCTTCTGAATGCATGATTATACCAGCACTCCTTCTGGGTGTTTGCAAGGAGTCATTGAAAAAGGGGAGGTTTTGAATGATAACATACTCCCTGGTGGTACATCATCTCAAAAAAGGAATGTAAATGTGGTTATAACACTCCTTGTTCTAAAGATATCACAAGATTTAAAGTTGACTTTGGTTCAAGAGGTTGAGAAAGATTGTATTTACATATCACTATCCACTTCGTAGATTTTATACAGGTGTTGGCCTCTTAAGGTTATGAACATGGTTCTATTCAGGTCAGAAAGTTTCAGGACCATATTACTTAGATTTATTTTTGGTGGATACAATCTGCAGGTTGTTCAATTACAGAACATTTCAGTCTGGGGTATACTTGACAATAGAAGTCTAAAAGACCAGATCTGAGGAGATTTTGAGCAGTCAGTTTCCATCAGCTCTTGAATTTGAAAAAGTGCCCATATGAAATCACGGAAGTCTGGTTTCTCACCCTCAGCATATTGTGTATCTCTGCCTCTGGAAGTCAAGTATGCTATTATTCCTGTGAAACCTCTTCCTAGTATTTAAATTGCCTTTTTACTATGCAAAAGAAACTATAAACCCCAGAAGTTCATGAAGGAAAGTGGTTAAGACAATCTGTGCATGTGCCCACCGAGGGAGAATCTTTTGCTGACACAGATCACAATTTCATGACAATGCTGATCTAACCAAAGTTTTACTTTTTTGGTACTAATGCAACTGTTAAAAAGGATTCTGCAAAGAACTTTGAATTGATTTGTGGGAATGAACTAGGGAAGAACATGCCTAGAAATGTAAGGGAAATGATAATTTCTGTGTGATTCCATGAATTTAAAATGTTAAATTCTCTAAGTTCTCATTTAAATATGGACCATATTTAAATTTTTAAAAATAATTATTAAATTGACAACATTTTAATGGAATACATATGGATTGATTTCAGAACTACAGATTAGCACAAGCAAAGAATCTGAAGGACCTTGCACAAGGTTGACCTTGATAAAGTGATTTCTGGGATGTCTCTTATTTCAAGCACCCCTCCAGGATTAAATCAGATGATAGTTTACAGTTCCTATTTTGTGATTTTTTTTTAGAGCAATTCCTGCTGATAAGAATGTGTGCTAATCTGGCTCAGCAACCAGTCTATCAGTATTAATAACAATCAACAGACTAATTAATGCATGCCTGGTGTGTGTATTTCAACAATATAAGTGTCTTGCTATGAAAAAGGTGCAAGATTGTAAGGTAATTTTTGTAAGTGGGCTCTGTATAGACAGCTGAAATATCTTTTGGTCTTACTGTTCAGGAAGCATAATCATATTTTCAGTATTTTATACTGAATATAGTATTTCATAATTTTCAAATATATAACTGAATTTCAAATTTATCTTTTTACATCCATTGCTTTTCTAAATTCTAGTATATATAGATATGTACTTTTTGAAAGCAAGAAGCTGCAGTCCTTTTATTTCTGCTAGTTTTATGCTACAATATGGCTTCAATAACACAGTTTTACACCAGCATGGCTGAGAAAAGAATGAGGTCCAGTGACAAAATTAAAAAAAAAAAAAGGAAACTAAATTTCAGTTCTGCAGCCATCATAACAGACAGTCCAGTAAATTAGAGAATCTTGTGTTGTCCATGACAGACTCTTTACTGCACAACAGTGAACCATTGAAGCTTTCACCTCCTTGCCAGTGTTTGCATTTGTGTGCAAATTCATGCTTTCCTATGAATATGAAAGAATCAGTGGGATAATGCCAGGTCTCAATTTGCCTTCTTACATATACATTTTACTCTTATTGCCTATTTAATATCATCATGTTTAGCAATAAAGGTCATAACATCTTTGACAACACTGTCTCTACTAGTCAAGTGTGAGAAGCCAAATAAGGTTTGCATTTATACAAAAACCAATCAAGTCATTAGAGTTGTTTCTTATTCTCCTGTAATGTACCCACAGAAGTATCCAATAAGCATTACTGAGTCAGCCTGACTGAAAAGAAAGCAAAGATTTTCTTATCGAGTATATTGGAACTGGGAGCCTTTTCCAGGTTTGGAAAACATTGCAGTCTCCTTTCCTCCACCCAGCTGCATGATGTATGTTTACAGAAACCATTTAAGATCCCAGTACTCCTTTGAAAATCTAAACTTTTAATAGATGTCATTTGCTGGGCTTACTAAGAGCAGTAAATGCTGTCTGTAATGATCTTCCCTGGCAAGGAAACTGCCTAAAGGAGGAATATGTGTGCTGTTTGCCACTATCACTGTGCATACGCCTCCAGAGACACCCCAACAGCCTTCTGACAGCAAGCAGATCAGATCTGCAAGCCAGCCCTTGCAGACGAGGTACTTGTCACAAAATATCTTCTGCAGTGGCAGGCTCTCCAAAGGAAGGGAGCTCTCTCTCCATATCACCTACACCCTGCAGATGGACTGCAGCAGTGGTTTGCTCAGCACAGTCACAGCAGGATGGCCTCCATAGTTAAGCTCCAGCTCCTTCCCCAGGGACCTGGGGCCTGGTGCTGGTGGATTGCAAAGCTCTAGGGAGCTGCAGGTACCCCACAGCAGCCACAGCAGAAAGACCAGGCAAGATGAGGAGGACTTTTGCTGTGTGTAGTGCAAGGGTCCCAGGGATGGACTATGGTGCTGAAGGAACTAAGACAAATGTCCTTAGGCATTTCTAACATGTCTGAGGTATGGGGCTGTTGTTGTGAGGATGCTGCTTGTGAGTGAGTGAGTGATAAGGAGCTTTGTGCTAAGGGTACCTGTTGGCACACTTGGCTGCATCTGAGCTGTGGTGGGCCCAAAGTCCTGCCTGCCTGCACCTTTTTGGCACCAGTTGTTCCATGAGATTTGCTCCCCTTGGAGCAAACATGAGACCCTGGGCAACACCACTGCTTCATTGGGGTTGCATGGAGCCAGAGTTAGAGAGAGCTTTTGCAGCACCAGCAGCTCTGGTGGCTGGGTAAGGTGAGTTGCCCCACTGAGCTGGTGAAGTGACCTGGAGTGACTTGTGCAATGGGAACTGTGCTGCCAGCACTTAGCAGCTGCTGTCAAGTTCCCTGCTGTGACACTGAGAAGAGTCAGTTCTCCACATGTAATTGATGGTTTTGAAAAGTGACAGATGTATTGATGCCCTGAGAGCCTACAGCCTCTGAGGATGTTCATAGTTTACCTAATAATATCCTGAGTTGCTAAGACAGACAACAGGGAAAGAAACAGGGAGCTAATGAATGTAGCAACACTTCCCCACATTGGACAAAGGCAGCTCCTCTGCATTGTGGACATTTTTTTGGTCCTAAAGGATCTAATACTATAGCATTCTTACCATGTATTCTAAGCCTACTTTGTGGCAGATTTTCATTATGATAACTGGCTTGAGTGAAAGATACTGTCTGAACTTGGATTCCACTTAGTCAGCTTTTCCTCATACTGTGATCAGTATATCAGCATGACTGTGGCACCTGTGCGAGACTGATAATATCTGCATCACCTTATCTAATGTATAGAGTGCCCCTGAGGCTCTGTGGTGTTTGTGGCAATGTTGTTTCCTTGGAGAACTCTGTAAAAGTTTGACTTTTTTTCAATAAGAGACATTAATACTGGGAGTGATTAATTAATGCAGTGTTCGGTGATGCTGGTTTGACTTAATTGATATGCTCCTTTGTACTTCATTTTGTTCGATATTTGCAAACAGTGCTTGCAGTGTGCTCCTCTCCTGCCAGGCACTAAACTGCATGACTCTCTTTGTCTGGTGCTGGTTTACCTGCACTAGAACTAGAAAAATCTCTTTTGCAATTACTTCTGATTTTTTTTTTTCTATTATATTAAATGCTGGTGTTAAAAGATTTCTATGACAGAAAGTTTTGATGACAAAGAATTAGGTGCACATCTTTACAGCCCTGGCTACCACTGCATTTAAATGCAATTTACGCATCTGTGCCTTGACAGCAGTGCAGCACTGTCTATTGCCTGTCAGCTCAAAATCAATAGGCACCTTGCAGCTAACCTGAAAGCTTCCCAGGCACTGGAGTTATGCTCTGTCCATGCTAACTTGGAACCTCAGAGAAGCTGCTATCACTGCACAGTTCATGCGCAGCAGGCTTTCAGCTGGAGCAATCATCCAGGGATGGGGAAGCAGAAACACAGGGCCTGTTATTTGAACAGAAATCTTGCATTCATGCTCTTTCTTCACTGTTTTAGTTTTAAACGTGTATCTTGCATGCCAAACTGAGGCCTGCCAGGCAAATGCTCTTATCTCCCTCCCACTGCACCGCACAGGAAGGGTCTGTAATGTGCTCTATGGGTCAACCTCTGGGAATATGGGTCTGAGCCCTTGTCATCTGAAGGTGATTGGAAGCTCAGATTGCCCCTTTCTAGAGCACTGCTTTAATGTCATTAGTCTGTCATAAAAATGTCATCAGCACAGCTCTCAGGCACCTTAAAAAGACAGGAGTACAGCCCACTTGGGCAGCTGTGTGGAAAAGCAAAATATTTTTAACCTGGAACAGAAACCAAAGCTACAGAGAAGGTGAGAAGGCTTCTTTTTTATTTCTCCAGAGTTTTTGACTATCCCTATATGGTACCCAGGACCAGTTTTCATGGACAGTATCTCTCTACAAACCTCTAGGTGATCAAGACAGCTAGAGAGGGTTGTGTGGCCCATCCTTTGGAAAGCAGGGGCAGGTGGATAAACCCTCAAGTTTCATATATCTGTAAAAATCCCACTCAAAGTCAACCATCTTGGAACATTTTTTTCCTTACATTAATTTCCCTATCACACCCAGAGCACTGTCTGCCAGGTGCAGAGGTATTGAGAGAGGTGAGCACTGTAGTGGATCCCACCATGTTTTTCTGGGACTTTTGCATGGGAGTCAATGGACTATAATTGTCCTGATGGCAACTCTGACCAAATGAATTCTATTTCAGACCAAATTCTAGTTTTCATTTAATACCTCAGAGGATACTAAATTCTACCACAGCCAGGCTCTCAACATTTTGAATTCCATGACTTAGAGACAATTTCACCATGTATTTTAAATAAACCAAAACAGTAATTGAAACTTAATCTTATAGTCTATAGTGAATTTTATACTTTCATTTGCTTTAAGTTAAAAAACTGCAAAAATTCCTTATTAAAAAAATTATAAGGCATAGTACCATAAATGTTTCACTTAAACTAACAAGACAACTACCCACTCCATCTCAATGATGGATAGAAACAATATACATTGCCATAAAAAACTTTGCTTAAACAGTTTTTGAAGCATTTAGGGCCATTTTGCAATTTTGTGATGAAGCGTGATAAAATTATGTTTCTTACAGAAATTTCATTCAACTTTCTGCATCTCCTCATGAGTTCTTGGAAGATTTTCAGAACTTTTTAAAACTCCAGTGATTGTCTGTGCAATTTGCACTTTTGATTCATTTATAAAGAAAATGTGGCAATCTTCTTGACACTCTGAGGACACAGTTTGTCTCCTAACAGGAGGTCAAGTTGTGATTATGTGATATTGTCCTGTAAAATTGGTGTCCACTAAAGATAGGATTCAGCTCCAGACTCTTGAACTTAGAATGTGGTTCAATGACCAGTGGCAGAGTTCTGTGGATATTTGGGGTGCTCTCAGATGCAGCAGCTGGTCTCTATCTGCAGGTCCAGTGGGCACAGTTCTCTGCCATAGCCTCCAGCCTGGTGTGCATCTTGGATGCACTAGGCTATTTCATATTGCATAAGGTATGGGCTATGTGTCTGAACTCCCAGCACAGTTTAGTTACCAATTGATTTCACCATAAGGTAGACATCTTCATTGTGTCAACGAAATACTTTCACTGACTCCTAATCCAAACAATTCCCTTTAAATGTTACTTTAATCTGGAAGATTATTGTCACCACAATGATTAGCATCAAGAGAAATGGAATGAAGAAAATTGCTATATATAAGTACCTAAAAAATTTGCGTTCTGTCTGTCATGAGCTGATGAGTTTTCTCCATATTAGTGGCTACATATCCTACAGTATTCATACAGAACAAGTATCTGGGACCTGAGAAGAGACACTGTCGATAATGAATTTTCATTTGGTGTGTAGCAAGCTGTAAAATTCTACTGTTTGTTTTCAATAAACGATGTTGATAACAATTTTTCAGACTCTTATAAATGCCTTACCTACTGCCAGTGTAATGGATTAAAGCAGAAATAAGAGATATTCCTCATTAAGAAAGGTCTGGTTATTTCTGAACAAACTCTTGATGGATCATATGGCTCCCCTTTTTGCAGCCCTTATACTTGAAAATAGACTTTTAAATTTCTGATGTTTTCCACAGGATTTATAACATTGCATCTAACTGACCATATAGATGTCCTGTTTATTTCGTTGTCAATCCAGGGCAGCACAACAAGGTAAAACCAGCAATAGAAGCTAAAAGAGAATAATCTGAAAATTGAGTGATGCAAATCAGGCACTCATACGTATTTTGCTCTGCCTCATGGCAACTGATAGAAGTTAGATCATAGAATGGTTTGGCTTGGAGGGGTCTTCAGAGATCAACTAGTTCCAACCCAGCTGCCATGGGCAAGGAAGCTACCACTAGACCAGGTTGCTCAGAGCCCCATCCAGCCTGGCCTTGAACACCTGCAGGAACAAGCATCCACAATTTCTCTGGGCTACCTGTTCCAGTGCCTTGCCACACATAAAGAAAATAACTTCCTCATATCTCATCTACACTTCCCATCCTTCAGCTTAAAGGCCATAAATCATATTACAGTACAATTTCAAGACTTATCATAGGATTCCACATAAATAGGTGTTTCCCTTGTTTCAGGTGTCCAAAGTGGCCTGAAAATAGTGTGGGCAAATATACAACTAGAAGAAATCAGTCTTGAAGACAAAAAATAAAGATTTTTCCCTTGATGGCAAACATTCCACTGATCTCAGTGGGGAAAGGATTTTGCTCCAAGGAGTCACTGGTTCCTGGACAGACACTATAGTGCCTGAGTGAAGCTGTTGTTAGCAAGTTCCTATTGAAACAGGCTCCTTGGAAGGATGAGAAATATGTACTTGGTGAACAAATTAGGAGCCATAGCAACTGCCTAAACACACCAGCTCACCCACTACATGAATATAACCACCTCAGTGGTATGCTCCCATCATTCAATCTCTGACAAATCTGTGTGCAGAGCAGCCAAGGGACATTTGCAGATTGTTGGAGGGAGAACGTGGGAGAAGCCATGGCCAAATGCAGAAAATTTCTTGCTACCTATCCATCAAATTCCTCTATTTCTACTAAAATCAAAAGGCAAACTATTTCTATCATTGGCATTTGTCACCCCTGAAAGCAAACCACACAATTCACAATTGGGTCAATTCTAATATTAAATATATAGGTGGGAATTTGTTGTTTAATTCACCTAAACAGAACCTAAACTCTGCTTTAGTGTGTAATGATGTTTCCCTGTATTTATAGAGATGCATTTAGTAATTAATTTTCTCTATATTTATACATTTCTACCCTTTCTAAAATATGTGAAATTGATTTTTTTTTTTTCCAAGTGAGTTCAAAAGATGGCATTCGAGATTTAATTAAGAACCTTTAGTTCTGGAAGTGAGATTTCCCATTTAGTCTACTAGAAATATTTTATAAATAAATCTTACAGAATAACTACCCTCACTCAATAAATCAGGGAAGTGAAGCATGGAAAGGGAAAAGGATCTGTCTTGGCAATTGTGTTTCAGGTCACTGACAGAGCTGGAAACGAAATCTTCCAAGTTTTAGTCTGGCATTAGCTCAGCTGGATCATGGCTCTCTCCAAGTAGACAGGTGGAAGGACTAACCTGAACAGCTCTGCTAACTACCTGTCCAAGACCAATCTGATATTGAGATAAAAAGCTTTCAGTGACTTTTAATGGTTATTTGGTGTTCTCAGAAACCTTTGCTATGCTTTTACTAGTCCAGTACAGCTCCTGTTAACTTCACTTCTTAAATTTGCTCCCTTCAGTTTTATTCCCGCTCCCCCACCAAGAAGATGCCAATTTCCAAACACCAGATTTCATAACCAGGTATCAGCAGCTATACCAAAAGTACGAACTCCTCACAATACATGTCACTTCATCCTTGAGTGTTTCTCAGGGTATTGGTGGCCAGGATCTGCCTCTTCCCATGTTCCAGGTAAGGTGGTGTGGCCATTCTGCTTGCCCTTTGAGGCCAGAACTGTGGAGTTGGTTCTGCTCACTGCTGAAATCCCCAATGGCAACTCTTGCATGAAATCATCTCACCTAAATTTAGACATCTAGGAGGGAGCTGTTTCGTTGCAGGTTTGGTTATCAAGTCTCCTTGTGCAGTCAATGAATACAGACAGGAATTTCCAGAGGACAGTTAATTCCAAAGGTTGGAGTCCAGAAAGTGTGTGATAAAAAAGGTCCTCTGGCGATGCCTGTCTCTTTCTATAGGCTAAAGACAGAACCTATCTAAGTAAAATAGACAAGATGCCTTATATTTAGATAGCTGTCATTAGGCGAGGTAAAAATCTACCTTTAATAGCTTCACACCCTGTTTTACCCATCTGTTAACTGGGACTAATACAGCCATCAGTGGAATGCCAGGTGTCTACATTTATTATCTGCAATTATGGGGAGATTCCTGAATGCATAACTCTGTGGAAGTACGAAAAACTCATTATTCACAACTGTGACAGATGGCAGAACTGTTTTGGGCACGGTTTACTTTAAATATTCCATCTATTATGTCTTGCTAGGAGGTGTAACTAAGCAATGAGGAGGTAGAACTAGGCAATGAGGAGGTAGGAGGACTCTTTATATTGTCCTGAGTACAGGACAGAGGGTTCAGTGGCTGGTATCCCAAGGAAGAGGAGACTGGTCTAACCTTTCCCAGGAGCAGAAGGACAGGCTTGGCTAGGAGCAGCTCCTAGAGTGCTGCATGGTGCAGCAGAGGAGCTGGAGATACTCTCAGCAAGGGAAGGCTGCAGTGGCACAAGACATGAGCTCCCAACAGGAACAAAGGAGTGGTTTGTAGAGCAGAATACAGGCCAAAAGCAATGCCTCTGGCTTTTTTGGAGAGTTACAGCAGGCCTTTCCCAGGGACTTATGGTAGCCCAGAAAGTTGCTGAAAATCACTAGACTAGAAAGTCAAATTGGAAGATGCCTCTTAGGAGGACATGGTAGGGAGCAACATCTCTCTTACCTTTTGTTTGTTTTTTTTTTCTCTGATAAATCTGGCTTTTGAACCACTGCAGTCTTTAGATGTCTTTCATTGTTCAAGCTCTAGAGAAAGATAATTTCGTACCTGCCTCATATAGGGTCAGGCCACAACCCCCTACTTTGCTCTCATGCTGTTCACGCTGGCCAGTGTGGATCCCTCCTACAACTGGGTACAGTATCTGATTCAATTTTAGTGGAGACCCACATGAAATAAGTATTCAGTCCTTTGTGAAGAGCCTGCAGTCTTTACATGAATTTATAATTTGTTTGACAAATTTGCTTACAATTTGATTTTACAAATGTAAAGTTACATTTCAAAATAAGCAGAGTGCTCTTGAAATAAGGTGGCTACAGAGCTGAACAAGCTACAGAGGCAGCAAATGCAGAGTAAGGATTTGCTGTAGATCAATACTGTCACTAACTCACAATAGCTTCTTCAGAACTGCATGACTGATGGGCACACAAGTGCCTTGAAGCTGATGGAACTGGAATGCCTTAGGCCAGCAGGGAATTTGGACCATCATCTGCAATTAATATGTGTTACCTTCAAATAAGAGAGTATTTTGATAAACAAAAAGGTTCTTTGATGCCAAAATACAGGCAGAAAGCCACTTTTCCTGCTCTATCATACCTAGCTCAAACCATTTTGACCTTGGCAAAAATAATAGAAAATTTAGTATTTGTGAGGTTTTAGCAGAAGAAATAGACATCAGAGCAGTTGGAAATGTACTTCATGAAAAGGTTCACAGATATGCAGAGGGCCAGGATAGGGCACAAACTTAATAAAGATGTATTTTTCAAATTTACTGATCTGTGTCCTGATTTAGGGGGCATGATATGCTGAAATGAGACAACGCTTTGACAGAGGTTTTGGCAGAAATTTTCACTCTGCTTTTGCACTATGTATTTGTTTCCATGGAATTTTTCAGCCTGGGTGTTGTTTGTACACTGTGTAAAGCAGTGGAGAATAAGCCTCACCATTGTACCAACCCTACCCTCTAAGCTTCTTATAAACTTGATGGATTAAGTAGATTTGCTCCATTCTCTGGCTTAGATTTTTCTAGGCAATAAATCTCATTCCTGCTTTTCCACCTGTACTGAATTCAGTTCACTTTATCTCACAGGAATAGCCCACCATTTGCAACATAATATATGGAAACTCACTTCCGTTGCAAATGTCAGTGTAATGCACAGGTTTACAGCTCCCAGGAGCAATTGTACTGAGGCACATGCTGGTGTTAACAACTATTTGGGTGTTCATAACAATTCCTTTTATTGAGCTGATGTCCTGTCACACACACAGCAATCCATGGTATGGTGAGTATTTAAAGAAAAGGGTTACTGTAGAGAAGCTTTGTTGCTATTTGTTTTAATTATTACTTTTTCAAGATTGTCCAACAGGGCTATTATTGTAAATTCAAATTATTTATCCAATAAATCTTTTTACCAGCAGATGTTTACCCCTAGAACTTACTTGAGAGAAGTTCCATAAGACACGCTCTTAAGATCATGAGCACCAGGAGCAGAGTACAGCCTGCATTTGCTTTCTGAAGGTAACAGGGCAATCACTTTTTTTTACCTATAAGCATCTGAAAATTTGGAATCAATTTCACAATAATTTTTACAGTTAGAGGAGCCTAAAACCTCTAAAGGATTAGTCTGAAAGTCAAGTTGAATATATGCATAGATTTAAGACATGTTAATTTATACAGATCTGAACCATTCAATTAAGCTCATGCTCAAAATGGTTTCCTCTGATAGGAGCTGCCTACCATCTGTTAAGTCAAATATTTCTATTGCCAATGATCTTAAGTTCATCATTTATGCTACAGTGATTAAGATTCTTAATCATAAATATCATCTGTTCTTTTCTCTCCCTGTCCTCCCCCTCTCCACTTGGGTCATGATATTTTGGGGGCTTTCTTAATCAGCAGTTTGTGCAAGCAAGACCACAAGAAGAAAGCAACCACAGCCTAGGAAGGAGGAAAGGGCAAGTTGTTATAGTTGCCTGCTGGCCTACAGTGATTTTTCATTGACCACAGCATGATCAGATTGTGTGCATTTTCCTTACATTTGATGCAAAACCACAATTAGAAGGGATGGTGGCTACAACTTTGGGCCATCTATTCACTGCCTTTTTGCATGTCAGTGTTTTTCACACAGACAAAAGCCTTTTAATTTTCATAAAAGGGTCAGGTCCCTGAGGAAGTGTAAAAGACATCTGAATCAGCAATATTTGCTTCAGTAACACCCAGAAGTTTCCTTATGAAGTTCCTTCTACCCAGTCCTTGTATCTGGAGCTCTCGTATCCTAAGAGTAGCATATTGTTCCAGAAAAAAATAAATTTATGTTTAAGTGAAATTGAGAACCATTTCAAACAAACAAGGAAACATGGATTTTCACAGTGTCTTGCTATGGCTTTCTAGAGATGTACAATAAATTAGAAATAATAAACGTGCTGTTATCTTGTTTCATTTAAGAAATAATTTGCTGTTTATGCATTTCTGGTACTTACACACACTTACATATTTCTTTTTCTGGCTGATGTATTCCATGGCTAATTGCCTTTCCACTGTCTTTGCAAACATGCAGTTTTGCCAAGGCTCTGCCACCAGGAAGAAAGCACAGAAAGGAGAGGTGAGGGCCATTGCTCCCTAATCCCATCTTTTCCATAGATGCTGAACACATACGTCATGCTCCATAGCAGCATGGGACACCAGTAGTTTATTGTAATATTCTTGCTGCTGACACTGGAGTTCACAGGGTCTTATGTTTATCCTGAACGTGCAGAGATGTTGGCTCTGTGATGCTCATAAAGCCTGGATGGTGCAGATTCTCCAGGGGCTGCAGAGGAGTCAGTAAGCCCCTGTCACCTGAGAGTCATTGTGCTTGCATGAGAACTTCTCATGGGTCATTCCACCCCCACTCTGTCTCACCATATAAAGTGTGTTTTGACTGAATGCATCAACTTAGGCTTTGTATTACTGTAAAAGATAAGAATGAATTAATTATTGACTTTTTAACTGTATGATCCAGGGCTGTTCTATTTCTCTTTGTCTTTTTCACTGTGAGTAGATGTCAGACACTATGAGGGGTGGAGTGAAGTTCAGCACAGAAGACAAAGTGTTTTTTATCAGCTAGGTAGCACTGAGGGTGCTATTACTTTTGCACCACCAGCTGCTTACTACATGAATGATTTATGAAAGTGTGGTTGCCTGACTTCATATTAGGTTCTGCTATTTCAGCACTCTTATTAGCAGGGATATTAACAAAAATTATCATTCTTCTGTGTTTGAACAAGAATTTAGAAGCTTATCATATTCTTGTAAAGCAAACAACAACACAAACCCAAGTGGATTGAATTAAGAACAAGATACAGTGATGAACTGAATTCCCACAACTCCCACTGAGGCAGTGGAGTGAAGGCACTCTGCATTTCTTGGAATGTGGAAATCTAGTTCACTCAGTTCCATAATAAATTATAAATACACAGTTGATTTTACAACTAGGTTTTGATGAAGAGTTCATAGTGCTGGAACAATCATAGACGAATCAGAGTGGACATTTAAATTAATTAATATTCAGTTGAGATGCAAAAATGAGCTCACATGTTATGATTTTCTAAGCCACTTGGAATCTGTTTTGAAGTGTGTTGTTATTTTCATGCCATATTACATTTCCAGGAAGAAATACAGCCTTTTGATTGTACTGTGCAGTATTCCACAGTAATTTCTTCACTGTTACATTGCTTATTTACGTAAAATATGTATTGAAGTTCCAAAGATAGATTTAAGTTCACTAGCAATGGGATTCAAACTCTGGAGAACCAAGAGATACTGAGAGATAAAGCTGCTGTTTTATCATAAGATGTGAATTCCCTTGGCTAAACCGTAGATACCTTATTACTTTGCTGTTCTGACACTAAGGAATTGAAGTGTAATTAAACCTGATTTGTTTTCCGTTACAAACTCTGCTATTTAATTTTATATCTACTTTGTTATCAAAGTTAACATAAGCACAATAATATAACTTAAATTCCATAAATAGCAGGTCTTTAACATAATCCTCTACAAAGAAAAAAATAAATTTCAAGGTATGCCATTACAGCAAAGTATATGTTATGATTTCCATGACATAGATCTCAAATTGAAGAATTTTATCTTCATCAACAACCATATGCTACCATTACATGGAAATTTTCTTCCCTCTAACTTTGAAAAATGGGCTCTGGTTATTAGAAATGCCTGTATGAAGTCACTGGTAATCCACAGCTCCCTTGGAGCTTGTGAGTGTGTTCATTGCAGTAACAGCCATTCCTGTGACCACTGGTGAATCTGCAGCAGTATTTGTTATTATGAGGAAATAACTGCAATTGAGGATCATATCCCCATAGTTCTTTAGACCCCTAAGGCTAATACTGGCAATTTCCAAATCTGCAGCTGAATTTCCACTTTTCCTAATGGTGACAAGGTTTCCCTCCTTGAGTGCCTCTAAAGCTGACTGAAACAGCAAAGCTGTTGGGCTGCTGGCTAATATCTCAGCCACTAAGGTCAAGCTGAGGCTCAGAAGATTCCCAGAGGGGAAGTTATTAGGAAAATATAAATTTTCTACAGATGGGAAAATAGCTAGGGTTTTCCAGTCTTCCTCTCTTGACTCTTTTTTCTCCTCTTCCTTATGGCATGTGCTAGGAACACACCTGTCCAGGGGCAGGGTAACTTTACCAGAGTTGGTAAATCCTTCTTCATGACTGTGGCTGAGAGGAGAGGCCGATGCCATCCATGGGGAATGTGGCAGGAGGCATAGAGCTGTGTGTGTCTAACAGTGCATGTCAGCAAGGCCAAGTCTGTGCTCACAGCAGTGCCACAGGTGAGGCCAGCTTGCTGCCACTGGGCTGGTCACATCCTATTTCCCCCTTGTGATATCCCTGAGATTTAAGGAGGAAGGGAAATATGCTATGTTTCTATCTAAATATCTATTCTACCTTTCTTATCTGTCCTATTCATACTCTAGCTATGTCCACCTGATCTTGTTTGCTTTAGGCTCCCTGGATATTTTCGAGGAAGGACTGGACATGGCATTTAGTGGTCTAGGGTGGAGATCAGTCAAAGGACGATCTTGGAGGTCTTTCCCAACTTACATGATTCTGTGATTTTGTCTTAATTGGCAGAAGAGGAACAGGGCAATATCATCACGATGGCCACAGAGAAAGTGCCATGTGCTTTGGCTGCCAGAGTTAGAGCTGTTGAAGGAAATTATTTTATGTGTGACTGAAGTTAGGGGGTTTTGGTTGAGGACTGTGAGCAGATGACCCTTTTCAATAAGCTGGCTCCACCATTTTCCTCACTTAGGCTGCTGCTTTGTCTTTCCCTCTCCTTGGCATTTTGCTCCTGGCCAGGTGGCGCCCTGCAGCACTTAAAAGTGCATGGGCAGCCTGACAGCTTGGCTAGTGTCTCAGAGCACTGACTACCTGGGAAGTGCAAGGCATAGCAAAGTGGGAGCGGGGCAGGAGGTAGGAATAAAGCAGTATCCCCATGTCAAAATAAAAGTAATCTATCTTGTTAAGCAAAGAAAGCAAAACAGTATCCTTGTGTATAAACAAAGCATTTTCCCCATGTCAAAATAGACTGGAGTTGACTTGTTAAGTCTGATAGCTCTATGAAATACTGTGTGTCCTTAAGTCCCAAAGAACTGACTCCACACAGCTTTTGCCCTGTAAAGTTACTAAAGTTACTAACAACTATGACTTTATCTTANTTTGCCCTGTAAAGTTACTAAAGTATGACTTTATCTTAGTTGCTTTTTATTTGTTTTTGTTTTTATTTTTCACATTATAATAACTTATTTTCAGAAAGAGGGCAAGCAGTATGAGTCAATAAGGATTGTCTTCATTTGCGAGTTGACTTGTTGGAACTCTTTTAAAACTGTTCTTATTTGTTAGGAGAAAAAAGATTTTTTTTCTTTATGTAGAATTTAGATGGAAAAATTGGTCCGCAGAGTTTTATTTGTTTCTGGAGTAGGGAAGCATCTTTATAATAGAAATATCGATTGGACTGTTATCACAGTGATTTTGGTAAATATTGCCATCCTCTTCTCTATATATGTGTGTGTGCAGGTTAATTAAAAAGTCTAGAGCCTTGCCTGTGAAAATTCATCTGTTTAAAAGTGTAGATTTGAATTTAGAAGCTTAATGAGATATACAGAAAACTTGGAGTGTTTTCTGTTCGAAGTCAGAAGGCAGAAGGAGTAATACTACAGTCTGTTTTCTGACCTTTTCTTGAGTAAATTGACTTTCTTGGATATGCAAGGCAATTATTAACTCCAGAGACAGTAATTACATCCATATTATATTTATTGCACACACACATGCCCACACACAAAGGAAAAAAAAAAAACCAAGAAAAAAAAAACCCACAAAAAACCCACCAAAAAAACCCCAAAAAACCCTAGAATCTCAGGGAGCAGCTGATGGAAGTAGCAGGGGATAATTTTTATTGGGATAAACCAGAATATAGGATAGCAGAGTTTCCAACTGAGAAACCAGATAGCACTGCAGGAGTCGCCAGTGCCAGGAGCCTTGAGCTCCACTCCCAGCTCTGTGGAGTGTGCAGAGCTGTATCTGCCTTTCTCACACCCATGTGATCATTTCTGTTCAGACACACCTCAGTCCTGACTTCTGCATACCCCTTCTCAGCCTCAATCCCTGTGTTCATATAATCTAAGTCTTGGCTGGGCTTTCACACTCTAAAAGTAGATTTTCTGCATGGCGATTCTCAGGTCTATTTTTTTTTTTCCTATAGTGTACTCACCCATAGCCCTATGACCCTTCTCTATCTTTATTTTTGTCAGCCTCTTTTCCCCACTTTGCCTTCTAGTCTTCCATTCCCCTCAGAATCCTTGTCCTAATCTCTGTGTTGTGACTACTGCATACATTTCTGACATTACCAGTTCTCCTACAGCTTCTGACAGGTTTTCAAAGGCTGCCTACTTCTACACAAAAATTAAATTCCCTACCAGCTTCTATACAATTTTCTTTTCAAATCTAGCATGAGAAAGAGACATCAATTTTATGTAATAAGCTGGCTTGTAGACCTCTCCTCTAGGAAGAAAACTCAACTCCATTTTCAGATTGAAGCATACAGATATGCATGTTTTATCACCTCAGCAATGCTATTCAAAATATGGTTTAGCTGGTTAGGAATGTGACACAATACTTGTCATATCCACTGGCTGGACCACTGGGCTGAGGCTTGATTCTTGTCTTTGCTGTCAAAAATATATCTGCATTTGGCATTAAAAGTCATGCAAATGAAATGTAGAATGATTTCTTGAGAGTCAGGGATCCTTATTTTCCCTCTTGAAGAAATGGTTGAAGCCACTATGCTGTCAAATAAAACTGTTTTCTCTGTACATCTTGCCCAATGTACCTAGTACTTTTTCTCTACTGTTACAGAGGTGGTATCAGACTTTCACATAAAATGGAATTCTCCTATTTTGCAGCAAATATGTGGGCTAAGCCACTGGAGTGTCAATATTAGACCTTTACTGCAAATTTTCCTGTGACTAAGATAGTCTCACAAATCTCTTAATGGCTGTTTGTTGGTGCAAAGATGAGTCAAACACCTTCAACCTTCCTAGCAATTTTTTTGTATATAAATACAACAATGAGTAAGACAAAGAAGTTGTAATCACACTATAAAGTGCCTGATGCAGAACTTAGAAGGTTTATCAGGGTTGTCTTGTGACTTCCCTCAGGAACATTCCTGAGGGAATTGGGAACCTTGAGTGTGCAGCAGTTGATACAACAGGAAAACTGGGGTAGAACCCTGAAACAACTTCAAGAAACCCTTCTGCCAATTTTCAGGATCCAGTGGTGGGTGAATGCCTGAATCAGCAGGAATATCTGAACTATAGCCGTGTGGGGTGCTGCAGGGCTTCCTGCTTGTTCAGAGAAGCATTACACACACAGACAGCACCAGCACCCTGACCCAGTTCTCACACCTCTGTACAAGCAGGCTATGTCTGTGCTGGGATTTCTGAGAGCAATGCCACTGCCTAGAAACTGGCATTTCCAGAAGGAATTCTCTGTTCCTCAGCAGTGGTGGATCCTGGAGACTTTCTCCTGTCCTTTCCATCATTAGGGTGTGGTTGCTCCACATGCACTGAGTTGCATGCACAGATTTCCCCTGACATGGGCCCGTTGGGAACTGGGAACACACTTCAGCATTTCTCCAGTCACAAGGACATCCATCAGCCTGGATCTGTGTCCATGTCCACTCAAGGCTAGGCTCGTGGGTGTATGGTTGCAGCACTTACCCCAGTGATTTGGCTTTAATACTGCAACGATCTCCTCTTCTGGTCCTGCTTTATAGATATTGACACTGGAGTTTCCAGGCAAACTAGATCTGCCTTGAAACCAGTGTATTCATGACCCCTTGGGTTGTTTTACTAGAAAAACAAAGTATTTCTGGAGAGGGCTGGAAATTGAATGAAAAGACCAAAAGAAGTATTATGTTAGTAAATCCTGTATCTTGCTGCCTGTGACCAGATTTTCTCAGTATCTGGAGGTGTCTGAGGTGACCATTTTCTACAGTATTTGTGAGGAACTTTACCATTACTGTCTTGTACTACTAAAATCTGGCATCAGAAAAGCCCAAGGCCTGAGACCTCATTCACTGGCCAAGGCCTACATGCTCCAAAAACCACAAGGATGACTGATTTCCTCTAGGGTGTCCCCCTTGGAGAGCAGATTGCCCATCGGCTCAGGTCTGGTATGGAAATACATGGACTGAGCACAGCTCTGTGTCCTCTCTGTCCTCCTTGCAGAGGGATTCAGTGCATGAGAGACTGGATCATGGGCAAGGCTCATTTGCCTGCCCATGCACACCCAGTGCTGCTTGGGATGCTCTTGGGTATCCAAGACACTCAGAGAAGTGGCACAACATGTGACACACCGCAGAGGGAAATCTCTGTCCGTAGGGATCAACACCATTCAGGATTCAGAGACTTAAGGCTACAAATGCCACTGGGTCCCAAGGATGTTCATTGTGTGGGTTAGCTGGGGATGAGAAGGTGGGAAATTTGCCAAGTTGTTCATCTGACCCTCGGGTCTGAGGTGAAAGAGCCTTGTGGGAATTAAAGAACTGGGGACAGGTGGAAAAGTCCACCTTGGGCTGTTCTCACAGAGATGATTCTCAGAAGAGCTCCAGAAGAGCATTTACCTGTTTCTCCCTAAACCTTACCAAGCTTTCCAGCAAAGTACATCAGAACAATCACAGTTGTTTTTTTTTTCATTAGCCAAATTATATCCTAATTATGTCTAAGGTTTTGTTTTTATGTTTAAAAAATCCCCAAAATCTAACATCTATAAATCAAATGTGAAGAAGTGAAATATTTTTATATGTGAATTTTCAGAACACTTATCCAGCTTGAAAAATTTGATATGACAACTATAACTACAACAAAAACAAAAGCACATAACAAATTATGGCTCAAGTGCATTGGGGAGATAACTCTTATTTTGTGGAAATTAATATTAGGAAGTTGTGCTATAACCTTGTTACAGTATTTAAGTGTGAATGATAAGTATCTAAAGAGTACATTGATATTAAATTCTTCCACTTTTTAACCTATTTCAATGATCAGTTATTAGGACAGGGTAATAAAGTTGCAAAGATGCAATCTTTCATTAGTAAATTATACTGTCCATATGACATACCTTAACAAAATTCTTGCAAGTAGTTATGAATTCACAAGAGAAACTCCTTACTGGGAAACTTTATTGATTTCAAAACAGAAATATTCTAGAGATCATTGTAGCCTCCTAACTGCTCTCAAGAAGATGAAGACAGAACTCCCATTGACTTCACCAAGCATTAATCCACCTTTTCTTGCTGTTCCTAGAAGACAGACACTAAGGTTTCCAACAGGCAACAGTCTATGTCTGTCTGCCCAAGGAACAGTTGCAGTCACTCTGAAATCCTCTGCTCTTCATTGCTGCTAGATCTTGGATTCTTATGAAAATAAGTAAATATTATACCTGCAGCATATCCCTACTGCTGATGATCTGAATACCCTGTTGGGATGCTTCTGTAAAAGCAAAAATAAAATTAATATTTTACTCTTCTAAATAAAAGTTTTGAAAGAAGTGTATCTGTTTCACAACAACAGAAAAAAAAGTAACTTTGTCTGAAAAAAAGTCTAGGAAAACAAGTATATACAGGCCATGTGTTCTTATGGTCTAACAAATAAAAACTGCGGATTTTGAGATAAAATTTTGTTAGAAGACACCAATTCTTTTATACTCATACCAGTCAAACAGCCAGTTTGCCTTCTTATTGCAATTTATGTTGAAGGTTGTAATTCTTCATAATTATTTTCTTTGTGAAACAAGATTGTTAATAGCAACTGTTTAGGTAAGCAGTGGCGCTGGTTTCCCACTGGTTAACAAGAGCCTTTGCATACACAAGGTCTAATGCATATTTCAATGGCAGGAATAGCAATTTTCTTGTTTGGCAGCTCCCAAATGTCACTTTGCTGCAGCACCTATGTTAGGAATGGATACACTTTCTGTTAGTGTCCGGGAGGTTTTCCAGTTAAATGAGTTGAAGCTGACAGGACTTGAATGAGTTATATTCTGCTTTTATGTCTTTTTAAAATTTGGCTGCTTAATTTTTTAGCACTTCTGCTGGCTTGTTAGCATGACTTAGACATTTTGCTAACTTTATCAAAGTGACCTATACAGTTCCAGTCTTATATGCAGCCTTCACTTAATCTGATATCAACAGCAGCCTGATTCCTCAACAGCATTGTATATCTCTTCCTACATATCTGCTCTAATCTCCATTTGGTCAATCAGATTCTTCTGTTATAATGAGATAATAATTTTACTTAGGTAAAATCCTAAGACTGAATTAGTCTTTTCACTTTACCAAAAATCTCCAACATTAAGTATCTGTAGAAATAAATATAATCACTAATGATCATTAATAAATTATTATATTATTTACAATTGCAAAATAATAAGTACTTTTTGCCAACAATTAATTAAGTTTTAAAAGCATCTCTGATTTTCCTAAAAGAGTGTCTGCCTTATTTATGGATTTTACAGTTTCTTAAGTGTTTGAAATGTGTCCATGTGCTCTTCAGAAAATAATTTTATATGTTTGTAAAGATAATTGCTTTTATGAACTGATATCAAATGTTTCTCATTTTTTTAGCCAACAGAGAGAGTTTCTTAGCTGTTTCCTTTCTTACTCAGTTTATTTCTATCAATTATTTATTTCATGCCAGTTTTTCATACCTAATCAATTTTCACACATTTTTTTCCGCAGTCAGGCTTGAAAAGTATGAAAATCCAGTTAGCAGAGGTTATGACTCCAGTTATACAGAATAAGGAAATCTGATATGCTGTGATTTATTTTATCAAATGCCTACTGAATACTGAGGAAAATTATCTGCATCTCATTTCTGTGCAATTTAAAAGTCAGTCACATTGGGCATTTGATACTATTAATGCTTTTTGAAGACAGGCCTTTCTTTTTCATCCGTTGTATGCCAGGAAGGGGTTTTATTTTGACTTGTCAAAACAAGAATCCCAGTTGTGTGTTCTGTAGTTTAACACAGTGAACAAAGGCTATGTTCTGGATTAGGAATATTTGAAGGTACCAGCTGAAGGCAGCCAGGTGCCAGGCAGGACATTAACCTCAATGCCAAAATTCTATAGCTTTTCATTTGCTGGGCTGAAATCCATTATGAGGACCCAGGCTCCTCTGTCTGGGCAGTGAAGCTCCCTTAATGGATGCCAGGCATGTATGGCCACTGTTTCCTCCCAGCAGAGATGACGGTTCCCAAACAGGATCTAGAAAACAGCAGGGCTTGACTCATTCCATGTCCAGGTGAACCAGAGTGACCAGGGTTCTCAGATCACAGCAAGTGCCTGGACATGAGCATGCTCTCTAAGAAACATTCAATTTCTTTGAGGCAAGGTGAAGGGAGTACACAATGGTGGGACCCTTTTCACATAGCACTGCAATAACCAAAGTATCCTTTGGGGGCTTGGGATATCCATTCTCAGCAGACACACGGCCACGGCAGCTTTTTCTTGATTTTAGCCTGCAGGTTGTAGTAGGATAGGTAAAGAGTGTGGGGAAACAAAGAGTTGGTACTAAAGGTAATCTTGCCTCTGATGTATTGCAGCTGTGTTAATTATCCTAGAGTGGGAACAGCCTTGTTCTCCCAGCTATGGGTGTGATAAAGAGTGAGCTGGCTGGGAGGGCTTTGGGTGTGGTTGCAGTTGCAGCTCAGTTGGAGTCTCTGCTGCTGTGCTGTGAAGACCCAGGGACAAGAGGCAGTGCAAGGGACAAATAAGGTAAGACCTTGTACCAGGTACTGATAAGGACTGGGGCTGAGCCAGGGCCAGGCTGGAGTAAGCTGGTGTTGTGAGAAGGAAGAGAGAAGAAGGAGAACTGACTGACTGGCTGCTGGCATAAATAGACAGACCCTGAGAGTTGCTTGAAGCTGCCTTTGGGAAATAAGATAGAGATTGTTAAGTAACAAGGTGTTGGTGTGTAAAGCCTTCTGATTGATATGAAAGAGTTATAGATAATGAAGTCCTGATACTTGGAGCCCCTAGAATTTTTAAGGAAGCAGTTTGTGTGTTTTGACCATCTTGACTATCACAGTGACCCACTAGGACGTAGTGGGGGAGGTGGCGTTGGTGTAGCTGAGAGTGGCCGGTGAAAGCCACAGGGAGGTCCAGACCTGATTTTCTCCTATCAAGACACCTGGAATTAGGTGAGCCACCAACTAGCAATAATGGCAGACTGCTTGTAGTCTCTGACTCATGTTGTGACCACCTCGACAGCGACAGCAGGTAATTGTGGTTAGCCATTCTCAACTTCAGGGAAGTCTCTAGTTGTATGTCTTCTCTGCATGTTAAAGCAAGCCAGGAAAGTAAGGTGATAATTTGACAGTTCTTACGCTCTCAAGAAAACAATATCTTTTTTTCTGTTTCCCTTTTAGGGTGTGTGTTGTGAAAGATGCTTAGTAAGACCTACAGTTATATATCTATGCAATGGTAACCTCAAATGTCAAGATAAGCTCTCCCAAATCTTGACTCAAATGTTTAATACAGCTGTAGTAGGTATCCTTTCTACTCTTGGTACTTTCAGATGATATCAGATGATGTTTCTTTGCAAAAACATTGCACAAATAGCAGTGAGCACGCAAGGAGATCATAGAATTATAGAATGGTTTGGGTTGGAATGGACCTTAAAGATGATCCAATCCCAATCCTCTTGCCATGGGAAGGAACACCTTCCACCAGATGTGCAGCCTTTGTTAGGGAGAGAACGTGTTAGAGTAATGTCACAGACAGATACTGGTAAGTGTAAAGACAAAGTGTAAACAGGGTGACAATTTGTTGCTCTCAGAATTGCCTCCACAACTTCTCTTGTTTTTTCCCCCTAGATATGTAAAGGTTTTTAACAGATTTTTTTTTTCTGTTTTTCCTAAAATGGGGTGTCTTGAAACCCCAGATGACGAGTGTTCAGAAGCAAGGCAATTGGTAGGCAATATACTACAGAAAAGGACTCAGTTTTCAGATATACAAGATTTTGAAGCATTTTTGTTAAACCATTGTCACAGCTGGAATCTGGAGATTATCAATTCTATTACCCCTAACGTACTTTCTTTCCAGTCATCATCCAGAAACACAACTGGAATAATGAGTATTAATGAAATTGAGCAGATGCTGATATTTAAACAGAACAAAACTTCCAGTTCATGCTCAAGAGTTCTTGTCTTCAATGTTGTTTCCCTGAGTTTGTACCCTTACCAAGGATAACCAGTCCTACCATTTGTCCAGAAAACCTGATGTACCCTACTTTTGCTTACAATCAGCATTGTCATCTGCAGATTTCATGGGACTACACATTTCATTTACTTCAGTTTACTTCAGTGTGAAGTATTTTTACTATTAGTGACTTGGGGAAGTGATTTGGAAGAGTTAATAAAGCAGAAAATGCTGGAATCTAGCTATCTCACTGGGAAGCTTGGAAAGAAGTTTTAATGATCTTATCCATCAGTTAAAGATAAAATTTAATACATGCTGTTTTATATTTTTATTGCACTGAGTATGGTCTTTTTATGCTTTTAAAATTTCTATATTCACACTCAATACATTTCACAATTAGTTTTGTACCAAATCACATCAAATTTTGAAATTTCTTTGGTGAAAATAAAAGGCATTGATCTATACATCAACTCCTTGATAAGAAACAGTCTTTTGCTGGATGTTTATAGCCTTCATATATTGAATCTGTAGGTAATTTTCAATTGAATTAAGCCATTGAGTAATGTGTTAAATTATGCAATGATTACTTGCTTGTTAAAAATAAGTGATTGCTTCTGTTCGGATTTAATTCCTTGCAGTACAAAGAAACTGTCTAGATCTGTTAACATGTACTTGCACAGCAAAATAATTTGGCCAACTTTCTTAGTCAGGAAGTCCTTTATATTTTTTTTCATAGATTGTACAAACTAGGATTTATGCAACTATGAATACATGCTGGGAAATATAAATCTCACACCACATTGCACATCATTATAGATTTGTCCCCTATCAAATAAGATGTAGTGCAATCATGAGCTGGCCCAGCTTGTGTTAGCCAAGCCAAGATAAAGATAAAACCTCTTTGAAGTAGGAATTCTGAAACTTTTAACACCCAAGTCATTAACTGAAAGGTATAAAACAATACTAATGGTATCTGGCAGAGAAGATACAAAAAGGTGCAGCAGAACATCTCTGCAATACGCAGGTGTGTGCATCTTATCCCTGTAGTTAAAAATCAAATGAGAGAAGCAGAACTACCTTTTGGGGGAGCTTAATCCTGGGATGAAGTGCAGTGCCCTGTAGTGCACTGGGAATGTAACTTATTGACAAAAGTGAAGCACAGGATAAAAACATTCAGTAACACTGGTTAGGGGATAACTCTCCTGATACATCAAGAAAAGTTCATCTAATCATTGATCTCAGAGATTGTCTAAGAGGTTCTGAGATAAGGGTTTAAAACCACAGTAGATTTATTTAAAAGGATGTATTTTTAAGAAAATATGAGAGATATCAACAGCCTATAAATCTCAATCTCTGAGAATGATCTTTCAAACATATAAGTGCTTTTCATCTATGCTACAGTATAAAATCTCCATAATCAGGCGTTTGTTCATACCAACAGAGTGTACCCTGATTTTTCTTTTCAAAGTTAGCTCTCTTTAGTGCCCCACTCCCAAAGGGCATGTCTTCAGTGCTCACTCTGCATTAGCTTAATGAGGGCATCTTTTATAAATCTTTTCCCATCTCTGATTCATTGCCAATTTTTCCCCTTCAGGATTTTTCATTTATTTTTTTCAAAATGAGAGACTTTGAATAGAGTTTTCATTTCTGCCATAAATGGGCCACCACTTAAGTGACTAGCTTCAGGAAATACTCTCATAGTCATTATTATTCAAAATACTCAGAAGCATGGCTCTGAACCACAGAAAAATTGTCAGGGTTGAATGACAAAGTATTGTTCATTCCTCCGTAGTCAGCTAAGTGCAAGCTTGCCTCAAAATTGAGAGTTCAGGAGTTCAGCATGAGTTCAAATGTTATTGAGTTCACATTACACTAGAGAAAGAGAGAATGAGTAATAAATGTTTATACTAGGGCACTGGATTAAAATGTATGTGTTATGGCTTCTATATCTACCTATATCTGAATAAATTGTACTATTGTGACTGGGCAAACCACTCAAGGGAGCGACCAGTGAAACATGAACAGATGGGAGATGGTTTAAATCAGTGAACCAGTGGTCCTTGAAAGGTGCAGGTGACTAAGCATCAGGGACTTGGAACCAGCATGTGCAGCTGGAAATGCTGAAAACTGATCCAAAATAAAATCCAGACACATTAGTGACATGGATCATAGATGCTGGCAAATGGGTGCTGCATGTTTCTCCTGGTGGTGTCTGATGTTTTTTAAATTTTTGGTTGACTGATGAAATGACAGCTGCCTATGTGTGTTAAGATAAGACTAATGAGAGATACTTCTGCCTGAATTAGGGTGCAAACTAGATAATATGCAGCAGTCAATAATTTAGAATTTATTTAATAATGAATATGAGGTAGTGAGATAGAAAGAAAAGAGAGGAAAGAGAGACAGAAAGTAGAAGACAGTCACCACCCATGGATACCACCCATGGATCTAGCACAACTCCTTCGGTGCTCCATTGAAACAAAAGCTAGAAGGATATCTCAGAAGGTCATTGACTGCCTTTCCTAGCTCTAAAATAAGATCTAACACAGTTTCTGAGCTGCTCCTGACAGACACTTCTTTAACTGGACATGTTCTTCAAAATCTCCAGTTCCAGCAATTCCATGACCTTCAGAGATAATTAAATTAGATAAAGTGTTCAATTATCTTGACATCAAAATAGCTTTTACAATGTCTAATTTAAATAATTTGTTATAAATTAGTCCAAATTCCTCTTGCTTTTTGATCACTCCCATTGAGAACAGTTGATTACTGAAACGGTCTCAAATATCTTAACATGATTATGCTGTCTTGTACATTTTTCTTCAGCTTCCGATGCAAATTTTTTGTTCATCACTTGGAGTTTCTTTCCAGATTATCCACAATTTTTTTAATGATGGTTTTTGGAAAGGAACATGGAGTTGTCATCAAGTCTCTAGCATTTGTTCCAAGGAGTGTGACACTATGCAGTATAGTAATAATTACTTGTGTGTTAATATTTAGCTATCAGTAAGTCTTGTATACAATGACATTTCAGAATGAGACTTGTCTCTCTTGTGACAGCATCTCAAACACTGACTCATTTCATGCAACACCCCCAACCTTGCTTGCATTGTTGTTAGCTAAACAGTAAATTATACTTTTTATTTATTTTGCTTTTATGATTTTAATGTTTCTTTTCTAGCTGGGGAGCTTTTAGTTTGGTCTTACTAAATTTCATTATGTAGATTTAAGACTAGTGCTCTAATTTATAAAATTCATTCTCAGTTCTACTTCTGACCATTGAAGTACATGTTCTACATCTCAGCATTGTCATCTGCAGATTTCAGGGGACTACCCATTTCATCACCACAATATTCAAGATTTATAATTTTTATTCAAGGGAGAGGGACTTTTGCAGGGCCTCAAAACTGGTCAGGACTTTCCAGTTTTTGAAAGCAAATCCTTAATAAAACCACTTCAACAGTATTTTCCTTATTTGCATATGAAAATGTAGGGACTGTGCCACAAGCTTTACTAAAGATGTATGTACTGTGTCTTCTATTCCTACCCTACCCACTGGGCATTGTTACCCTACTGAGAAATGGAACCAGAGAGATGTGACTGCTCTTGACATACCCACATTGTTCTGTTTTTATTACTGTACTATCCTTCAAGTGCTTGTAATCTGAGGTTTAGGAATTTGTTCCAATAGCTTTCCAGGCAAAAGTTTAGGCCATCTGGCTCATAGCTACCCTTTGCAAATGCTAAAACAAATTAGGTGTGCTGGTGAGCAAGTTAAGGAAAATTATATCACAGCTTTGAGTACAGCTCCAAAAGAGTAGCAACTCTACCATTTGGATTTCTGAACAAAATTCAGATTTTTTGATAGAGGAGCTGTAATATTACTATGGCCATACTGGTGTTTTCCTGTGCTGTCAGTTCTGCGAATGGTATCTACTTCTTTTACATTGACACAGAAAAATAAAAGTCATCTGAATAAGAGAAATGTTAGCATTCCAGAGCATGTGTCTGTATACACATTAATATTTACAGCTGGTTGGAATAGTAATATAGACAGTTTCTGCAGGCAGAGACAGAAGGAAGAGAAAACAACTTCTTGACCTGAAGGGAAGTGGAGCAAGAGATATATAACAGGTATGATGAGATCACTCTCTTGGCAGAGAAGTACATCATGTTCAGAAAACAGATTTCCCAAATTCCTTGTGAGTCACTTTTGATAGTCCCACAAGCTTTCTTTCTGTAGGCATCTGGATATTTCCATTCTTTTATCCACTCTACATACATAAAGTGAAAGGAGTAGAACTCCTGTTCTTACATATTTCATCTCTAAATAACTTGGTATAGAGACCTACATGGAATTGGGACCTATATACTTTCTGATTATATTTGTGCCATGTTTTATATGATGGAGCTCTGATACTAAGGACACTATCCACTCATAAAATACAAAAATAATGATGTGAATATCAGTACTGAGAAAAAGGAAGGAAACTTTTTCTGCTCTCTTCAGACAATTGTGCTTGAAATACAGACTAGGCTACTTGAAGCATGCAGAACTCCAGCTGGAACTAAATTGTCTGAGGAGTGTCAAGCGTGATCACACTGTTGAAAGGGTTTATACAGAGGGAGATGAATACGAAAAAAAAACCCCAAGGGATGTGAGAACACTGTGAGAAAAGGCCATGCTGTGCCGTGCCATGCTATACAGAGGACAGTGGGAAAACAAGCAAGAGACAGAGAACAAACTGAACCTCAGCAGGTAAATCATGCTATTAAGTGAGTTAGTACTGTGTTCTGGTCTCTGCTTCAGTAATATTGTTTTAGCCTCCTAGAAAAAGGTTATTACTGCTGGATCCATTCTTGAGTGGCAGAGCCAGCAAGTCTGAGGAGCAAATGTGGCCACTTTGTCTTGAGTGCATCACTGCCAGAGGCCCAGACACAGCCTGGGTGGGATCAGAATTTGCTCTCAGCAGATGCAGCAGATCCTGTTGAAGGGAGGCTGAAGCCCAAGGGGTAGAGGAAAAAGAGCTGAGTTACACTTCTTATTCTTTTCTGTCCAGCTCTCAGAAAAATAATCTGAACTAATAGCAGATCCTCATACTTCCAGAATGGCAATTAGAGGACATTTCAAATGACACTTAGGCAACTGAATAGAGCCCTGAATTTCTCTTGATAATGAGAGCAAAATGATGTGTTTTAAGCATCCATATTGGTGTGTCAACAATCTGAGTAGAAACTGAAATGCTGTCCGAGTGCTGCTGAACCATGAAGGTCTGGTCTCCAGGGGAGGCTTCCAAAGGCACTCACTCTTGTCACTGTAGACAGGGGAGATTCATACCTCCTCCACTTCAGTCACCCCTCAGGCAACAGAGGTAGACAACAACACTGCTGTTGGTGGAGCTACAAACTGAAAATAAATGCCCTGAAGAAATTATGGTACTTCCCAAATTGGGAGAGGCTTTAAACTAAGGTGTCTGACAGCAGTGCCATACTTTGGTGTGCACACCTGTGGGCCAGGAAGGTACCCTTGATCCTGAATACTCCAAGCTGCCCCTCTGGGTGAACTCACCAGGATGCCCATTTTCCCATTGGTCATGGTAGTCAGAAAAAAACCGAAAACAAACAAACAAACAAAAAGCTCTCTTTGAATAAAATGTCCAACACAGGTGCTCAAACACTGGTACTAAAAAAGAAGCCAGACAGGAAAAGGTTGTGACTGAATTCAGTTGCTGTAAGTTACTGTAAGAAAAAAGCAAAGAAAGAAGAAACCACAACTATACATATTCAGCAAAGTTTTCTTCCCTAGATTTCACACTGAGTGAAATCTGGGCATTACCAGGAGTCGGTTAAGTATTAGGGACCATGTTTGGACTTAATTTTTTATCCCTTGATACAGGACAAATGTTTGCTGTCATTTGTCTCGGCTCAGGGCCCCAGGTTACTCAAAATTTAGCCAACCTATTGCCAATCTGCAGAGTAAATACTACACATTTTATATGAATATTTGTCTGAATTGCCAGAAAATTATGTGATCTCATAGTATAATTTAATTTTTCAATTGCAAACAGAATATTAATTTATACAAAAAGTTGTAGAAGAGTAAGACAACAGTACCTGCTGTGATGCAACTGTGGCTACAGAAATATACAACAAATGAATTTGATAAAAAAACCCCAAACAGATTATGCGATGTTAGCTGGAATCTAGATTTTGAAGCACTATTACTACCACACAGTAAATGGGCTGAAAAAGTGATGAGACAAAATTTGGTAGAAATTAAGCCTGGTAAAGAAATAAAGAATAGTGAGACACACCTGAATTTAATAAAAATGAAATAGATTTTCCTTTAGACCTCCAGACTCTTGCCCAGCTCCACTGCCTTTCTCTGGATCTGCTCCAGCCCCTCAATGTCCTTCTTGCAGTGAGGGGCCCAAAACTGAGCACAGTATTCAAGGTGTGGCCTCACCAGTGATGAGTACAGGGGGACAATCACTGCCCTGGTCCTGCTGGCCACACTATCACTGATAGAAAAGATGAAAAAGAAATAAATTATATATTGTGTAGTTAGCATATTTCATAGGAAACTTATTTTCATCACAGAACCATGTTGGATATTTAGCAAGACTTAAAAAAAATATTAGAAGTTAATATAAACTAGAAGAATAATGACAGTTGAAACAAAGCACTCTTGCTTCATATATAAAAATGCATGCTATGTATTTTAGAGAGGACAAGACATACAGCAAGTGTTACCAAGTGAAGATTTGACAAGCTTTTGGAGATGGAGACTATTGTATTGTTTGCTAGTTTTTAAGATAATATCCATCAGTGCTAGAGACAAAGTATGAGAAGAAAGATTATATAATCTGGTATTCCATTTCTGTATTCCTGTTAGTACACTAAGCTGATCATTCTGGACAATATTCCTCTTGATCTTACCCATAAATAGACTAATAGTCACTTGAATCAACTTTTAGAATGATCTGACTAAAAACCCTGATCACTGCATCTCTGGGATAAATGTACATTCAGACCTTCATTATACATGCTCGTGTGATGTCTATTTATTAAACGTGCACCCTCCTTACCAGCAATTACAAGTAAGAGATTCAAAAGTGTCAGGCTGGTTATAATTGAGATGTATTGGAGACTTTTTTTTGTCACAAAGCACCTAACACCCTGGTATTACCACTCTTCTAATATGTTAGATCCAGTTCACTCAAAATGAGACTTTAATACTGTATTTTTCTGCTACAAGTAAAACAGCTTTGTGATGTTTCTCACAAAATAATGGCTTTTGGGAGAAATGTTTTTTATACAAGTAAGATTTTAGAGTGGCTGCCTAGAATCAGTAGCAATTGCAAAGATTTAATTGGGATTAGTGATGTTTTATCTCACAGAAATCCATTAAATCTTGTTTGAAGCAAGAAATTAATAAATTCTTGGAGGTAAAATTGCATTATGTATTTTTTGCTGCAAGTTCTTCCTTAATCAAAAAGTGATATTATTCCCAGTATCCTTAAACTAAGCAATTTCCGTCATATTTTATTACTGTATGTGCTACCATTCTTTCATTTAGCTTCAACATGGCTTGCAAATAATGGAAATAATATTATCTTCATTTTTCATAAGGAGAAATTTTCATAAATGGAATTGAATCATAGACAAAATAAGTGGTTTGCCCAATCTGGCACTGGAAGGTCATGGCAAGATCAAGGATCAATATTGAACTTTCTGCTGGTTAAGATCAGAGTATGCTGCAAATCCAGGAAAATGTGAACATTAGCAATTAAATGAATGATATAAAATTACTAAGGCAATGATTTTATAGAGCAGCATACTTC
Source organism: Alaudala cheleensis (assembly GCA_013398995.1). Lineage (NCBI taxonomy): Eukaryota > Metazoa > Chordata > Aves > Passeriformes > Alaudidae > Alaudala > Alaudala cheleensis. The sequence continues at coordinate 145,007 of VWYE01008532.1, read as the reverse complement.
AGATCCTGCATTTCATACTGTCCTGTTACTTCTACTTAGAAGTATGGGAATCAAATTCCATGGGACAGCTGTTTAAGTTATGGGTGCATGCACTCTTTTGACCTACTGTCCTTGTGTCTGACTTTTTTTACCACTAGGGCTTGGCTTGGCTGTAAGGAATTGCAGCTTCTCCCCCTCCCCTGTATCTACTGCCCTCTGCTTTTGCTTTGTATTGTTTGTTTATTAGCCTAAAGAGTGGAACAGTTTACACCAAAATTTAGACAGTCAAGGGCAGCTGAGTCAAACCTCGCTGAGTTGGATAAGCAAGTTCGAATCTCACTGAGTTACTCTGCTTGCTTTCAACCAGCTTGGGCAGTCACGTGTGGTTTGAATGAGTCATGGGTGAGTTTTTTCAGAATGATAATAACTGCAGACAAATTTTCATAACTTAATTTTTTGGTGAAAACAAATAATTAGGTCGTTTGGTCTGACTGATCTGCCTCTTACTGTACACAAGCTATAAAACTCCCCTGCCCCATCACAGAGCTACATCAGTCCTCATAGGTAATTACATCTGAAAGTCTAAGGCTGGGAATGTAACCCTGACCTTGGAAGTGGATATAGTAGATAAAAGACATAGATATTCCAGTTTATCTGATACAGAAACATAATATCATGTTCCTTCACCATTTTTCAGTGATTCACTTTTTTTAATTGCTTGTGGAAATTTATGGAAGCTTCTCCACTCTAGAATGTAAATTCCTTTGTGTCTTACTTGTTTCCTTGCAAAATGTAACCAGAGAAGGCAATGATTTATTAGAATATGGATATTGATCTAGTACCGATATCCAGCTGTGACGGACAAAAACTCTCTAACAGTTTAAAGTTAGAAAGTGTATGTTTATTGAGACCCCGGGCAGCATGTGAGATAGCTCCCAAATACACACCACGTTTTACAGGTGATTCCAAAAGCCTTTTATCTATACAGGTATTGAATACTCAAAATACAAATACATATTTATAGCTTTGGCACATCCCATTCCCCGCTTTGTATGTTAATCAGTTCAAAAGCTATTAAGCATGCGTCATTTGTTCCTTGAAATGGGTCAGTGGTCCTTTCCATGAGGAGGGGTCTTAAAATGAGGAAGTAAATGAAGTCTTCCTTGTTCTGACCTTTCTACCTTTTCAATGCAACTATGACAAATGAACCCTTGGTAAAACTCCCATTCCCTGTTTTCAATAAGTTTCGGACAGAGGAGACTCACAATTGTCTTATGTTCCTAAAGTTATTTATCAGTTTATATATTCTTCATTATAAACCCAGCTAACCAAACATTGTGTTGACAAGCAATCAATTATTAGTTAACTACTAACTCTTAACTTTATCAAGGCCTATTAATTTATTTTAACTCTGATAAAGCTTGTCTTCTACCTAAAATCTTAGCTCCTCTAAAATCTCTAAATTCCTTAAAGTTTATGTTTCAGCAATATGCCTGGGTTTATGGCTTTTACCTTTCACATCACACACTTCTGGCTAGCATGTTGTTTTAGGAAGTGCAAGATCTAGATACAAGTTTACAATCTGACCCTAACTCTCTTAGATTACTCCAGCTGAGGCAAACTCTTTAAAGATACCCTCTATCCCCCTGTTATGGCTGATCATACAGCCAATCCCATGGTGCTTATGAAGAACAAATGGACAGGCCAGGCCAGCCATGGGCTCTAAAACATCCTGTTATGACGCTCATAACGTGTAAATTGCCAGTTTAGTTTGCTCCCAGGGCTGTTTTTCAATATTGCATCTGATAAAAGCCAGCAATGATACTAAAAGTGAAGGCTGTAAATTCTGCCCAGAGCACCCACCTGGTTTCTCACGGAGCATGGCAGCTCCCTCCTGTGTTTCTGGGGCTTTGGTCAATGCTGTGTGCCTGTCCACTCATGCACACACACAAATGCCCATAGCCAAAAGTGGAACAGGAGGCACCCTGGACCTTGCAGGACCTTACAGGAACCGGTCAATCACTTCAGCAGCCTGCAGAGGCCAGGTACAGGCTGAGCAGTCACTCAAACACAGCCATCCAAGGTCTTGCCCTGGTTATATGCACTGTCTACAAGGGTCTATGCCACTCTAATTTTTATCCCCACAATACCTCAGTGCTCACAAGGGAACATTTACACGAAAAGACCTTTAAATAAAAAAGAAACCCCTCAGAATAAGACAGTTTCTCTGGTAATTTCTCAGCAGCAGTTCCACATCCCACAAGTGCTAAATGTCTGTATAGTGATTATCAGAATGCCTGGCCTTTACTTCATTGCTTCATTGTGTTACTTAGAACATTCACTACTGATAGAATGAAAAGAAGACGGTTCTTCACTTTTTTTTTCATAAGATCATGCTAATAATAAATGTACCTATCACTGTTACCAATTAATTTTGTTGTCAGTACTGCAATAATTTTTATGGACATGGACACTTAAAATATGAAACTTTTACTAACTGATTCCATATCAGTTGTTCTTAACTTCTTCTGTCTTTTAATTTGCTTGGCAAAACTGTACTTAGTGAAAAGCTAAGCATTAAGCATCATTTTACACTAATTCTCAGCTTAGAAATGTCCTTCTTTAAATGGACATTTGCTTGTTCATCCTCTGTAGGAATACCAAAACCATAAAAGAGCTTTGCAGGTTTATTCCATCAAATTGAAATTATGAAAGTAATTCAGTGTGTTATGGTTCCAGAATATGTCTTAAACAGGGTTTTCTGGGAATAGAGGCTAGGGGAGGTTGTTGGTTGGATTTTCTTCAGTCAGGGAGTTTGGCTAACCAGAAAATCAGATCTCTTTAATAGCACTTGCTAAATATTCTTCCCTGTGTGACATAACATGATCCACAAGCCTAAATATGCTCCAAGTCTCACCCTATAAATTAAACTCCAGTAAGGAGGCTAAGTGAATCCAGCTTGCTCAAAACTGAGAAATGTCAGCCATATTTGTACAGGGCAAGAGAGCTGTTTGGTTTATTCCTTCAGAGGCAAACTTTAAAGAAAAAAAACAAAACAAAAAAAAAACACCTCAAGACAAATAATAGCGCTATTAGATGTGCTAGATGTTCTAGCCAGCTTATAAGAGACATGCAACTCATGCCTTATTTCTGCCTGGGCTGCAAGTGGACACAGCTGACAAATCCTGTCACTGTCATCCTTGACATCACAGCAGTCTGTACTCTAGTTAAATGCAGCCTTCCTTCTGATTTATTATAATAGTGTGGGAAAACCCCCCTAACTCAAACAGTTTGAAAATGAATAAAGGAAATTTAAGAATTTAATATCTCATGAGAAAAAGGAAAAAGAACTTAGTCTTCATACAACAAAGTTTGTGGGTACTGATAATTCAAAACATGAATTGATTGGTCAGAGAAAAGGAATTAGAATGAAATCCCAGTCATCATTCAAAACAGGGCTTAGAGGAAGGTTTGAAAGTATATTCAGTTTTAAAATTTCCTGCATTATATAGTAAAATTAACATGCAATCCTCTTAAAGACTGTGTTTTAAATGAAGAAATTATGTTATGTTTGAGGAAGTGATAGATTACAGTTCTACTGACAGAGAAAATTACAACATGCAGCTCTTTGATAGTCCCTTTCAGTGCAGCAGAGGGATGGGCGTCTGCTCATATATGAATGAGTTGAGTCCCACAAGAAAAGCCAGCCACAGGATGCAGCTCTTCTCTGACTTGGCCTTTTATGATTGCCTGAGGCTGCTCCAGGAGGCTGCTAACATAATAATCAGTAGACTCTGAATTGTCCCTGGGAAAAATCTTCCCCTGGAACTACAGAAGGAGCCTGAAAAGATTAGATCCTCACAGTTAAATATAGGCTTCATCCACAACCTTCCTAATGTCCTTTTTTTTTTTTTTTGACAACTACTGCTCATATCTTATTGTCCAGTGTGCTCAAAAACATTCACATATCTCCCTGCGCTTCCAGAGATGCAGATATCTCAAAAGAGTTGTGATGTGCTGCACATTTAGAAAAGGAAATGCTCTCATCTTGGGAGGTCTGTTCTACATAGAGATATAAACACGTGTATTAAACAATGAGAAACCACAATGGGCTTCAAATATTCTGTTAATATCCATCTGAACTGTTACTGGCATGGTGTTTTTCTCCCTTCTATTCCTTCTTTGATGAAACTCCAGTTGCAGAGCAGATGGGAACAGAGAGGTCTGTAGTTTAACTCCTAATCCCAACTTGCTCAAGAAAGAAAATAAGCAAACACTTATTGACCACCTGATCTGTTCTGTAGTTGAACTTTAATGGAGTAGAAAGAAATCCATAAGAAAGAAAAGAGAGGAGTCGGGAAAATAAGGGACATCTACCCCAGAATTCTTTTTTTTTTTTTGCTTTCTTCTGCTTTTAATTCTGTTATTAAAAGAAAAATGTTTCCAGTGGTACAAATAGGACTGAGCTCTTTGAACACAGAATAATCAGAAATATGGAGTGTGACACTTCCTAAAATCAAATAAAGAAATTTGATTCTCTTTCATATGACTTCTTTCTTCACCTCCCATTTTTCTTTCTTCTTGTATTCTTCTCCACCTTCAAGAGTTTCCTTTTAATGAAAGGGCAGAATATTTCAGAAGAGGAGGTTATGGGCTGTCATGTCTTTATCTGTGAGTCCAAAAGCTTGACATTCTCTCTTGAGAATGAGTTATAAAACACTTGCAGAGCTGGACATGCATCTGAAACCAATTTGAAAGTTCCAGAAGGTTTTGCTTTGATGCCACCATTTACTTCCTGCATTTCATTATGCTTTTGTAGCCATTCACTTTCATAATTCCCATCAGCATCAGCAAATAAGATTTAAATTGAAATGGATTTGCCTAAACAGGTATTTTCTATCTCAATTTACTTGTGACAAGCTTAATGAAATCATATGGACAACATGCAGTAGTATACCAATTAGCTTTCAGAAATAACCTGCTTATGTTCAAAAATTCAGGCAGTAGACTCCTTAGGTGTCAAAATATCTGGACAATGCATAATTTGTGATATCATTAGCTGTCCACATATTCAAATTATAGGACTGCTTTTTGTTTCTTTGCTTGTCTGCATTAGTGTTCAGACAGAATCACACAGAGAATGTCAGAAAAGCCAGGAAATGGAATTCATGTCCCGCTGCCTTGAAGAAACTGTAGAAGAAACGCTGACTGTCACATGTAGTATTTGTACTATATACTGATGTATGAAAAAAAAAAAAAGCCATGTCCTCTGCCTGCAATAAAATCCATTAGGATCAGTTTAAGAATATTCTTTTGGCATGACCTTTGTGTTTGAAAGTGAAACAAAGAACAGGGTGGAAGGAAGAAATTAAGATAGAGGGAAGGGTGTGTCTTCTAGGTAAGCAAATCTGGTATGGTAGCAAATAATTTCCAGAAATATATAAGGCATTTGAGCATAAGTTATTCTTCATGTATAGGAAACTTCCTGATATCTTGAAATATATCCCCCTAACAAAGAGGGGGAATCTTCAGAAAAAGACAGGGAGGTGGCTGTGCCTAGGGTAAAGAAGGACATGATCAGTCAGAACACTACAAAGACCCAAGACAAAGCCAGCTTTTAAATACATACTTGGTGCATATCCTGTTCCAAAATTAACTCAGTAGAGTGCTGTAATAACATGCACTTCTTATTCATTTGACCTTTTCTTGTTAGTGTTGTCAAAATTCTCATCTGACAAACCTCGTTTTTTTCCCTTACCTATTCTGTTAACTATTTTACTAGTGAACATTTAAAATGCCAGATGTTTTCTGTAGTGCATTTTTAATAGATTTTTTTGTTTGCAAGGCAAAGGTTTTGAAAGACCCATGAGTTATTAATGAAAAAAAAAATATTTAGAGAAAAGGCAAGTATATTCAAGAGGTTTTAAGAACTCTGTATATTCATACAGTAGTCCTGAGATTGTGAGTAAGTCAAGCAGAAAAGAAAAAAACAAAAGTGAAAGCTCAGGATACAAGTTAATTGTGCTACAAGATTTTTCATGGTACGACAGATATTTAGTGTTCAAGAAGGAAAATACATATTAAAAATTGGTTACTTACAATATAGAGCATTTTTCCAAGAACAACCCAAACAATCCTACTTCAAAATATTTTCCCTTTCTCTGCAATCTAATGTTTTATGTTACATAGTAGAATACTTTCTTCTTGCTAACTGTAATGGGAGTGTCTCTGTGTGATCAGCTGACAACAGTAATCTTTTCATGATTATTCTGTAGTCTAATTATTGGTTTGTCATATGTCTGGGAAAATAGGAATTAATAGAAAACTGACATTGAAATCACACATCTGTAAATCAAAACCTATGCAATAGTTTCTACTTCAATTTACATTAATTTAAACCAGACTTGGCCCTCTCACTTTAAAAGAGTATCACAAATTCGCTGTAGGGGAGCTCAGCATCCAGCCCCAAGGTTTTAAAAATAAATGGGTTCCATTTATGTGATGTAATGGCCAGAATTTTCCAATGTTCAGGGGACTTGAGAGTTAACAGCCTGAAGCAAAATCAGTAAGGTTTAGATCAGAAAGGCAGAGTGTTTTGGATTATGGAAATAATAAAGCACACATGCTGGAAGGGGTCCCAGGGACTGCACATGCTCCGCCCTTGTTAATTTTTCACGGCATTTTGCATAAAAAGGTACAAATACATCTCATGGCGTAAGAAGTGTTTGCGCACGTAGAAATGGCACTTCAGCCTGGAAGCCTTCTAAAGCCTTCACTTTTCTTTAATTCAAAAGTACTGTTCACTGGAGTTGAGAACAGCACATTACACAACCTCTGTGCCCAGCCTGTGGATTACTGATGCAGCAATCTCTCCCCAGCCGCTCTCTGCTGAAGCAGGTGGGCTGCTGATTTTGGAAGAGTTGTGCTTGCACATTGTGTGATGCTTTCAGACTGCTCAGGCAGTCTCTCCTTTAGGTTATGTGAGAAGTAGCAAAGGGGAATTGTCTCCTATACATAGGCAGCACCATGCACATGCTGATCATTCATTTAGGTTCCCAGAAAGGGATTTCTCTGACCGCATGCAGACATTTGTTTCATAGATGACTTGGTGTGGAATAGTGAGTTAGACTGGCTGGTCAAGACATGCAACCAGCACTTCTAGGGTATGGAGACACCAAACCCAGGGAGTAACCCCCCAGAGTGTATAAAGGTGATGGAGGAAGCATCTCCTATTGACCCACTGACTGGTGTCATGTCTGGAAAATCTGGCTGATGCTTTGAGACAGACCTGGAATGAGCCAGATCTGGGTGCTTCATTTTCTCTGTTCAGATTACTTGGGGCTTCTCTTCCTGCCACCATTCAGTGTGTTCCATTGTGTTTGGGGAATGAGCCTTTTCACACATAGGTCCAAAACCATTTCAATTTGATGGCAATATCTGAAAAAGATCAAATAAAGAATGACATAAGAGTTTCCATTCTCCTGTTGTATGCCTACATAGGTTAGATGGTCATGTGAACATGAGGTCTGGTGGTTGCGTTAAATATAGCAAACTGTTTTTAGTAGAAAAGATGACAAATATTTTCCTCTGTACACCAGTGTAGATGCTCCTTCCCTAAGACTTCACTTTTAGCACCATAAGCCACCCCATACTTGCTTGAAGGCAGTTTACATTCATGTGTCCATCCCATGTGTTCCTATGGACCCAGCACGGTAAATAATCTTCACTAGATTAGGATTCCTATCATATCAGAAGAGGTTTCAGCACTTAATGAACATGAAGAACTCCATGCTATTACAAGCAATTCTAATCAGGATGAACTAGCTGAATAAAGATAAGGGAAAGAATTATTATAAATTCTGCTATATTCATAGAGACAAGGCTCTATTATTCTGTACTGCTGATTTAGGTTTATCAGCTGAAATGCAACCTGAAAAATTGAAGTAAATACATAATGAGGATATCACAATGTTTAAATCTATCAAAATACCACAGAATTTACCAGAAATATTTCAAAGCCATCCCTTTTTACAGACAACGTTATTTTTTAATCCGAATTTTAGAGAGCATTGCTGATGGAAGCTTTGGTAAAAGATTTCCCATTATGATTTTAAAAGAACATTCTCTGTTTAATCTTTCCAGATGTAGATGAATATAGATGATCACAAAGAACATGATTTATAAGCATGGATGAATATTTTAAGGAGAAAAATGTATTCTTCTAAGGACTAATTGTCATGCAAGTGTGACCAGAAAGCAGGAAAGCATCTTCTTACACATCAATCTATATTTCATGAAGTAAGTCAATGCATACATACATCTGCCTCATAATATGCTAATAACAAAAATAACCCACAAGCAACCAAACAAAAACAAAACAACCCAAACAAAACCAAAACCAACCAAACAAAAAAATCCCCTGAAGGCAGAACTTTCTTAAAGATGAGATTGGTTGAAGAGAAATCAAGATCTATTTTACCAAAATTAAGGAATTCTCAGTTATTTCCCATTTCAGCTAACTCTTATCCAGGAGGACCAAGATCTTCTCAATATGCAAGAACAAGAAGAAAAAAAATTTGATTTGCTGTACTTTTACAATGATGGAAGGAGTTTCACTTATACCAGTACAGGTGAAAAGGAAGTAAGCCTGACTGTATTGCTGGCATTGGAGTTGGTGCGAGCTCATCTGAACAGTCTGAAAGAGATAAAGGACCATGTTAATAATTAAGTAACATTGATGTTGATGGGTTTCAGCACTCAAGCTCATTTTCTGACCCTCTTCCACTTCCCAGTACAGAGGAAGCTTTCTCTCCATGATTTGGAATTGCCTAAAACAGAACTCCAGCAACTATCCACCTTACTTTTTCATCTTTCCTCTCTGAAATAAAACCTTTGACATGGCTGTGGTTTGCAAGTTACCGGGTCACCCCCGACCTGCTAATTACAGCAGATCCCAACACAGAACTCAAGGACCACTTCTACTTGTTATGCTCATCTTGAGGACAAACCCATTGGGAAATGATGAGGAAGCAGTGACAGTTCTGAATAAACGGAAAGAACTGAAGCTTAAGAAGACAGGAAGTACTATTTCCACTGTAAATTGTAGGAGGACACTGAAACAGTTTAGATTAGATGTGACCCCTTTCTATTATAGATAAAACACCTCTTAGAAGAGCTGTTCTAAGAAAGGCATAATTTCCTGCCTCACAAATCCTGAAACTCTGTTTAATCCATCCTGAGAGAAGAGCAACAGAAGAAGTTCTCAGACAAGGAAGAAAGAAGAAATGCTGCCTTCCTAGTATGAAACAGTTTTCTAGGCAGTTCATTGTTGGACAATTTCCAAATGTCACAGATGAATTAGATGGCAAAACTTCCCTTGACATCCATGGCAACAGGAGCACTAAATGACAAACTGAAGGGCAGGTAAATCTAGAAAGAATATTATATCATGTCTTGCTGTGATGGAAAGAGCATTGACATCTGCCACCTGGTCTGGTTTTGGATTTTAACAGTAATTTTCAGATGTGGATTTAAATGAAAATGTAACTAAAGTATTACATAAAAAATAAATTACCTTACTTCCTCTTTAAATGCAAAAGCTATTTACAGTAGCTTTTATGTCAGTACTGAGTAGTGTTTTCCTGGGGGAGAACCACACCCACATATCAATAACTGGATAATTGTATTTTAGTAGCCTAGAGACCTACCCAGTTTTAATGTGGCCCAAGTTTGTGGGTTTAGTAAAGCTGTAGGAAGGGAATCAGAACTTAGCAGAGTTGCCAGGATCCAGCTGGTATGGAAAGTTTGATGACTGTGATAATTTCAATATAGTCAAAATGGCATTTACCTGAAGAGAGTGCTAACACTTTCCTAGGAATTGCCAATTCTAGTTCACTGATGAGACCTTCTCATGCCCTCAGGTCCATCCATCCAGCAGAGACATTAGACCTCCCACAAATGAACACACACTGGATAGTTACTTAAATCAGTCAGCCTAGCAGATTCCCACTTGGGAATGCTATTTTCTGTTCACCATCTGAAAGTTTTGGTAAGACAGTAGAATGAAGCACTTTATGTGAAAGGAAGATAGCCAAAAAGTATTCCTGAATCACAGTCTCCCATGGGTTAAAAAATAAGACCACTGTGTATGAGAGGAGGAAATAGAATCTTATGAAGAACGTCCTAGAGTTTTTCCCTCTTTTTTTGCATGTTATATGATTCCTGTACATCACAGGGGACCCTCACAGGAACATTTCTTACCATCGATCTCATGTTTAAAGAGTTATTTCAGTTGAGAGGCACAGAGATTTCAGATTTGAAAATAAGGCTGAAAATAACAACATCGAGGGTGTAAAAAATAGAACCTAATTTATCTAAGGAAAAAGGATACAGTTTCATTGGAAGTGCAGCCTCTAGAAAAGAAGTATAAACAATTTGAACATTACCTGTGTAAGAGCAGAAATTGTCTCTAACCAGGACAGGAGAAGATTGTGATTGTTCTGTGTCTTTAAGCAGTATATTACAGGCAGAGTCTGAAAAATGCCTGTTGTCACAGCTGAGAATGTGCGAAAAGCTTAAAAGCTGTTTTAATTTATTAAAGAGGTGGTCCTGCATGTTTCTTTTTGTCCAGTATGCACAAAGTGATGAATTTTCTGTCAATTATTTTCATTCCTTTTCTCTTCTTCTGAGATTAGTTTGTTTGTTGAGATTTTTGGCTGTAGTTTTTTTTTTTTTTTTTTGGTGGGTCCTTTTTTTGGTGGGTTTTTGGGGGGTTGCTTGGTTTGGGTTTTTTTTGCTTTTGTGTTGTTGTTTTTGTTCTAGGTGGTTTGTTTGTTTGTTTGTTTGTTTGTTTTTTGTTTTACCAGATGTATCTGTAAAAGAGTTAGAGGAGCTGGTCTATCCAGCCTAGAGTAAGTAAATCCTTTCAATCCCTTCCCGTCTTCATGTATGGAGACCCTTCTGAAATAAATAGAGGGGAATTGTTGAGATTAATACCTTTCTAATATCTGCAACTACAAAGTCACAGATTTGTTAAATTGTTTAGAAATCCTAGAGATGATGAGCATTTTCTGTGGATGAAAAACTGAGCAATCAATTATGTCAGGACCTTCTGTGCAGAAAATGTGCCAGTCTTTCACGTAAAGAATTTTTGGACAGACCAGTGAGGTTTGCTTTAAAAAGTCAGCCATCTAGAGGTTACTAGGTTAATTCTTTAATTTTGAGAGACAATAAAGCTATCCTGGTATGTATTTTATCTGTAAACCTGTACTGACCAATAGTTGACCTCTGGAATCCTTACTTACCTCTTTCTAGGGCTGTGGGATAGTGTATCATTGATTACAATTATAAAGTTTTCAGAGAACCAGTTACATGGTTAAGCACATGAGCTGGGCTACTACTTTTCTTAAAAAAAACAAATCTGTGAGAGATCGTATTCTTTACAGTATAATTTCTTTTCCCCATGGCACAATGCTGGCAATGGAGAAATTCCAAAGATGCATAAGTGCAACCCAAAATAGGATCTGGTTTAACTCATGTAGCTGAGAGCTGGAGGCACTGGTGTTGTATTTACAGACTGGGCAGGTCCCATGCTGTGACTTGAATAGTGTAACCTGCTAGGGGGAAGTGCTAAATGATGGACATAATACCACTCAACTATTCACTGGTAAAAGTCTGTATGTGAAGAAAATAATATCTTACATAATTTGAGGCAGTTTTTATTTACATCGTTAACATTCCTTGAGCTGACAGAAGGGAAGAGTGAAATAGGCCAAGACAACCATGTATGCATTTCTACCTTCAGATGAATTAATTTTGTGTGGCTGCACAATTCACTTGCCTTAAAAAACAAAAGTAACAGTAGGTTAACGCTGAATCCTGCTTATGAAATCCAGATCTATACAAAAGAGTATAAATAGATGTTGTTTAAGGGGATTTAATATGGTTAGATACATGTAAAAAGAATGTGATGTATACTGATGGAACACATCTATCAGTACAGAGAGGTTGTGGCCCTAAATTAGTTGTCTATTTAATTGTTTAATAGTTGTGCTTAAAAAGGAGTAGGTACTGTGGACAGGGTACTAGTTCCCAAATTATTCTTTGCTGGCATTTCTATTTTCCTCTAATTTGCATTTTAAAATATCTCAAGTTAAAATATACTGAATTTCTGCACTTCTAAACTTGCAAATTAGTAAATGCTCAGGAAAGCTCTTATTTCAACTATATCACACTGTATCCTCCACTCTTCATGGTACTGGAGTTGCTGTATTTACAGTATTTGTATGTTCACTTGAAACATTTGAGGGTGAGGGAAAATTTGCATGACAATTCAGCCACACTAGTACCACCAGAGGTGCTTCTCAGTTCCCTAATCTTCATGTGCTTTCTTCCATATCCAGAGCTACACGAGACTGATGTGCAATAATGCACTCACTTCACCAGATATAGGATCAGCTGGAGCAAACTTGGCAAATTATTTGGCTTAAGAACCAGGACTCCAAGTTTCTCCTTGTGAGAAGATAACACCTAGCAAAGGTATTTTATAACTGATTATATCACACATTATTTATGCAGAAATTATATTTTTTGGCACTGGTAGATTCAAAATTGGTTGCAATATGAATGAAATTGCTAGGAAGATATGTCAATCAAGCCATGAGCAAAACAAGATTGTTACAAAATGTGGAATATATAAAATAAAATTTTCTTAAGAAAGAATGTTTGATGTTTTATCTTTGTATACTAATTAACAAGAAGAGATATTTAATCCATGAAACAGAGAGCTGCTAACAAGCTTGAAGTGATGTCCAGCTGTTAGAAAAACAAATTACTTGATGGTAGAATTACCTTGGGAAGGTTTAAGGCTTGACAATTCTCTCCAACCTAGGGGGATGTTAAAAAACTTGGAAAGAAGGATGCCCACTGATAGTGGGCAAAAAGAAAACAGAATTTATGGACCTCAAGGACGTTTAACAGAACTCCCAAGCCCTTAAAAAAGCCCTCAACAAAGCCCTCTCAGCAGCTGTGCTGAAATCACATCCCACTAGATAAAAGATAATTCCATGAAGGCTGATTTCTGACCACCCAAGAAACTCACCAATTCAAAAGAAGAGAAATTCTGAGCATGCAGACTAATTAGCATGAGAATCGAGAGAATCTACAAAAATCTACTAAGGGCACTGTAAGACGTGGTTTCCAGTGTGACATCTAAGCCGCTGCTTTAGGTAAATGAATTCTTCTTATAACCAGAGAAAAGAATTGTTGACTCAGACTGTGACTCCCCAGATCAATCACACTGAATTGCTTAAGATCATGGGGAGAGGGACAGAGAGAAAAGGATGGACCTCACTCAGCAACCTTGGAACATGGTTTGTTTCACGAGTGTTTAACAGCCCAGAAGTCTCTCCTGCAAACTCATATCCCTGCTTTTTCTTTCTCCTAAAATTAAATAGAGATCATTGTTAAGGCAGAGGAGAAAATGGGCAGGCCTTGCTGGAGAACAGATCACCATGTATACTCACTCATCTTGCAGCTTCACTGAAATACCACTTAAAGCAGTCCTCAGAGACAGCTGTGATTGATAGACATGCTGTCTATTCAAGATTGTGCTAACTCAGTTGGAAGGGTGGAACAATATGCACAGTCCTGGAAAAAAAATGTGTATTCCCTGAACAGAGGGTGAATCAAGGTGAAACATAAACAATCAGATTGTGAGGCAGAAGCAGTCTGAAATGTTGCTCTGATCAATGTATCAAGGGGAGTCAGAAGCATCACAGCCTAGGTTTTAGACATGGAGAAATGAGCTTTGTCATGGGCACTATAGCACATGCTCTGTGCTATAACCTTACTAGATAAATTATTTTTGTTTGGGCTACACCTTGGTAACAGAAAAAAAGGCTGTTTTTATTACCAAATTGGACCTACAACAACGTTTTACAAAACAAGGTTAGGGATGGAGTTTCCAGACAGCTGGTAAGCTGCCACCAAGATTACAATGTCTGCACTGCACATCTAATAACAGCAGACAACAACAGCCAGACAGAATATTTTTATAAAATAGCTTGACAGTGTTTGAGAGACAGGTAATTTTGCCTGTTTTGCCTCAGGAAAGATCTAGACTGCAAGAGCAGGTTGAAAAGTCCTCCATATAAAATTCCCCTGTGATCAGTCTACTGGCTGATGGTTATGGTACGCTCTGGAAGGCATGAATTTGGACAGCTTTCAGAAGTAGAAGCATCCTCCACTGTATGTGAGAGTGCTCTATCCAGCAGACTGCTCTGGGAGGAAAGCATCACCTCCTTCTGCCCAGGGGTTTCCAGAGAAAGCCCTTTCCACCACTGTGTCTTGTAAAGATTACAATCCTGCGTGCTCCAACATGTTGCCTGGATTAGGTGTATACTGCTACATTAAAAAAAGGTTATGTGAAAGGGTGAGCTCTGACACTGATCATCCAAGGTGCTCAACTCCTGTTGCTGATTTGAACTGCTTAAGCCATCTCTCTTCATGACAGAGAGTCTTGCTGTAACATGGTTCCTCCTCAGCAGCACAGACATGAGCCAGTTCCCACTATTCCCTCCCCGCCTGGCCCCTTCCTGTTCAGCACCACTACACAATGAACCTGAGGGGACAAAACAGTGTCTCTGGTGTCTATGGAGTAATTATTTAATTAATTAATACTTCAGCTTACGAAACCACAAGCCAAAGTCTGCGTCCATTTCCTGGTATGGCTTTACAGTTGATGGAGAAACAGGTACCCATGGAGGTGACGCAACTCATCCCAGGGTTGGTATCTGCACTGTCAGCTCCCATTTCACTCCCAGATCCTGAAATCCAGATTAACTACATCGGATACCTGCCTTTGAGGGCCAGTTAGGGCCCAGTGATGAACACCAAGTGTTTCCAGCAGGGTGATCCTGCCTGAACAGGCAGCATGGCACACTGCACCCAAGGTCATCCCAGACCCACAACCGGTAGGCCTCACACCCTGATGTTGCTCAGCCACCCTGCAACCCAGTGCTTTCACACAGCACATTCTCATGGCAAAACAAGCCCCCTAATTATTTCAGCTGCTTTGAGCTGAATCTCACCCCTCAGAGCATTATTTATGGGGCACCATGAAAGACCTAGGAAAGGCTGGGCCAAAGCTGGCTGTGGCTAGTTTCCATGAAAAGGCAACAATGATGTGCATTGAACCAGTCAGCAATGCCTGGTTTGGGGTTATCTCCCTAGGGTGGTGATGGAGGCAGTGCAAAGCTGTGCTAAAATGTGTGTCCTAACCATCACCCTCTTGAGTGCCTGTTTCTTTGTACACAGGGTATTGAGGGTGACATGTTCAGATTCAGAGATCTAACTTTTACATCATTACAGATGAACCTTGAAAAAAATTTTCAAGACAAGGACATTAAAAAGGCTCAGGGGAAGATAATTTCCAACATAATAAACAAACACATTAATCCTTATCAAATGCCACTACATTTCTACTTATACTGTCTATGCATTACTTACTATATTAAGGAAGGTTCTTCTGGTGAAGAGCACAACATAACAAAATTGCTCTGAAAAAGCAGTTAATATTTATTATGCTTGTGACACCATGAGAGTTTGAACGACTGATTTGACAGCTATAGTTGATGGTAATAGACTTAGAAGCCATTAAAAATGTGATAGCACAAAATAGGGCCTTCCATTCATCACCTAGTTCTGCCTAACAAAGAAGATACGATACTTGATGTATATAGCTTATGAAAAGCCCAGGCTGCAATCATACTCTTGAGCTCTAAATCATCATACATAGTTGAGCTACAGAATATAGAGGAAACCTGCATTAACATGGGATGACCATAAATTCATGTGTTTCTTTCCATGGCTGGACACACCAGGTCTGACCCAACTATGAACAAGCACCTGCCCTTGTGGCCTCATCATAGAGCTACTTTCAGCTAGACAAATTAACCTTTGGCCTTTCTAAAGAAAACATGATATTATATGATGTAAGAGCAAATATGAGTTTAAGGGAGTGGGATTTATTACTACTCTGGACATGTTTAGTCTATCATTGCCTTGAACCCTGGTTGTGTGGAACTGCAGAACTGTGTCAGGCACATCTAAGTATATATAGATTACAGATTGCGTAGATAATCATACTCCCAGATTTTATCCAGTCTGTACACTCTGGTTTTGTTTCACTTGCTCAAAACAATGGCTTTAGAAATCACATGGGGATTTGTATGCAGACTGAATGCTGCAGTTTGATTTGAAATGTTTGCAAATGAACCAGTCCCTTCAGGCTCCTGATTAGATTTGTCTTACAAGAACTCACTGCACCATCACCTAAACATTATTCTCATCTCTGGTTGATAAAACAAACATTTTCTGCAGCTTCAGAACAGACTGAGTTAAACAATCTCCAGATTTTTTACAATTCTATGTGAAAAAAGCTAATAATGATTTCCTGTTCCAGAGAAAGAGCAGAACCCATCCACATGCTTAGACGGTGTTTGAATCTTTAAGCTTTTGGGGATGAAAGGCTAGATTAAGTTGGAAAACTTGAGAGCATTTGATTTGAGACAGGGATATTTTACAGGACTGTAGTCTAGATGTGTTCTCTAAACATTCAAGACTTTGGTTTGCAAATCATAAATATAATGTAGGAAGTGATCAGAGAAAATTGTTATGGTCCCTTATCCTGCCAGTTCTGGATAGGAAATAGTGAGCCACCTATGCGGTGATTTTTTTTTTTTTTAATATGAAGGGGTTCTCTTTGTAGAACTTCCTGGCAAACATAGATTTAGCTTGTTCTCCTTTCTTCTTTACTACAGAAATTAAACCTTTCTATCTCTGTCACTTAGATCTGCTCTTCACTTTCTAATTGGTGCCAAGTCACTAGGGCTACATTAGCTGCAAATGTCTGTTAAATCTAAGGAGAAAATCTTTGTTCAGTTTTTTTTTTTTTTCCTTCAACTACATTCCTTTCTCTGCTTAGTTCTTGGAATCAATTATAATCAAAAGGTTTTTGCCTGACAAGAAGGATAGAATTTGCCAACTGATATATAGACAGGGGTGCTGAAACCAAGTCTTCTCATTAGTCCTCAGTTTGCTCTGCTTTATCAGGGTTCATAAGCAATATTGATGGCAACAACAATCCAGATTATAAAATTAATATGAAATAAAAATCAGATAGTTCTGGTAGTCTTCAGCATATCATGACCTCTTCAGCACTCCCCTCATACCAGTTCCAGAGAAATGAGATGTAAAAATAGCTATGTATGCTCATTTTCAACAATGCATATCAGGAACCCTATTTCAGTAATCTGTTGAAAGGACAACTCATATTACCCTATTTACAGATCAGGAAGAGAATGTAAAGAACATTGCAAAGAAATCATGGTGAACTAATTAATTAATAATTAGAGTGAAAAATTATAAAGAGCCGCTATCCTTGGAAACTGACTGAGCTTTACAAAGAAAAATAAATAGGCAAATGGAATCAGCAGCTGCAATAATAAGTAGAATAAAGGAAACTAACACTATTAAATACATAAATAATAATGTGCTTGAGGTCTGTTGAAATTACCTCAATTTCTCCCTCAAGCCAGCAGTTATTTTCCTCTGAGTGGGAATAGTACAAGGTTGGCAGGTCTGCATCCGACTCACAGTACCATAGCCAGGAGAAAAAAACATCACTGAAAACCTCAACACAAAAGGAGCAGCTGCCTGAAAAAATAAATCACTGCCAAAATACTCAGACAGCCTATTCAAACACAAGCAAAGGAGGTGAATACTAGCAATTGCTAAACAAACCAAATGAAGCAATTGATGCTCAGCTCTTGTGGTGCAAGGTAATAACAGCCTGTGCACATATTCACCCTACTGTTCTCCTTTCTGAGGGGTAGAGATTGACAGGGGGATTGCTCTGGTTTCAAAAGTTCCTGCAGTGACACTTGCGCAAAATAAAAGATGGACATGACATTTTCTAGTTTCAAGATTTACAGCTAGCTGGTCAATACCTCTCTTTTTTGTGTTACATCCTTGAGGTCAGTTGTCCTACTCCACTGGGCTGTATTCAGTCCCTCAGTCCCCTCAATGTCCCTCAGTTTTCTTCTTAATAGCTCTGTCTGTATATGCACTTCAAATTGATGGGACCCTGCCCTTCAAGAAGGGATTTTTTTTTTTTTTTTGGGTTGTAACTTACAAAGCTGAACCAGAGAAGGAGATTTGAGCTAAGCCTCAGTGCCCTGAGCCTTCTCCATGACCTGAACAGTCCACACAGCTTTGTATCCACATGTCTGTCCCATGCAAAGCAAACTTGGGCATAAATATTTACAAATCTGGGTTGCCTTTTCAGCACTCTGTGGTGAAGTCCATCTAATTACATATATCCAATATCAGCCATATGACAACTGATGGGACCATGTGGTGGATACGAAATACAGTGTTTGACAGGTCCATGTGCACTGGAGGTAGATAGTATCATACTGAAGAGTAAGAGAGGCCCAAGTCTCACTTCTGGGAATGGATCTCAGTTGAAATGTGTGAAGCATGATCTCAGCACAGGCTTGCATACAAACAGTAGCTCAGAGTGCAGCTGCAGCCAGAAGGCCAGCAGAGTTTTGGGCTTCATGAAGAGAAACATTGATAATAAAACAGAAAACAACATCTCACTGTTATGAAAAAACTGGTGCAGTCACCTCTCAAGAAGTAAAGTCCATGTACTTCTCAAGCTCAACTCAAGAAAATCCAGTAAAAACAACTAAAGGATTAAGAGACCAAAACATCTGCCTTATGAGAAGAGATCAAGAGGGACAGTACTTAAAAACAGAAATGAAAAAGGCCGGGGGAGGAAAATCTCAATCTCTTAGTCTGTGGAGATGAGAAATCAGGATGGAATATGACTAAGGTTTGTAAAGCCATGAAGCCAGTGGACAAGATAAGTAAGAACTGTTATTCACCAAACTGTGCAAGCTTTGAGTTAGACATGTTTTTAAACCGATAGGAGCTTGATTTAAAACATCTGAGAGAAAGTAACTCTCTCCAGAGGGTAGTGAGCCTCTGCAATTTACAGCAAAGGAGTTTGTGGATGCAGATGATATCAGCACATTCAGAAAAGTATTAGACAACTCATGCACAGTGGGTCCATAAAGAGATACTAAAGGCAGAAGTTGTATACTTTCTAATATTTA
This sequence comes from Alaudala cheleensis, assembly GCA_013398995.1. Classification (NCBI taxonomy): domain Eukaryota; kingdom Metazoa; phylum Chordata; class Aves; order Passeriformes; family Alaudidae; genus Alaudala; species Alaudala cheleensis. The sequence continues at coordinate 125,847 of VWYE01008532.1, read as the reverse complement.
GAAAGTCAAACACTTTCTAATATACAGTTTCTAACACCCCAGCTGGGTTTGTGAGGAGTATAAGGAGAAGAGACAGCAGAAACTGGTGGGGCTTCCCTGCCCTGCTGAAACTCCATCTCCTGTCATCTCTCAATGGAGAGAGAGAACAGGGAGCTGGATAGATGCATATGTCTAACCCAGACTGGAATTTACTCTGTTCTTACGTTCTTTAGTGTGCCATGAATATGCAGACTGTGCTAGGCAATTCACATTCTGTTGACTTCAATTATTTCATTACACATGATCAAAAAAAAAAAAATATTCTGGTCTAACAATGATCACACTGAAGGAGAATTTGAATTGTCTTCCAATTCAGGAATTAGAGCTTCAACAGAAATACAGCTCATCAAAAAGTGAAGAAAGAAAGAAAGTAAGCAGGAAATTATTCTGCTATATTAACATGTTTAATTCTTTATGCAAGCTTTTGTTAGTAGACCCCAAGCAACTACCGCAGTAAAAGGATACAGTCACTGACGATATTATACAGAGTCTAGAGGTGGGAAATGACCAGGTAGGAATACGATCATCTAGTATTCAATTTGTGTGTGACATTCAGAAAGTGGCAGGAAGTAAATAAGGATAATTCCATCATTATCACATAGTGCTCACACTTTAATGCTTTTATAATGTACAGTAGTCTTTCTGGGCCTTTCCACAGTAATTGCTGGGTCGACTCAGAGTGCCATCAATATTCTGCAACTGCATTATACTGCATAATGCTAATGGTATTACAGAAGGATAGCAGGCAAATAATTACAGCATGAAGCAAAGGAAAAACAAGGAAGGGACCCAAGGAAGCGCTGGGGAGACTGTATGGTGTGACATACATATGAGGTGGGAAGGGAGATGGAAGCACTGCATAGTTAATATTGTCCTGTGTATGGTTTTAGCTGATGGGTTTAAAAAGCTATTCCACCCAATCTGCTGTCACCAGAAGACTTGATTCGGTGTGTGTGTAAACATCTGCCTCTCCTGAGCATGTGAGGAAGATCAGTGAAGGCCAGGTTGCTATCCACTTCAATAAGAAGCCACTTTCATGGATTTCTAAATCATGGCCTGTGACATTGACATTTCTGGAAGTTGAAAAATAGTATGCATCTCAAATTTCAGATGCAAAATCTTGATTTGACAAGGACTACATAGTATTTCATCGTGAAACAACTAACATTACACACTTCATTAATGGAGACTTTTTTGTAGGATGTTGACTGCTACCTGGACACAGGTGACATATATAGAGAAAAATAAAATTGTTTCATAACTGGGCAGGTTATTAGAAATGTAAAAAAAACTTCATACCTGAAATGAAATGTTCCCTTCACCCAAATGTGCAAAGGAAGAAGCAGAAAATTTCTATACTCCTTTATAACCTCTTTTTCTTACAATTAATTACAATTATTGCAGCCAAAACATATCTTAGGACCTTCCTCCTTTATATTCTTTTCTCCAGGCTGAACTATGCCAGCGCTTTCAGCCTCTCTTGCTTTGTCAGACTCTCCAGTCCCTCAATCATGTTAATGGCCCTTCACTGGGCACCCTCCAGTAAACCCATCTCTCTCTTGTTCTGTGGAGCTCAGAACTGGACACAGCACTGCAATTATGTCTTTTAGAGTGCTGAGTAGTGGTGAAGAATCAGGTCCCTTGGCCTGCTGGCAACGCACTGTGGGAGGGGATTGACCTTTCCCGCAATGGAGCATTGCATTTTTGTCCAGCAGAACCTCTGAATCCTTTCCTACAAAGCTGGTCTCCAGTGGTTCAGTAACCAGTGTGTAGTGGTGCACAGGCTTATTGCTCCCCTTGAAGGAGCAAAACGTGGCATTTCTTTTTGCTGAACTTGATGAAATTCCTGTTGGCCCATTTCTCCAGAGTGTTGAGGTCTCTCTGAAGAGCAGCACAACTCTCTATTGTATTAGCCATTAGCCACTGCTCTCGATTTTGCATTCTTCCCAAACTTACTAAGAGTGTTTCATTATTCCAGGTCATTAAAGAATTTGTTAATATGTACTGGATGTAGTACCAACCCTTGAGATACTCCACTAGGGACTGAGTTCCAGCTGGACTGTGCAGCTGATCACAACCCTTTGAGCCCAGCAGCTCAGCCGATTTTCAGCCCACCTTTCTGTCCACGTAATTCCCCTTCATCAGCTTTTCAACGAGGATGTGATGAGAAACTGCGTCAAAAGCCTTACTAAAATCAAGGTAAACAACATCCACTGTTTGGTCCATATACTCTAGCCCAGTTTTCTCATGCCAGAAAGTATAAAATTTATCAACCATCATTCTCCTTTATTAAATCCATGCTGGCTTCTCCCAGTCACCTTCTTGTACTTAATGTGTTTGGAAATGGCTTTCAGAATAACTTACTCCATCATCTTCCCAGGGGCTGAAGTGAGGCTGGCCAGCCAGGAGCTCCCCAAAGTGTCCCCTCTTGTCCTTCTTGAAGAGCATAGTGGAGTTTATTTTCTCCCAGTCCTCTGAAAATTTTTGACAGCTATAACAGCTTTTCAAAAAATTATCATTGGTATACATAATGGTACAATGTTTTTATTTCTGTTTCAAGGTGGTGGGAGGGGGACCCTTGTTTTCTCTTTCCCCATGCATTTTAATCTACTTTATTTCTTTCTACCATACAATAGCGAGTAGTCGTTTAAAAAGCTGAAATTATTTCAGATTTCAGACTCAAAAAAAAGTGGTTTGGCCAAACCCCTGCTTGTAGTTTGGTGTTTCCCAGTGATGTCTATTGATCTTATATCAGTTTCCATCCCATAGAAATTTTCTTGCTTTAGTTACATTCTGCCATTGGAGAATTCCATCACTGCCAAAGGAATTCAGCAATTTTTTCTGCAGGAGTTAGTTGTTGGAAACATTAAAGGATTATTCTGAATGTATGGAAAGTAATTAATTTATGACCAGTATCAGAAATACTGGTGTGAGGCTGCTTTCCTTTCCTGAAATTCTGTTAAACTTTTGAGTTCCTAAAACTGTTATGCACAGCCCTATACACAGCTGGAACTTTATATAGCTACACCACTAACAAAAGTGATGCTGTGCATCAGAAAAGCCATGCAGAAGCACTTGTTAAGAACAAAGAGTTTTCTTTTGCACTGAATATTCTTGCTTCATGTGTTCTATGAATATACTTTAAAACACCATGTTGCTAGGCAATTTTTAACACCTCTTTTTCCCACTTCATAGTGATGCTACTGTGTTTTTATTAAATTTCTTCCTCCCTCCAGGATTCTCATGAACTATAAGCTCCTAAAATTATTTCTAAAATTACTAACTTGATGTAAGAGACGGAACTTACCACTTTTGTAAAATAATAGGCCTTTCTTTACCTTAAAACAAATCAGTCTGCCTTTCTGCTAACAGTGGTCTCCAGTGCAAGTATCATTGCTGGCTGTCCTCTGCTTTAAAAAGGTATGGTTAACTGCAGCCAGTCTCACTCTGGAAGAGAAAGAGAACATCTAAGTCATGCTGCTGTTAGCAATTAAGAACAAACAAAGAACGACAAACATTACTTCCATATGAACTGAGAGTTTGATTCCTAATAGAAAATACTAATACACAAACACACTCCTTAAAAAACAGCTGAGAAGGACAGTTACAATAATGGATTTAGTTAAACTGCGCTTATTAAATTTCTTCAGGGGGATTTCCAAAAAATCCCTGGATCTCACAGCATGACCAGTTCCTCCCTTGCTCTGTGTGGTGGGTTGACCCTGGCTGGGTGCCAGGCACCCACCAAAGCTGCTCTGTCACTCTGTACCACAACTGGGCAGGACAGAGAAAATATAGAAGAGTCTCATGTGTTGAGGAAAGGACCAGGAGAGATTACTCACCTAGTACCATTATGGGCAAAACAAAGAACTTATGGAAATTAATTGAATTTTTTAGCAATCAAAATCAGAGTTAGATAATGAGAAGTAAACCAAATCTTGAAAATACCTTCCCCACAGGAGCATATATGCAACCTGCAGCCCTTGGTAAAACTACATGCTGGAACAGATGGATGGAAAAGAAGGCATGAAGGCAGCCCATGCTGGAATAGGCTCCTGGCAGAGACCTGTGGACCCATGGAGAGAGGAACCTACCCTAGTGCAGGTTTTCTGGCAGGACTTGTGACCCCCACTGTAGCAGTCTGTTCCTGAGGGACTGCACCCTGTCAAGCAACCCATGTTGGAGCAGCTCATGCAGAACTGAAGCCCGTGGGAAAGACTAATTTTGAAGAGGTTCCTGGAGAACTGTCTCCCATGGGAGGGACCCCATGCTGGAGCAAGGGAAGCAATACTTTCCTTAAGGAGAGAGCGGCAACTGAAACATGTGATGAACTGACCACAACCCCCATTGTCCACCTCCCTGCAACTTTGCAGGAGAGGATGCACAGTTCAGTGGGGAGTGAGAGATGAGGGGAAGGTGTTTTTAAGGTTTTTTTTACTTCCCATTATCCTGACTAATTTTGATAGATGTGTGAGAAAGCCTTGAAAGGGTTAGTCCACATACACCCTGTTTATGCATTTGTTCCTGGGGACAAGCAATAAAGAGTGAGTTTTGATCTATGTTGGACGTGAACTCTAAACTGAACAGCTTGTGCCAGAGGGGAAAGGAGGGAGATTTTGTCTTCTCTTCCCTGCAGCAGGCCTATGCTCTTGTCACTCAAAGATGAATAAAATGAAATGTTGGTTGCAACATGACAGTCCTGGCTGATAGTGGAATCTGTTGCAGTGCTCCAAATAGTGACATGGCTTCGTATCTGAGGAAAAAGAAGAGAGAAAACATTTCTTCATTTCTTAGACTTTCTGTATTCGGAATACTGAGCACTTTGTGCACTTTAGAGAGGCAGATGAACTCTGATGAGTTCTCTAAGATGTTTTTTGTGGGTAGCCCTTTATACTTAAATGAAATCTGTAAATTCAGCTAATTTCCATCATGCCTAGAAACCACCTCAGACAGATACCCCAACATTACTCCAAAAGACATCTGACAAGCTCTCATTTGGTACAGACTATACAGAAATATTTGTCCACAAGAAGAACATGGAGCCTCATTTGTGATGAACCTGGTAAAAATTCAATTTTAAGTGGAAATATAAAATGGTAATTATTTTGTAATAAGAATTAAAGTGAATCATGAGTTCCTACTGTTCTCCTAAAGTTTTTTTTACTAAAAAATTTCAAATATTTGTGAAATAGGGTGCCATCATTGTGATAAGAGTGTATTCATACAGTGACTACACTTAAATGGAAAATGGGAATTTAAAAATGAAATATTCATAGAATACTGGAAGGAACCTTTAAAGATCTTCTAGTCCAAACCCACTGCCATGAGCAGGGACATCTTTCCCTAGATTAGCTTGCTCAAAGCCCCATCCAAAGTAGCCTTGAACACTCTCTCTGCTGGGGCATCCACAACTTTTCTGGGCAATCTGTTCTTGAGTATCTCACCAGCCCCATCATAAATAATTTCTTTCTTATGTCCAACGTAAATCTACACTCTTTTGGTTTAAAACCGTTACCCCTTGTTCTATCAAGAAGATGTCTATATTTTTATATATTGCCTCACCTTGATGACTGGAATTGGAGCCCAGACTGAGCCAAACTAGATCACAACTCGGCAGACTAGAAAGCTTTCCACTACAGAAAACTCTTGTTTATTTGATGGTACCTGAGAGAAAGAGAAGGGCAAAAGTGCCAAGTGATAGTGAGGACAGTACAGAAAAACTAAGTAGTTAGGGAGTTTTCTCTTTCTCATCAAACCCTCTGCAACATTTGAGGATTAATAACTGATTTTGTTTTTGCTAGAACATTTGGAGAAGGAAGTAGGGGGACACACTCTGCCATCTGACAAAGAATTTGATGACATAATGACTTCCACTTCCTGGGGACACTAACCAACCTTGTGGGTCACACCTCCCAAGAAACAGAATGGAAAAGATAAAATATTTAATTTAGTGTCCAAGTCCTCTTGTGTGTGGTGGCTTTTCTAAAAGCAGTGAGATGTACAGCAGGCCTATTAAAGCAACACTTCTGCAAGGGTCAAGTCAGCAAAGTTTCTTCAGATAAACCAGGGGATTTCTCCACCAGTAATGGGTGTCTTAGCAGGGGGCTTTTGGCCAAAGACTTGGGTGGGTTTCACCTCACACAGCTTCTGACTGGTGAAATCTAAATGTCTGTCTTAGTCTCCTGGAGTAAACAGATTCTTTTCTGATCTACTGAAAATAAAATATGCCACAAAATTGTTTGTGGGTTTTTTTTTGGATTTTTTTTCCTGGTCAATCAAAACAATCCAGATGGCTGGCAAAGGTGTAAAGTTAAATGACAAAGTCAGCAAAGTTGTTCTCTAATAGGCCATTGCTTCAAAGCTTTCAGTCAGTGGTCTAGGATATTAAAGCAAAAGGAAGTTTTTTCCTCAAACTCTTTCAAAGCAAGATTAACATGTGCTTACTAAAGCAGGAGAGAGACAGCAAAAATTTTGTATATTCAGAGTAAAAGTAGGCATCTTAATCTTACTTTACAGATGAAATATCATAATTTCCCCTTTTGACATTTTGTCTTGGTACATCTAAATATCCCACTATTCCTGTGCTCAGTTTGAGGCATTCAACCTTTCACATCCAACACAAAAAACATTTTAACACCAAATTCAGCACTATGAATTCCATTAATGGAATAAAGCACCTGAAAGTTCCCAATTCCTTTTGTAGATCTAACCTTTGAAATCCTTGTAGACTGGTTCAAGAAAGAGGAATTCAGCCTGAAGCAGATGCAGAAAAGAGCTGTTTTGGCAATCAGAGGAGCAGAGAGTATATTTTGTGTGAAAATTTAATGCTCAGATAGTTTAACAAAACAAGGGTGATAGAGATGTGATGCAATTGATTTTTATAAATACATCAGAATGAAAGCAGAGTTATTTAATATGAAGGAATTGCTATTGCAAGCCCCAAAAGACTCAGACTGCCCAAGGAATACATTAAAATTGGTTATTGGAAGGAAGGTTTTATTTGCTGACCTAGTGAAGTCCTGAAAGAGCCATACAGCAAGGCTTATGAGGAAGAATGGGAAACATATGGGTCCCAACCACTCAAAGGATGGAGTCCACTGGTGCAGCTGGATTACTTGTGACAAGAGGGCTGGAATTAATTGCCCAGTTGCTGGAATATGCTCACAGTCTTGTTCTACGCATATTCTCAACTGAAGATGTGGAGTTTTAGTTCACATTTTGCTGGAGTTAACCTGTAGCTTTAGCAACTTATTCCAGGTAGGGAAGCAGGCTAGAGTTTCAAGTTTATTGGCACTGATAACATCTGATGTCCGTGGAAGGCTTCTGCTATTTTCTCTGAATCCATAGCTGCTCTATGCTGTGCCACGGCGTGTGCCAGCTCAGGCAACCTGGTTTAAGGCAGAGCAGCAGTTCCAGCTGCATAATTAAAAGATAGAGATCTGAAATGGATGAAAACTATCCCAGGCATGCCCTACCACACAGATACATTTGATACAGCAAAAACTTGGGTGCTCTCTGATCAAGAAGCAGCTCCGACTCAGGAGCCAGTTTTAGAAAACTGAAGCTGCTGAAGAAAAAATCAAGTGCTAAGAAATGTCCTCTTTGGTTCTGGTTCAGACAGACTGGGATGTGTTGTCTGGTCCAAATGTGTCCTGAAGGAGTAAGAGCAGAGCATTGCCCTCCCTTCTTTTCATCCCAGTTCCCCAGAATGAGGAAGAAAAGAGATATCCCTACTACTACAGCTCCAGGACTTTTGAACTACCCTGGTAATGAAAAATAACCAAGTGTTCATGACTTTCTCTTATTTTCTGTGTGGTCCAATTCTTTTTTCTACTTATTCAGTGAATTGTAAGATCTAATTGGATCTAATATGTCCTTAGTAGTTTTTCCAGTATCAGAGATGTTCTACTGTAACTTAATGAACAAGAAAAAGAGTATTAGGCATCAATGAGTGCTCTTTTCTGTAGTTCCAGCGTATAAATTAAAAAAAAAAAAACAAAAACTGCAAGGCATATATGAGAGCATCTTGTTGTTTTTGCTGGGAGTTTCTGGCACTGTTTCCCAACTGCTATGGAAAATGAGATTTGCGTGCTAAGAATAACCTTCAAAGCACTTTTCTTCCATTGGAAGACGGACAGGACTCCTAGAGGAAGGTCTCTTCCAATCTCTGTGAATTATCCCGGGAGCCCAGAGCTGTGCTTTATAATCCAGCTTCTACTCCCAGTTGTTTTATCTCAGTAGAGGACCAAGTGCAAAGCTCTTCCTACAATTCTGGCCCTACAGAAGCCAACCAGTTTTACCAGTGACCTCAAGAGGGTCAAGATTTAAAATCTCCATTAGATCTGTATTCCACTCCTGTACCCTGGGCTCTGTTCTAATACATAAACCACAGCAGTTCTCAAAATTATCACCCTGCAGCACTTAAATCTGGTGCTTTTCATGGGGTGGTAACCAAACTCAATATAACAGTGCAAATACACAGGGCAAACCAGGGCAAACTGGATAAGCCAAATGCAAAAGTCTCTCTCTCCCTGAAGAACCCAAATCAGTTTCAGCAGAACAAAGGCTTTTGGTAAGGCTGCTCTCAGAGAAGAGGGTTTGTGGCACATTGTTCATTTTATTGATGATAAATGTGCTTTTTTATGTTCAAGATCATAAGCAACATACAGCAACAGCCTGGCATATTTAGAAGAAAACAAATTTCCTTTCTGCACAGCAGATGGAAATTATAGATGTAAGAGCTGGGCACAAAGCAATAATATCTATAAATCTAGTATTTTATCAACCTATTTCAGGCTGTACAATTAGAAAAGTTACCAGTGACATCACAACTCATGATCCATACCCACTGAAGTGTCCCCTTTGGGAAGATCAATATGGCTAACTCATTGTGAGAGTAAAAGATGTACATCATTTAAACTACATTACACTCCCAGGTGATGAGCTGTGTTATCTGGAAGCAATTATACTGCACATGGAGTTGATGTCAGACCCTGGGGAGTGCTAGGATTTACACAGCCTTCTCTGAATGCACTAAAAAGGAGATCACTGTGGTGATTTTCATGAGGTTGATTATTCTCATGATCCATATCCAACAGCTGAGGATTTTTTTTTCATGGATACATAAGGATTAGGATACCTCAAGCAGTCAGTAGGAAATGCCAGGGAAAGTATTGGTAGCTTTTTCTCCATTTCCTGTGACACCTATCTCAGGGAAGAAGAACAAATGCCTCTGTGACACCAGGTTAGATTCTTCCACTCATAGCCTACACCTGAGTTTGTCAAGCCAATGATTTTCACAACAAGCAGAGAAAACCTGGAAATTTCAGGCAGAAGTGATTTGATTTCCTTTAGACATCTACTTTTAAGAAAGGTCATACTTTAGTGTCTGTTTCATAACTTAGAAAAAGTAGCTAAATAGAGAAACTCAGGTGTAAACATCTGTGTTTTGCTAGATGAATTACACCCTGTGATTCACAGTTTAAAATTCCCTCCTGACCTCAGGTCTGGGGTTTTGTTTTTTTCTTTTCATGAATCAGAGTGGGTCTATATTGTGGTCATTTCATGCACAAACAGGAACTGATTTGACAGAAGGGGGCCTGGGCTTTTGCCTTCTCACTCTTTCATCACTGTGACCATGATCCTGATGCAGCTGGAGTTATGTAAAACCTGTCTCATTCCTGTCTTATCCAGATTTCCCCTACATTAGAGCCTAGTTATTAATAAACATGTTTGAGACATACAACTTCTAGACCTGTTTCATTTAAATGAGGGAACCCTAAACTCAGGGTTGTTTTCTCCTGGAAGAAAAATTTAATTTATACATTGGAAACTCTCCTCCTTCCTATTTAAGTTTGGCATGCATCCAGGAGTATGAGAACATATAGGTTCATAAGAAGAAAAACAAAAGTGGAGAGCTTGAGTCCAGTCTTAGTCTTCAAGTAATCAGCTTCAGTAGTCACTTATTGGAAAAAGCTGATTATGATAAGACAGTGATTTGCATCAAGTTCATGACTATCTCCAAAGTGAGGTGAGGTTATGTTTTTTTAATTAATTATCTCTGTCTGCTTTTTTCAGAATTAATCTATATCTATTAACACAGTAAACTTAAGTAAGAAACTCTGTTTCCTGAAAGATAACAACACAAAGAAAGTACTTGCTGCTGGGAATATTGCTCTAGCATTCCTTCTTACTAAGGGTTTAGCATTATAGAAGCATGGCATAATCAGTGTTCTTAAGAGCTATAGTTCCAATTATAATGCTGAACATATGAAAGTTCCCTTGTTTTTTAACAAGTGTTGCAGGTAACATAATAAAACTGCTGTACTGCCTTGGCCAATGCATTTTTCCTCTGTTCCTGTGTAGTTATTGCAATTTTTTTTTTTCTACATGGGCTTCAATCATCCATTTTAATTATCCTCTTTTATCTCTAAAAAATGAATTAATGACAGATTTCAATTAAAAACCTAAAAATAAACTTTAACGGTGCAAGGAGGGCAACAAGCTCAGTCTAGGATCTATAGCAAGGATTCAGTCTCCAGCAGTGAGGAATAGCAGATGTTGCTGCATGCAAACACAGCAAGCATGTTGTGATATTGATCAAATACTCTGAAGCCTGTAGCTGACAGGTTTTTGAGCCAAAGTTGTTATGTTTGCTTATGACTGGGAAGATAATGGAAGAATTAGGAAGAACGAGGCCTCTAGTCAACTGCAGTAGTGACTGTTTCTGAAATTCTATGTTTTAAAGAAAAAATGGAAGGAAAAAGATCCAACTTGTTATGGTTTTGTAAAAACATATTGCTTCTCTTCTGGCCCTTCTCCAGAATCTGGGTTCCTAAACATATAAATTCCCAATTCTGGGTCTAGCAGCCAGCACTCCACACCTTTCACTTAAAGTGCACTGATACAACTCTTCATGGGGGCAGTGTCCTCCTGTCCTTGTGAAGTGACAGCTGGCAGTAGCAAGTTGATGTCTTCTGTACCAATCTGAAATACGTCCATTGGAACTATATAGAAAGATCCCAAAGAGTGCTGTGGTGTCCCTCTGGTACCTGGGTTTACCCTTGGAGCTCAGGGACACTGAGCTGCTCATGGGCTCACATGTGATGCCACACTTTTTCTCAGTTCTGATCACTTTTGGTCTCTGGATTTTTCAGGATTTTTTCTTCTCTCTAAATAGTCACCTCACCAAATAATCCTACTTCCAGTTACACAGTTGTTCTGGTTTTTTTTTTTTTTAAATCTGTTAACTTGAGCAGACAGCTTGAATCTTCTCATGCAATTACCAAATGCAGTATCCATACTTGGATATTGTGCATCCATACCTTGGCAGGTATTCTCGCTCACAGACCAATAGCCTTCTAAACCTCGGGATGGCAAGTGCCAAGTTTTAATGTGTGCCCAGGTGCCCCCTCCACAGCTATGCTTCCCTTGCATCTACAAACACGATGCTTGGCCCCTCTGCATGTGAAACAGGCATTTTCCTTCCCCATGGTTCCCAGTATAGCCACTACAAGAATTATAAACTGGATGCATCTTTTCTTCAGAGTGGCAAGGACACTGCATCTTCTGGGAGTATATTTCAAGTCACAGAAACACAGAATCAGTTAGGTTGCAGACGATCTCTGAGATCATTGAGTCCAATCTGTGACTGAACAACACCATGTCAAGTAAACCATGGCACTGAGTGCATCAGCCAACATTTTCTCAGACACCTCCAGGGATGGTGACTCCACCATCTCTCTGGGCAGTACATTCCAATGTCTAATCACCCTTCTCATGAAGAATGTTCAACCTAAACCTCTCTTGCACAGTTTGACACTATGTCCTCTCATTCTGTCACTTCTTGCCTGGCCAAAGAGGCTGACCCCCACCTGGCTACAGCCTCTTTTCAGGCAGTTGTAGGGTGATAAGTTCTCCCCTGAGCTTCCTTTTCTCCAGGCCAAACAGCCCCAGCTCCCTCAGATGCTCCTCATCAGACTTGCACTCCAGACCCTTCCCCAGCTCCATTGCCTTTCCCTGGACATGCTTAAGCCCCTCAATATCCTTCTTATAGTGAGGGGCCCAGAACTGAACACAGGATTTGAGGTGTGGCCTCACCAGTGATGAGCACAGAGGGACAATCACTGCCCTGGTCCTGCTGGCCACACCATTGCTGGTACAGGCCAGGATGCCACTGCCCTTCTGGGCCACCTGGCTGGCTCATGTTCAGCTGCCATTTACCAGCATCCCCAGGTCCTTTTCCACCTGGCAGATTCCCAGCTGCTGCCCCTAGCCTGTTGCGCTGCCTAGGGTTGTTGTGACCCAAGTGCAGCATGTGGCACTTGGTCTTGAGGAATCTCATGTCCCTGGTCTTATCCCATGCATCCTAGTCATGGCTCCAAAGAATGGTGTTGCCAAAACAGCTGCCATGATTTTATTTAGGGGCTTTAAACAAAATTTTCTGCAAAATTCAGGCTGATGTGAGCAGCCAGCTTGGAGAGCTTTGGACTGATAGTTAATGAAATTCCTGGCAATTTGAAAACACAGAAAAATAACAAGGAATATTGAAATGCATTAACAATTTGAGCCCCTCAGATCCACTAACTGTTACCTACCCCTGGCACCTTTCACATTTCTCTCTCTTTTGTAGCCAAGTGCTGCATTGACAGGTCTGAATTTACATTCTTTGTGCATGATGTGGATGCTGCCAGAGGTCCTCGCTGCTGAGACAGCTATGTGCTCAATTTATTGTCACAAATGTTGTTGACTGATCCAGTTAAATTTGTGTGCCTCATTTGTGTGAATGTGTCATTTAAACTAGATATTCTCTAAGGATTTAGAATATTTGTAATGTCACTGGGATTATCTTTAATCTAATTTACATATTTTCTGTTTATCAATTTATTTTTTTTTGTCGAGACAAACACTGAAACATCATAAACCTTTTGTAAGCAGTAATTAGGGACTGGAAATTGTTTCCAGAAGAGTCTGGTTATTGGACTCCACCTGGGCAATCTATTTGTGATTTGTTTTAATATACAAATTTTTACAATAAAGAAATGGATCTTTCCTCTCTTGGTGATTGTTGTGAAAATTACCTTTCCAAAAATTCAGTTTTAAACACGACCTTCTCCAGGAGCTTTCTGAAGTGGAGAGCAGTGCTCTCTCCTCTGCTGGGAACAGCCTATTTCAAAACTGAACAGACAAACAAAAAACTCTTTGAAAGCAAATTCTTTGCATCCCACTTCAGTTCCACTAGTAAAGCCCAGCCATCGGCACTTTGGTTAATGAAGTGAGGGAATCTAGAGTTAAATCCACCTGTTTACCATCCAGATAATGCAGTAGCTGCTAGCAGGAAGCTGTTTGAAGAAACAGGTGCAGAAAGGACAGAAAATATGAAACTAAATACAGGTATGAGAAAAATGTTGTGATTGCCAGTAGAGTATAAGGATATCAGAAGTGAATACACTAGTTATGTGCAAGACCTATTGATGGTGTGGGGAGAACAGCTGAGGCCAGATCTGCAATGCATGCAATTGGCAACCCTTGTCCCTGATATCCACCATCACTACTCTCTGGCATTCATCCATCTGTATATGTCAGTCTTTTCCCATATAGACTCTGCTATGGCTCCATGGTGGATAGGGCAAGGAAGGGAAAAGGGCAATCCTGACCTTTGCAGCCGATCCCTGGGGCAGCAGCAGCAGAAGCAGGAGTTTGTGTTCATTTACTTCCAGCTGATGCCCCTGCAGGGAGTTCTTCTCCCATTACTCCTTGCCGGGGCCTTGGTTACATCTACCTTATAATATATCAGTTGGTGCTATCTAGACCATACTTCTAGCCTGGATCCCCCTGCATTTTCCCAAGATTTGTCTCTCTGCAGCAACTCTATGCTTTTAAGTTCCATGAACTATGGCTGTGTGAGGCCTGTTAGCCACATCTCCCATAGATACAGATGTTTTAAGGCTTTACTGTGAAACAATTCACAGCCCTCTGCCAACCAGGTGGCACCAGAGCAGAGTTAGATGGGAGACCACTGGGTCACATCCTGGCTGTTCCCAAGGCCGTGTGTGGGCACACATGCTGTGGTGTCCAACACACAAGATGTACTGACAGGTTGCTTCCCCAGGCAGACCCTCTGTTTCATAATAAACCTAGTACAGGTATTTTCCTTAATGTAGACTGTGTATGAATTTGAAACAAAACATGCTCTACAAATGTGGTTCAGAGCTAGAAAGTGGTTTTGACGCACAGAGAGAATTCAAGGCACATAAATGCTGAGATGTGAGCTGCCTGTCTCAGGAGCTGGAGGTTTTTAGAGGTGGAGAGGTATAAGGACCCTTTGTGAAGAGTGTAGGAATCCCCCATAACAGCTGTGACCAGTTTTCATGCTTTTTTAAAAAGAGCCTGTAATTGCTGAAATAAAGGAGGGGCAATAATTTGCAGTTCAGCAGGGAACTCTTAGATGCTGTGGTGTTTTGCTGGAATGGTTAATGAGAAGATGGACTAGGAAGTTACCACTGTGACAAATCTCTGTTAATTAGGACAAGCAAACCAACAAACAGAAGAGATGTTTGCAAGAGAAACAGGAGGCACAAAGATCTGTTCGGCTGTTTATAGGCTGCTATCTCAGATTTAACAGAACACCTAAAGCTGGTTAAATCAAAGTGTTACATTTCAGCACACATTTTAGAGTTAAACATTTTCCCAAATGCTGGATCTGTGGCCACTGGCACATTTCACCTCTGCCCAACATCTCTTTGCTGACCCAAGCAATCATTTTAGTGTGATGAGCTGCAGTATCTCACCAGGAAAGAAGCTGGGGGTGTCCACCTATACCTTGTGAATGATGTTTGAAGCCAGGGACACTGTCAACATGCCTGCCTCCAGCTGAAAACTTTATTTTGCTAGCAAGGCTGGCTTTTGCTCCCCTGCTGTCATCTGACCTCCATCTTGATTAAAATTCTGCACTTAAGGTGGACAGTAGCACAGGGATAACAACAGAAGAGCCTTAAATGCCAAAAAAAGAAAATAAGCCAAACAGAAAGGTTGCAACCTTCCTCTGCAGGACAGATTTTCAGTTCTGAGATCTAAAGAAGATATAAATAGATCTTGGAATAGTGTACTGGAGGCATTGGTCATGTAGGAGGAGATGGTAGATTTATTATTACTACTGTACTGAAACATGTATCTGTTACCTAATGAGGGACAGCACACAGCTTCCTGAGGTGATTGCAGTAAGTCCACACAGTACATTCTTAGCCAAGCATTGTGCCTGAGACAGTATTTGATGCTGAGGAAGACGGATAAGCCCAGACAAATACCACACCCTGACCCTATCTGCCTCACAATTAAAACATAAGGGTGTTTTTTCTCACTCCTGGCTCTTCTGATTCTGGGACTATCACAGACAAAGTGATTTCATGTCTCCCTGTATGTGACAGAGCAGTCATAACTTGGGACAATTTGGAAAGGACTCAGCCTTCCTGCAAATTTGATCTTGCTGAAGGAACTGCCACACTGAATGTTGCAACTGCAGAGCAGATCATAATTACACTCCAGAAGTTTGGGTACTGTAATATTGAGAAATCGTTCTGAACAGCACACTAAAAAAAGAATGGAGGTGGCACCCACTGCCATGGTTTAGTTGATGAGAAGGTATTAGGTCATAGGTTGGACTTGATGGTCTCAAAGGTCTTTTCCAACCTAGTTCATCCTGTGATTCTGTGATTAGTCTTACTGGCAGAGGGTTAACCTTAGCACTGCTAAATCCAAGAAGATTTTAGTGAACTTCAGTGAAGACATAAAGGCTCTCATATTAGAAACAGTCTTCAGATCTTCACAAAAGTCAGTGTGCTGATTTTAAGTGACCCAGAAGGAGACTACACTGCTCTTGCAGCATAGCAAACTGGCTTGGCATGATATTAAGCACACCCTGCCCCATGTTTTCAGCTCTCTGGTTCACTGAATGTGGGCTCAAACCTTCTGAAATGTGTACAGACACAGCTCACCTCTCAGAGGGTTTTTAGCTCAGGTTGTGGTATTGTCCAGCTGGAGACCATTTCATGTGAGCCCGGTTTAAAGTTTAATCCTGAACCAATTTACCAATCCCTGTAACCTACATCAAGCCCTTCTGCCCACCTGCGATGACAGTGTCAGGCAGACAAAAAAGACTCATGTTGTCTCCTGGAAGGGCCGTGGCACAGCCGTCTGGAGAGCAGTGAGGGCTTGTAGGCAGAATTCAAATGGGATTGCATTCAGGCTGCTGGAAAAGGCACTATGATGGATACACAGTGATGGGTTTCAGCTTCAAACCTCTCCCAGGAAGCATCTTTTACAGGATGGACAAAAGCAGTCCAAAAAAGCAGAGTGTGGATATCTTCCAGACTACTGGACCATGGTGAATTCAGCTCAGCCCGTGATCACATTCATCCCTGACAAGATGTCAGCTGTATTTGGCTGCAGTTGACCTGTCCCTAGTGGCACATGAACTGAGCTGTGGGTGAGCCTGAAGTTGCTTTTTTGCCTTATGCTGTGGTTTAGGAATGGTTCTCCCCAGTTTAGTGAACCTGAGCTGCAACTCACTCCCTTTCCCCCCTCCAGCTGAAAGCAGAAAAGACAAAGATCATGGGTTGAGATGAGAACAATTTACTGGAAACAGTAATGAGATAAGAAAATGAACAGTAATAGCAACAATATTAATAACAAAAGTGTACAAAAGAAAGGGTGATTTATATGCAAAGTGCTCACCAAATTTGTGATAATGAAGCAATAGGCTTCCCCATGCAATAGCGTTCTTTCCTCAGTCAGTCTTCATAGAAGAGGTGCTCCAGGCCTTTCATCAATTTTGTGCCCCTCCTCTGGATTTGCTTCAATAGTTCCATGTCATTCTTATGTTGAGGGTGCTAGAACTATACACAGTATATTTCAGAAATGGATCCTTCTGATCCATTGTCATTGCCCATTTCAGATAGCCTTGAGCTTCCTGGACCGTAAAAATTGTACACTACTGTTTAAAAAACAGAAGAAGAAGCCATTACTTCTTTCCAAGATAATTTATGCTTTCCACGATAAATTTGAAAAGTGCTAGTAGTCTTCTGTTTGAAACAGTTTCTTTATCTAGGATTTAATGTTATCAGTTACTATCCTGCTTTATAATCTGAAGCAGAGGCAGAAAAATTAAGTCTCTTTCAGATTAACATCTGTAAAGTACCTTCCTTCAGAGTTTCCAGATATGGAGGAATACTTATATGTCATTATTGCAATTGTCTGATGATACTTCACTTTAGAAACCCAAGAGTATTTCAAACCTCATCAGTTCAGCCAAAACTCTGGTAGGTTGATTTTAATGAGCTCGAATACTTGAATGGTGCAAAACAGAATAAGAGCTGTCATTCCTGATTTTCGCTTTGTTGTTATGTTTCTTTGATTATTTAAATGCATTGAAATAAAGGCCCCTGATACAGAGTTTCAGTTACATTTTAAATGTCTTTTGAGTATTTCTTCATTCAAGTATATGCAGTCTCTTCTTTAAGTAAGCAGCAATAACATTTTTCATTGCACGTGCTAACCTATATAAAGTAATGGAGACCTTTAACATTTTGATGTTGCTGGGTACTAAATGTGCAAGGAGGTGGCCAAAGGTCAGCACCACTGAGGGGCTGTCTCCACGAAAAGTATGGACTGACAGCAAATTATGAATGGAATCAAATCAAATTGAATAGAATATTTCAGTTGTAAGGGATGTGCAGTGATCATCCAGTCCAACTGCCTGACCACTTCAGGGCTGACCACAAATTAAAACATGTTGTTAAGGGAATTGTCCAAATGCTTCTAAATCACTGGCAGGCTTCGGGCAGCAAACACCACTCTAGGAAGTCTGTTCCAGTGTCTCATTACCCACTTGGTGAAATAACACTTCCAAGTGTCATGTCTAAACCTCTTCTGGCACAGCTGTGAGCCACTCCCATGTGTCCTATTACTAGATACCAGGGAGAAGAACTCAGCCCCTCTCTCTCCACAGCCCCTCCTCAGGGAAGCTGCACAGAGCACTGGGTTTGCTCCTCAACATCTTTTTTTCCAGACTAGACAAACCCAGAGTTCTTAGCTGGTCTCTACAGGACAGTCCTTCCAGCCCTTTCACCAGCTGTTTTTCTCCTCTGGACACATTCAAGGACCCTCACATCCTTCTTAAATTGTGCCACACAGAACTGCATTCTGTGCTCAAGGGGAGACTGCACCAACACTAAATACGGTGGGATTCAAATGGCTGTTTATGCTGTGTTTAAACTCATGGAATCATTTAAGGTAGGAAAAGACCTTTAAAATCATCAAATGTAACTGTAAGTCCAGCACTGACTAAGATACCACTAAACCACATCCCTGTGCACCACATCTACATGTTTGACATACCACAGAACACAGTTTTCCCTCCTGGATGCCAGGGTATTCATCTGACTCGTACTGAGCCTGCTGCCAACCTGCAACCCCAGATCCCTGTCTGCAAGGCTGTTCTCCAGCCACTCCTCTCTCATTTTCCACTTCTTCCTGGTCTTACTTCATCCCAGGGGCAAAATCCAGTGTTGGTGTCTGTGGGAAATGCACACATGAGTCAGTCACTCTAGAAAGGTAGTGATTGTGTTAGACATGTGCTAGACTGGCTTCTAGACACCTGAGGCAGGATTTATCTTGCCTTACCTTTTGGATGTCTCCAACATAAATCAATATATTATATTGTAATATATTGATGTGTTGATATTGATAGCTGGTCATCCTACACTGTCTTTTTAATCAATTATATAAGCCTTTCTGAGACAGGTGATTCATCTCACCTATCTAATAAATGTAAGTAAGAATGAAAAGAAACATTTTCTGAAAGTGTTCATTCATCCTCTTAATGACAAAAACATAGATCGAAGTCTGGTCTTTTAAATACCACCTTTGTCTCAATGAGAATTTCAGGTTCATCATGTGGCTAGGTGGATATCTTTGGGTCTTCAATATTTAAGCATATCCAGTTAATGTATTTTTCACTTCTAGCACCATAACATTACCTGGATCTTGTCCTCTCACCTTATTTGCTTGTACAGCCACAGGAGAGGGACATGACAAGCAAAACCTTTGGAGATGGCCTGGTTCTTGGTCTGTTCCACATGAGTGTATCTATGTGTTTAGGACAATGGCCAAGTCACAAGTGACTCCCCATGTAGAAATGTACTTTGAGCTTCTTGCAAGCCTTAGCCTCCCTGACAGTTCATTTCCATTCACAAATCCATCATCTTTTCCCTGGACCACTTAACTGCACATGTCATTCACATGCACACTTTAGGGGTCTGGGATTTTAGACATTCATTGTCACTGCCATACATGCCTGGCATATCTTCTACAAGTGATCATCTCCTTCCCTTCCATAGCTACTACCAAGTCTGAAATGTCTTATCTTTGTAAGACTATCTATGACTTGTTCCATCTTCTGAGTAAATCTAAAAGACCCATTGTGTGAAACAGTTCAAAACTCTTTGTTGGACTGATATAGTTCTCAATGTACATGCTAATATGTCTTCAGCTCTGGACTCAAATTAAGATGCTTTTTATGAGTGAGACACCTTATGAGAGCAATTCACGTCTAACAAAGGTAAAACTGCTATTTCTAGGCATATCACTCTTTCCATCTGCATTTTTCAGAGCTGACAAAAAAACCTCCAAAAAACAATGTCCCACCTGGGCTAGGAAAGAATCTAGGTCTTATCCAATATTAATGGAAAGACAGTGATCAGTCTGAAGCCTCTGTGTGTCCTGGGATAAATAAATTCCTATCTCTGGGAGCTAACAGCATCATACTATAAAAAGTGCATAGAACAAGTTCAGAGCTGCCCTAATCTCGGAGATAAATAAGTGAACATTGGAATATTTTGGCTCTAAGTATATTTAAATACTAAAGTCTAGGTTTAAGCAAAAAACATTCATATCAATGTTAACCCTACTTACTTCCCTGCTCTTCCCCCCAGCCTAAGCTCTATCAGCAGTTTGAAGTCCTGATTTGGAAAGAGAGGGAGAGAGATAGAGAAAGAAAGAATGAATCCTATGAAATGTATTTTGTGGGGAAAAATACCAGATGAAAAGAGAAATTACTTTCAATGTGTATACACCAGAGCACTAGCATTCAGCTGGCTGAAAAATCTGCTAGTGAAATGCCAACCTTTTGATAGGATTTATTTTTTCTTTGGTTCAGCAGATTCCTTTTTCATTACTATAAGAAATATTGTAGAGCGAGCAAAGCTCTGGATGAAGTACATCAACAGCTTCCCAGGAAAAGAACATTCATGTGTGTGATACAAAGGATGATGGGAAATGTCTTTTACTGCAACAATTGTAACCTTTGACCCTCTCTTGCTTGTCTTCCAGAAGATGAACCTGATACATGGTAGGAATCTATTGACTTTGAAGTGCTGGAATGTTGCCATTGAAGAAAGGAAGAAAACAAAGTAAAGCAAAGCAAGCCCACTCTTGATATTAAAGCCAAACACAACTGAAATCACAAAACTCCAGCAGCTCTCTGTTGTTTCAGGATATGTTTCCTGAATTATGCCAATAACATTTTGCAGGAAATACATTTCAACATCCTCAAAGATTAAACCTTAGTATCACATCCAGGAATTAAATTGCAAAGGCTTTGAGCTAAAGTGGGAGAATTGAATCTTAAAAGGAAAAAAAAAATTGTCTGTGATTACAAACAAATGAATAAGCTCTAAAAGGCAGAAACTGAATTAATTTTCTCCTTGCAAGTTCCACACTGCCTGTGCAATGCATGAGGTTTTATTTTAGCCAGTATGTAAAGTGAGATTAAGGGGAAAATACATATTAATGAAGAGGTTTTACTGTAATATCTATTTCCAAGTGCAGCTCAGTAGAACAGTACAAATAGTTGTAAGACACAGTGCCATTAGAGACATAATCATCAGTGGCAGCTGCTAAGACATGGGGTACATGAGATCTCACATGTAATTTTCTGTTAGGGCAGGAGGAGCCATCTGATTCTGAGAGAAAGTGGCACACAGTCATGTACAGAAGACAAATGCAATATTTCAGTTTTTAGTTTGATAGAAAAGGAGTATCAACCACAGATGTTTTTGCAGATATCTCCAAAAATATCAGCTTAGTAATTTTATCATGCATGAACAGAAAAGCAGCTATGGTATTGATGCAAAAGTTAGATATTTGTAATGATGCACAATAAAGGGAAATCTCTTCCTATTTTCATTATTTTAATAAACTGGTAATTTAGAGTTCTATTTAAAGACATGTAGACTATTCAGTAAAGGCATGAGCATAACCTGAGGGAGTTTGTCTTCCTTTTCTCTCTAATTGGGTTTTGTTTTGGTTTTTTCTCCTGGTCCTAAATTAGATTGTTAAGTCTTCAAAGCAGGGACCCTGAACTCAATTATCCTCTCATTTTTCTCAGTCAAAGTCACTGGAGCTTCACTAACAGTAAACTTGCAAAAGTGAGTAAGGAATCATGCTTGCCTTGCTATATGTTTCCAAAGACATCTAAATTACACAATTGTGTGAAGCAGCCACCTGAGAGAGTTCACCACATACTACATGGGTTGTTCCACCTTCCCCATTGTAATTTCTTTCATTATTACATGACTACAGAATTGTCATCCTTTGCTATTCTTGCACCAGAAATGGGAAGTTCTTCCATAGCTCTGGTGAGGTTTTCCTGTTTCCAAGGATAAAATTGCAGAATGACATAGTTTTTTTATCATGGCCAGTTAAAATTTTGCAAAGGTATTTCTCATTCCCAGCAAGTTGGCTTCCCCTCTGTCCTACAATTACAAATAGACTTAGGTTCTCACATTCAAAATTCTTTTCTTTTTTTAAAAAAGACATGCCTAAAGTCCTTCTCCCAGGGAAATCAAACTGATCCATATGTCGAACAAGGCTTCACGGCTATAAATCCCAGCTATAAGGAAGGCCTCTCCAGAGGTGCACCATGAGGTACTTGACCTAATTGGCAAGAATGGATTAGTCCATAGTTTTTCTTTCTGGATTTCTTTCTTAGTTTCAAGCTGCTCCTATGTCTAAGTCTTCATTTTCTTCCTCTAGCAACACCTCTTCCCTATGCACAGTGAGGAGGAGCTGCCACCTCACTGCCATTTCTGGGTGCAGTCACTGGGTTACTGGGATTTGGAAAGTATTCTCAATCGCCAACAAATTGGGAAGAGTACTCTGCTTTGAGTAGGACAAAAATTGTGGGATAAAAAACACAGCAGAAACCTTTGTTCAAGCCATTTTCAGGTCAGTGTGAAAATATGTGTAACAGACAAAATGGAAGGGCAAGAGAAGTGAATATACATAGTGCTTCTGAAAATCTGTGGAAAAAGCTACGTCAAAGGTCATACAGAGGAAGGTAATACCCACCTATTTGGCTTTACTTTTTTCCCTGTAAAATTTCCTTTAATCATAGGTACATGTATAAAAAAGCATATAGCTATTGATACAGAGAAAAACTCCTATCTTCAAATATCACTTGATGACTCTGATGTTCTATTCCTAAAGGTTACCATTACAATTATTTTTGTTACCTATGTAATTTATTAGCCATTTTATAAATTGAACCTTTATGTAATATGTAATGTAATGCTTTATAATGACTTAATTTGTTTAAAAAGTGCTGCAATTTTTTCAATAGCTGTTTTCATATAATTTGTCTTAAAATGAGAACTTCTGTCCAAGAATAATAACTAAGTTCAAGCACTGTCAGACTGAAACACAGTGAATCTGAAACAGTTGAAATGCAATCCTGCCTCTATCTGACTGTCCTCCTGCCTTATTTATGGATTTTACTGTTGCAATAAAATTTGATGGGGACAAAGGAATTGACTGATATTCTTTGTTCCACCTATTAAGCCTACACTGGGTTTTGAAAGATATATTCACATAGGAAAAATAATTAAGCCAAATGTACTCTTAATAACATGAAGAAAATAAGATTAATATAATATTTTGAGTCTTCTTCAGTTACAGCATATCATAGTGATAAAATTGAAACACTTTCAAAGAGGAACATTTTTGCTCTTTTTTTAGGCTAAAGATGTCCCTTTAACATTCTAATCTAAAACTGAATTATGCACGTGTCTTGGAAGAATGATATGAATTTTAAGGAAGCAGTTAATGTCAAACACACTTATTCTGCCTTTTTCTTGACAAAGTAGTAGGGCTGACAGCCTACCTTGTTTTTTTACTTCAATGTTGTTGTGTGTTTTAGATCTGTAACACTGCTTCCTGACAGATTTTTTTAAATTATTCTTTATCTGTACTTTATAATAAAATAAAATAAAAAAAAAACCACTTTGCTCCAAGTGCACAAATCATACCTGTATGATACTCCCTGATTGGTTCAGAGAATGTTTATGCTAGAGTTCCTCTACTGAAGCCTCCTACCAGAATATCATGATACTATTGATTAGAGTATAATAAGTGTGATGGGTTGATTATTTCACTTAGATAGTTCAGATCAATAAACCTCAGCAAAGTTTTTTAACAGAGCTTCTTTGTTTATTTAGGAAAATAAATTTCTTAATCTAGAATTCTTTAAAAAGGTGGGTTTTTTCTAAGTCTGAAAGCTCAGGTGCTGACTGGGGGTTGGCTGAGTGTAGCTCTGGGAGCAGAAGCCTAGCAGTGAATGCACAGAGCAGATCTGAGAACTTGTGGTGGGTTGTCACTGGCCTATAGACAAACACCCACATAGCCACTCACTCTGCTCTCTGGTAGGATGAGGAGATAGTCATTGAAAGGTGAGGAGGCTTGTGCATTGAGATATAAGTCTCATAGGGAAACAAAAGCTACCCCCAAATCAAAGCAAAGAAATAATTTATTCACTACTTCCTATGACTAGACAGATGCCCAGTCAATTCCACAAAAACAGGGCTTCATCACCTTTAATAGTTCCTCAGGAAGACTGATGCCATAACCATGGATGTTCCCTTTCCTTCTTTCTCTGAACTTTTATAGCTCAGGTAAGATCATACAGCGTGGAATATCCTTTTCCTCATTACAGGTCAGCTGCCCTGCCTGTTCCCCCTCCCAGTAAAGAGTTTCAGCTTGTAGAGTTGCTTTTTTTCTCTGCTCCTGCAAGTTTGAACTTGGACAAATTGCTTCTTAGAGCCTCAGTTTACTCAGGTTTAACACAGGAGGAAAATTTCCCGTTCAAGACATCAAGAATCACCATTCAGAAAGTGCTTTCTGAGACATTGACGAAAAGAACAACAGAAGCATCAAATACCATAGTAGTATTTTTAACATTTCTATTTCAATTCTGTCCTCTTCAGATGTGTTTTAGAATTTGGCTTAGATTTATGCACACTGAATTTTATGGTTTAATTAAATTTAGTCCTCTTTCTTTAATCCTTTTGTATTACATTTTCTGTGTACCTCAGCTTTGGTGAAGCCATGCAACCAGCAGGCTTTGCAGAAGGGAACACCAGTCCCACTCTTCTCAGATCAGGATCTGTTTTAGTACTCAGCAGTGAAACACAAAATGCACACTGTGTTTCATGAGTCATGCTGGCCCATAGGCTTCATGTGCCTCACACCTGACTGCTGGACAGCCTTCCCCAGCAGAGAGCAGGCCCCAGCTGCCCATTCCTTTGGATTTAGGGCTTGGGCATCTGTGGCTACATTGTGGCTCTGCGCAGGCTGTCGGGTTGTTGTGCAGTGGAGGGGCGTCGTGGCTGACTCTACAAGGGATCAGGGTGGTGCAAGATACAGTGAGGAGGATATTCCCATGGGGGATTGTCCTTATGTACATCTGGACCACTGTCCTGCAGGTCAGGCTTTATCTGAGGCTTACACCTTCTAAATGAACCTCTCTGCAGATACTTCCTGTCAGAATGGCGGAGCAGTAGCTGTCAATAACACACTCATAAAAGTCACCATAAAAAATGAAAGAAGTGTAATGGGAGACTCCCCAGTAGATTTTTGCTTTTTTATTTACTGTTAAAAGACCATATGTAGAATCTTTACACTAGCTAATAACCAGCTGCCACCAAATGTAAATTCAACTTTTCACCTCTTTCTCTTCTCTGTGGTGCAGCAATGACTCAGGCTGCACATGAATTTCATAAAACCACTTTTTTGGTAATTTCTAGTCCTGATCCTTTTTAAAGAGTAGGAGTTTCAGTACATTGCTATTACCCACTAATTTCATGGTCCATGGTCAAACATAAGGCTGTAATTCAATTGTGGATTTTTTTTGATACTGCAAACAGCAAGAGCAATCTGATTTATATTCTCAGTGTTCACAAGGACTATGTATCATTATTTATAATATAGGCAATTTATAATATGTGCTATTTATAATGTAGTTATTAAGTTATTTAAAATCCGTCATGCTGGAAAAGAAATCTTAATCCATAAAATGTATAAAGGAAAGGATTACAGAGCCAGAGATCTCAAAAGGAAGCGATTACTGAGGAAAAAAAAAATCACAGTGTATCCACTTCCTGAGGAACAATCTCTTGTCTACAAGACAGTGTGCAGCCTGCCTGCATGCACAAATCAATTTTTAACCAAAAAACGTGGTTTATCAAACACTAGCAAGCCATTGCATTGTAAGACATGTATTATAGAATACACTTTCCACATAATAATACATGGGAATTAATTGACAAAGTAATAAGGATATCCTATGTCTACTTATCCTTGTTCTGGCAATATCTATTTCATGTTATGTTCAGATGAACAAGAAAGTACAGTCATAATTGCAGGAGGAAAAGCTTTTGAAAGATATGAAATCAATATCTGTCCTGAAACTGGTATCAGAAGAGAAACATTTTGCAGAGCGATTAAACTTACAGATCACTGGGAGTCACACACTGTCACAACACTTGATCTTACAAGAAGCTGAACATTTTCTCTCTGTTCCAGCAGACCACTCATGCGTGGATGACAGATAAAGTCCCATGGACAGCACAGGCACTGCTCTTGTGCTTACATTTAAACTGGCCCTTAAACACTTTTGTTTGTGAACTATTATGCAGTGCAAGTTAAAGGAACGAGCCTTTCACATAAATTTATTTACAGTCCAGAACCAAATTCTTTAGTCCTGAAGGTCAAAGTCTTTGACTCATGCTGCTTAAGGCACCTGGGCTACATATTTAAATCGTGATTACCTCACAGTCTTTATCCAGGCAAAATGTCCATTGGTCTCTGTATTGAAACAGTTGTATTAATTCTACACATCAGATTCTGAGCTCTGGATAATAATGCTCTTCCTTTACCTGTTAGCCAGCCACTGCACCTCACGCTTTTAGGCTGCCTCTGTGTGTCACTGACAAAGGAGTGGTTTTGCTGCCATCATCAGATGTAGCAGGATCTGCGTGCTTTGGGTGAAGAAGGAATGACAAGAGGAACCTGAGCTGCTCAGGCGTGGGGCTTTCCTCTTTACCTTAGTTCAATAGCTTGTATCTCAGAGATTCCAACATGTTGGCTGCTTTAAAGGCAGCAGAGAAAGGAATAAGTCAAAATTATTGTCTTGAGTCTGGTAGATTTACTGTCTGTCCTGTTGGGGTCTGTTGCCTCTTGGAGAAAAGGGATTCAAGGATGTGTGAGTCTGCTCCTCCTGACATGGGGCAGCCTCACTTCATGCTAAGAGAGGTTAAATTCATTAATGCCTGCCCATTGAAATAATGAAAATAGATACTGTTCAGCTAAATTAGTGTGCCTTTATAGGAGGGAAGTCTGGTCAATGAAAACAACAACATCTAACATCAGCAGAGACCTTCTTGTGTTTCCCTTCAAATGCACAATAATACAAGAAGGGACAACTTTGCCCAAACTCCATGGAAGGTAAGAATATGAGATTCTGATGGCCTTCTAGTCTTCAGTGTATATTCTATAAAATGTTTTAGATCTACAATCTTCTACTTCAGAATCAGTGTTATGAATTCTTTTCTGCTTCCCTCTGACTTAGGAATTTCATTATCCAAGCAAAACCAAGTTTACTAAATTTCATCCACTGTCCTGGCAAACTTTGCTTCCAAAAGAACAGTGCATGTAAAACCTATTGAATACTTGACATTATTAATTTTTAACTTCTGACTACCTTGCTCATTCACCATCCTATACATGCAACAAAGCCATAAGGATTAGGGATATAAGAATAATTACATTTTCTATTTTACTGCCAACCTAAAACATGGAAAAAAAATCCCCTCACTGAATTAAAAACAAAAAAACCCCTAGGTATTAAATTTAGAGTAGAACGATTAATTCTTGGATGTTTGACAGATTAAAAAGCAAGAGAGGGACTCGAGCAAAATAAGAGGAGTGAGGAGAAGAAGATATCTGGGTAGTTCATGCCTGATGTCAACAAGCTTGCTTACCTCTCACAGCTTCCACTGGAGTGTCCAATGCTTTCCACTTCAGTGTGTCTGAAATCCATCCAGCCAAAGCTGCCCATAGCTAGGAGCGCTCGCACGGTAAGAGAGTGAGAGAAATTACATTCCCTGAAGGAGCTGCAAAATGAATGAAGCGAGCATTGACCTGCATGGGCACTTTTCTGAGGGACATTTGAATGAGTTCAAGCCTGTTGAAGGCAAAAATCCACCCTTGTGAGGTGAGCAGGAATCCAGAACAGCCAGAGTGAGTCTGGAAAGATGGGAAGGACAAGGTATCGGGACATCTCACTGTCTCTCCTCTGGCAACATCCATACTCAGAAACAAGAGGATATGGACCACTGGACCATTGTTTAGCCACAGTGCCAGGTAGCACCAGACAGATCACATGGATATTCACATGGAATTCCCTGCTTTAGCAAAATACAGTGGTTGAAACACTTCACAACAGAGAAGGGAGTGTGTAGATGAGCAGGATGCAAGTGCCTGAGCTCCTACCTGCGCATAATCCACATATCCCATTCCACCAGTGTCTCCATCAGGAGCCTGCATGCTGCCATTGGCTCATTCTTTTATGTCTGATAGTAACTTGGAATACCTTAAAATATAGCAGCTAGGATATGGTAAATGTGAAAGAAGGAAGGGACATTCATTCACCATCATCAGACTGCGTGACTTCTCTACAAGTAGAAAGGGATCACTTTTACCTTGGTAACATTTCCAAGTCCATGTTGTGTCTGTTTTTGTTTGGTGTTTGAAATTAGGGAATTTGGGAAATGCATGTAAAGATATTTTAGAAAATTTTCTCAGTGAAAATTAACTGCTTTGACATTCTAGTATTAATGCTGTTTTCACTGGACCTAAACTTAGCAAATCCAAGTCAAATTTATCATGACTGCATGATAAATTTCAATAAGTTTCAATGCCGCTTGATTTGCACTATTTTTTTCCCTTTTTTTCCCCCAAGTATAAAGCTGATTTAAAAAAAAAAAAAGTAAAATTGGATAACATCTAGTCATCTCATCTGCACTGCATCGTGGTTCACCAGTGAGCTGATGGCCATTTTTGAAGAGTCCAGGTGTGAAGGAAACGAGTTGAACCACACCCAGGTCTTGCCCCAGAGTGGAGTCAGTACAGAGTCAGGATGCTCATTTGCATCCAGGAGTCCAAGACCTGTCCCAGTCCATTTATTTTGTATCCTACATCACTGCAGCACAAGATTATGGGGGTGTTAAAGGTCTGGAGCACAGTTTCCCCTTCCTAGGCATTTGGATGGCCATGCTCAAGGCTAGATCACCAGCGAATGGTGCTGTGCAGCAAGAGCTGCAAGAGCCTCAGAGGAGGCTCTCTCCTTCTCTTGGGAGCTGCTTTTGTTCTTGGGAAGCTCTTGTTCTTAGTCCCCATCTGAGGTGAACTTGAGGTGCTTTGCAGCCTTAATTGTGCTCCATCTTGTGCCTCCCTGATACTCTGATTCTGAGCTTCTGCACTGACTTTCCAGCTTCACCTCAGACATGTCTCACCACTGCAGATTTGCAGGGTGAATGCTGGCCTGTGTCTGATGCTGGTTGCTTTTACAGGCCTGCTCTGCACTCCTGGCTCAGGAAAAGTGGGACAGCCCTGGATGGTTTCAGTGCAGGCTCGGTCTTCCTTGCTGAGGATATCAGCTTACAGTTCCTCACCAGCAGAATGGTGGACCCTCAGCTCTGCCTGGCAGAGATTTTCAGCCTTTCTTTGATTCCCTACTTGCTATTTCAAATGCAGCAGATTATCTCAAGATGCCTGGAAGTTCCTGTTTGAGTTCAATTACCTCATAAAATGAATAATATCGAGTCAGCTTCCTGAAGATGGCTGTCCACATCTCAATTGGCATTTCATCTCATCAGAGTTATCAGGGGTATTCTCAGAGCCAAAATGCAAGTGTGGCTGATGATATGAAATTGGAATTACATCTGCCTACCTACACGGAAACAGACCCTCTGACCTTCAGTACTTCATAGATCTGACATGAGGCATAAAGGCTCAGCAGTGGAAACTCATCTACTCATTTAATCATGCCTCTTACATGGGGAAAAGGGAAGACTCCAGTCTTCCTGCCTCTCAGTCTGTCACCACTTGTCACACAGAGAATTATCTCTTGAAAGAAAACAGAGGAGAGAATGAATTAATGAATAAATAAGTCAGTGGAAGTTTTTCACAAAGTTAACACAGAGATAAAGTTCATGCAGTACTAGCAGGACACCTCGGGGTTTCTCAGGAGTGGAGGTGCTAATATGGAGATGCCTTGTTTGTGTGGAGTTCCATTATATTCTATAAATAGAAATTTAAGAATAATCTTAAGTAGGAAAATTCATCAGGCCAGAGGGTTGAATTTACTATCCAGTGTCCTTGCCTCGGTTTTAATCAATGGTTTAAACTGTTTCAAAACTGTTTACTGCTAATGCTCTTCTCTCAGGACACAAAATTAGAGACCTGTGCCAGTTTCTGGTCATCTGTTGAAGAGAACAGGACATGACACACTTACCTTAAACTATAAGGTCTTTGAAGCAGAAGATAACACTCTCTTTGTTCTGTCTTTGTCAAGCAGGTGGGAATCTGAGGTTCTACCCCACTGTTATGTAAGTTAAACATAATGTTAAATTACAGAGTTCACTCTTTACCCATCCAGAATTAAATCTCTGTCCACTTCCACAAAAAGTGGCAGATGCATAATTTTGTGAAAAAAAATCCCTTTTAATAGAGGAAATAATTTTTCAGTAAAGCTGAGGTTAATCATAAGATAGAACTACGTGTAGGGCAAA
This sequence comes from Alaudala cheleensis, assembly GCA_013398995.1. NCBI lineage: Eukaryota > Metazoa > Chordata > Aves > Passeriformes > Alaudidae > Alaudala > Alaudala cheleensis. The sequence continues at coordinate 95,629 of VWYE01008532.1, read as the reverse complement.
GCTAGAGAAAGGTAAGCATGCTTTAAAGTTAATCCAGTACTCACAGTGCAGACAAAGAGAAAAGTGAGTTCTAAATATATTTTTCTTTTTAGAGGTGAGGTCTTCTAGACAGAAACCAAAAATCTCACCCTATGATAATTTTTCGGAAGTAGTGAAATGGAAGAGAAAGAATGTTAGGTTAGCAAATTACACCAATATACCAGGATGACAAATTTTGTTCTGTTTCCTATGAACCATCCTTTTCCTCAGAAAATCATCCAGAAAAGTATCAGTTTTAGAAACTGTGGAGTGTTCTAGCTTAGCTGTATTGATCCAGTACAGCCATATGAAAGCCAAAACCTCACATACACAAGAAGGAAGTTCAGAGAAAGGTTCAATCCAGAAGAAGCCTGAAATTTATAAGTTTGCTTTAGCTACTTTTTGTCGCACTGCAACACGAAAAAACGGCACGACACAGTAATCACGAGGGGAAAGAAAAGAAAAGGAGATATTTATTAAAATCAGGGTTATTATATACAGGAAAGGGAAAAGGTTCTAATTGGGTGAGAAAATACCTCTACACACACACTGGCTAATACACATGCTTGTCAAGGAAATCCATCCCACTAACAAGAGTCTTACACTTGGCTCAGATGGACTTGTGTGGGAATAAAGACACTTTGCACACAGCACAGGTGACGTAAACTTCTTTAATCAGGGGTGTGTTGCCGGGGTCATGGAAATTTGAAAGCTATAGCATCATGTTCATACTGGATGTACTGTAATATTTTATTTTCAGCATATATGTATGTTCACTTGAAGTGAGATAAAATAACAGTTCAATTGCTGAGGGGAGTGTAAGTAGAATTTCTGTCACTAACTGTAATTTGAGTCTTTGTTCTGCAAAGTTTCAGAACAAAGGACAAGGTGTAACCTTTTGCAGGAAACTACTTACATGTACATTTAGGTTCCAATTTTGCTAGCAGCTGTTAAGGAAGTATTTAAAACCTAAGCATGGTCAAGAGCTTTACTCAGTATGAATTGTGAAATAAAGGATTTAGTGATAGTAAAAAGCTTGGGAAGCCCAATGGTAAAATAGGATATTTATAGACAAATCTCCAATGGGGGATAAATTCTCACCCTCTTCCTTATGTAAAATAGCAATTTATTCTACCCACTTCTAGACTACTTCCAGTGAGTATCAAGAATTGGTCCAAATGACCCAATATATTTGTAGTCCAAGTCAGGATGTTCCAGGAGACATCTTGTAAGACTCAAAAACTTAAGTTTAAAGCAATCTTTTTAATATAAGGAGATATTAAATGCATGTTACAAGGATTCTTAGTTCTACTTGTCATACCTGAGTTGCAGGAAAAACACAGTTAGCTTTTAGATTTTTAACAAAAACTGATTGTTGCAAAAAAACCTTCACTTTTTCCCTAATAAAACAAAACTGTTTTCATTGCCTGATTTCAAACTAAACCTAAAATATTTTTTTAAACCCAGCCTGCCATTATATAAAAGATATATTTATCAAATGTAGGTGTTTGATAATCAGAGTTATAGGAAGTGTAAAAGCCGTGATTTTTCATTTTAGACCATTACACCTCTTGATTTCAATTTTTCAGCATGTAGGGAAAGAGTGCAGTCAAAAGCATTTTGTTTGGTCTAAAACTTACACTTTAAATAAATTTTTATTTCAATAATTTTTATATTTGTCATAGGGAAAGGAATACATAAATGAAAACAGCAGAAATAGCAACTTGAATAAGTTGTTAATGGCTGCTTTCCTTTTTTCCCCTCAAAATTCTCCATTTGTTATGTCATAATAATGATTACTTTTAAGGACTGTCATTTGACAGTCCCACACAGTGTAGGAAGGGTGAATGAAAGCTACTTCTTCTGCCTTCAAGCTGAATCACACAGCACACTTGCACAAAAGACAAGAGCTGAGGGGTGCTATATATCATTATCTCAGTCGTTGCCTAATGATGCTCTCAGTTGTTCTTAAATTTGCTTTTATTTTTCAGTGGGGGATAATAAAATAAGCCTCTAGTGCCTTCTAACCCTGGCAAGTCATATTTTGTGCTTTTAACTATTTGCTTTGTTTTGACCTGCACTTCAATAAACATGAGGCTTGAAAAATTATTAAGTAGATCAGTAAAAGATAAAAAAATAATAACTTTTTAGCCTGGACTTCTCCTTCCCTCCAAATGACCCACACAAATCCATGGACATTATTCTCACAGGTAGAATTTAAATCTCAGTTACATTCTTGGGGCCTGACTGTCACTACCACTGCCTTACAGCAATTTACAGAGATGACTCTCTGATCCCTTGCTGTCAGGCTAATGGAGCCCATGAAATTCTGTGCAGTGGTTCAGCTGTATTGAATTGCACCTGAAAATACAGTATGTGAATTGATTCAAGAATCAAAGTCCAGTTTTTCAGCAGCATCTTGTGCACACATTTAATTTGTGCACACACATAAGAAAAGCCATGGTTTAATTTGGAGCAAAACTAAGTGCCTTAATTTGTTCTCCTACCATTTATAATGATAATATTTCTGTTAAGTGAGCCACTCCATTACTTATTTATGCTCTTAAAACATTATCTGTTACTATTTTTAAAAGCTTCAGTTTACAGTTACAAAAAGCATAGTCTTGATCCAGCTCCCTCAGAAATTCCCGTATCTGCATTGCCATTGCTTTTGTAGGCCAGTGCTGAGATTTTACCAGCTGGATTCACTGTGTGTCTGCACACACAGCTGTGTTCACACTGCAGCCCAAATACACTTTTATACCCACCCTGGCACATCCACCCTCCAGCTTGCTCACTGTCTTCCCTGCTCCCTGTGTGAAGTATGGTGCTATCAGCAGTGCAAGATTTTAGTATTCCTGTGGCTCTTTTTCCTAACCATGACATGCAGTGGTAGCAAAGATTGGAATGGGGACTAAAGGATGGTAAATAGGTCACCTGAGTGTGAATTTAGCCCCCTTTTCTTGAAGCTCAGGATTTTACAGATGGCACAGCTCTCAGCCTTTCCCCTGACCAGCAGCCCAGAGTATCCTACCTTGCACCTGTTGATGCTCTGTTGCATGGGAGCAGATCCAGCTGGAGCACCAGTCCTTTGGGTGGGTGAGGGAAGGATGTATGCATTCCTCAACAATCTAGGTTAGAGGCACACTGTGATGGGACCATATCAGGCTGGAAACATGATATTAACTCCAATGGACTAAAAAATCCTTTCTGTGCACAGGGCTACTGTCACAAGCTGTGAAGAGCTGATGTTTTTCCTGCTTCAGCAGTGCGGTTCCTCCCAGCAATGGAGTTTTCTATCACTGTTGAAGCAGGACTTTGGATTTTCCCAGTCAGGAGTGTCAGAACACTGACACTGTGGAACAGGACTGATTATTTACTATTTCTCACAGTAACTGAACCACGCAGCACTAAAAGAAACTGTCAGGCAACAGGTTGAAAACAAGACAGAGAAATTAAGCTCTTAAGTATTAGTACAGTGTCTAATCTGCCTTTGCTGACACTTAAAAATTGAGTGAAAGGCCATGTGTAAAAAAAAAATCAACTTTAACAATCACATATTCTCACAGGAATGGGCAACTGAAAATGATGTTGAGAAGCAATGTGTGAAACATCTTCTGAAGACATGGTGTGAAAACCAGGTGAGGTATTATTTGCTATTAGTTAATATAAGCTGTCTTAGTTCTCAGAGAATCAGTATTTTCTCTTCTTCATGTGCTGTGAGCCATGGCACCTAAATCATAACACCTCCAAAAAGTACTTCATTAAATAATATTCATAATACCTACAAAAGGAGTTGGAAGTCACTCTCTGGTGTACAAAAAAGCTGTGCACTGGCTGCTGTAAAGGCCCATGCAAGAGAGAAGGAAGGCTGTTGGCCTGCTCCCCATACTGCCAGCAAATTGTGGTCACCCCACTCAGCTTGCTGAATGCCCAGCTGACAAGGAAGGGATGAAAACCCTGTTACAGAAGGCTGAATCCTCACTGATTCAGTGACAAAAGTTACTGAAAACAGAGAACTGGAGACATTTAAGGCTAAAATGTTATAATGTCAGATAAACTCTAGAAAATCATATGTCAACAAAGGCCAGAGATCCTGAATTATTTTTAACTGGGACAGCATAGGGTGTTTTTTATATACAGAACAACATAATGCTGTGAAATGTCATATCCTTATTATTAATAATCTGGTATTTATGTCAGTACAAATTAGTTATACCAAAATCAACAGAAAATGGTGCTAGAAAAACACTACTCTCATGCTTATTACTCTTCAGTATGTTGTAACAGGAAAGTAACTTGAGAGAGTACACAGTAAGAAAATTATATGAATGCATACAGTAAAATAATCTCTTTTACACTTTGGGCACTGTAAACAGCTCTCAAAATAAAATTGCCAAGCTTGTGGAAGAAGGTGAAAAATCTATAACAACTTGGGCTAAATGGAATATTCCAATTCCCTTTTGCAGCTAGAACTTGGTGTCTTGCTGTCAGAAGTCCTTAATGGAGTAACAGCCTCATCATCCACAGATCAGACTTGTAATATACCTTATATTATGCATATATATATATATATATATATATATATATATATGCCCCTCCCACTACAGAAATGGGTCTGTGAGGGAGTCATGGGCAGTAAATGATAAAGACGATGGTGATTGTTATTGTTTTAGACATCCTAAAGACAGAAGGAAAGGACATAGACTATACTCAGGAAGGAAGAACAAGAAATCAGTTTCAGGATCTGGAATAAAGGTAGTGATAGCATGACAATGGCAGAGCTTATTGTATTAAAACCAAGTAGAAAAAAAGGGGTAAATGCCAAAACAATCATATGTATGCCCATAAATATGAAGAAGCTGCTATGGAAACTGTATTTGTTTAAGAGAAGAGACAGCAGCAAAGTATTGTCAGTAGGAGAGGATAAAGATTCTTCCTTTTGCTTGAATTTGAATTTATTTTTTTTTTCAAAGACAGGTAGCATAAGTCTTATTGTTATTCAGAGGTGAAGACACTGAAGATAAAAGTGCGGCCTGTTTCACAATTAATGAATTTACTGGCTACAGTGGAATCAGATTTTACCCAAGATCCTCTAAATTTATGAGATGGTCTCAAATCAGGGGTGGTTTCTTGCCTCTTCTTTATTACTGTTTGTTTGTTTGTTTGGGTTTTTTGTTTTGTTTTAAATCCATGGTGCTGCAGCTAAATGGATTTGAAGTTTAGTAGACAAAACACAAGGAAATTTCATTTAAGTTAGATTTTAATGCAAGTATGGGAGTATAGTAAGTAAAGTATGGGAGCCCTGTAAACCTTATAACCAGTGCATGTTCTGTCTCTGCGCTAGATGAACACACAGAGTGGGCATTTTTCCCCTTGGATTACAGAAGATAAAACTAGCTGAATACCACATCTTGCATCTGCTATCATGAAATATTTAGCATGTTGCTTGCAGAACCTTGTTTATGGGAAACAAAATAAATGCCATATGAAATTGATCTTTTCACAGTCAGGATATTTTTTTTTTTACCTGTAATGACTTCAAGACCTTTTCAAGATCTTAAAAGAGAATTGACTTTGGATTTTTGGGGTTTGATTTTTTTCAGGGTTTTCACCTAATAAAAGACTTATGGGAAGCAAGTTTCCTGATCCTTATGTTCTCATGAATGTTCTACTGTCACAGACAAGTTCAAGACAAAAGGTTTGTATTGGTAAGCAATGGAGTACATGTTATTTCTAAAAGTTCAGATAGTTCTTCATTTTTCATGGAGAAGCATCAAGCTTTTACAAGCATAAAATATCAGATAGCAGACATAGTGCTTAAAGACATCATTCATCCCAGTAACCTTTAATTTGACCTTTGCTAATTAGCAAGTCTTTTTTTCCCAGTCCAGAGAAATTGAGGATATTATCTAACAAAGAAAGTTAGAGACTTTAGAAAAAGTTTAAGAGTCCTTGCTTCAGAATGCAGTTAGGAAATACCTGGCTAGTATGGGCTTTGCATTTAGTATCTTAAATGTGCAACTGACAATAAAATATTTGCTTTTATTAACAACCAATAATAGTTCTTTTATGTAGGATATAGGATTAGTGAATACATCTGCACCTTGGGACTGTGGTTCTTCAATATTTTTGGTTTACGTTCCATTTTGTAAAAAAATGCATATCCATCTGGAAGCTTTCTCGCAGAAAATTCAAATAATGTTGCAGTGCTGAAGCTCTCTAGGAAAAGTGCAATTATAAAAAAATATTAGTGAACCATTTTTTTCTAGTTTTAAATTTCAGCTTCTTTCTATTGAGACTTTTGTGCTGATCAAGGCCTCTGGCAAAACTGTGGCAGATTTACACTGAAATTCCTGGTGGGATTAAATAAGAAAAACTGAGCACTAAGACAGTGCACCGTCCATGGAAGCTAAAGGTCTCTTTCCAGTCTTCAAGAGGCCTTTAGAATAAAATCCAAAGATATGTAGCATTTCTGTTGCCTTAAAAAACTGGGATATCACTCTGAGACTACAAGAGTAGACCTAAAGCACAGCAAGCTGATTTGATTTCAGAGATGCTGAAGCTGTTTCTATCAAAGATGTATCTCTGCATTCACACTTTCCATTATGCTTCGTGTCATGGAACAAATTTAAGTATTTTGGCTTTGTTGACTAAAGGTCAGCTCCTTGTTCTTCTTTTATATGTGTATATTTACTAATTTCTTTGTAGCAAATGCCTATGTATAAAGTAAGTGAAGAATAGGTCAGCACAGGAAGAGGAGTAGGTTTCCAGCAGGGATTTTTTTTTTCTCCCCAAGACAAAAGAGAAGGATTTAAAATGTGTAAGTAAAAACACTCTGGAGCAGAAAGAAGGCATAAGTCTGAGAAAGAAATTGTATTTCACTCATGAAAGGACAGTCAGACTGCAGTGAGAAAGCAAGAAATGGTGACACATCACTATCATTATCACATCTCCCACTAACGTTAAGTTTTATGTAGAAAAAAGGAAAAAAGGGAATAAACAAAGTATTCTTGGACTTATTCAAAAACTCAGTGTGGAGAAAGTCCATTAGAACTGCATTACCTGAAACATCATGAATGGAATTCAAACTGTTCCAAGCTTTTTGCAAACCTTTCACAAAATTTAAACAGATTTAAGCAAATTATACTTCAAACCCATTACTGGTCCTCCTTAACAACACTGTCAATCAACTAACATAAATTAAACTTGCTGTAAAAATCTTAATAAATCAGACTGCTATTAAAGTACAAAAGAAAATTCAGCTAAAACCCTAGAAGAGCAAGCCAGTCAATAATACCATTTTTTCACTGAAGTCACTAACACTGGCTAACATGGACCAAAAAATTCCTATCACAGAATCATTGAATATCTCATGCTGGAGGGGAGTCATAAGGATCATCAAGTCTAAATCCAAATATATATACATATATATAAAAATCATCTGTACATTCCATAAAATAAATCATGTCCTAATGCTACAATAACTCAATCCATTTCCATTTCAAAGGTGCTTCACACATCTGAATTTCACTGATCTATTCTAGTGCATTTGATTCCCTTTGAGACTGCTTGGATTCAGCCTTCAGTTACAAACACAATTGCTCAAATTGCATCAATATCAACATCCTCCTCCACTGGTATCCTCCCTGCACTGTTCCCACATCAGGGAGAAACAACACACCTCTTTGAGAACTAATGAAGGATCCATCAAAGATGCCACTTCAGGGTTCGATCAGCTGTTCATTTTATTTAGATAATGGAGAAGATCATCAAAGTCAGTTTGATGTAGTGTAGGATGGATTTGCTTAAAAAGTGCCTAGAGCTATAACAAAAGAACTAATTTCAAGATATCTGCAGAAGCGGTAAATGTATTCACTTTGAAAAGAATTGTTATTTATCTTTAGACTAAAATATTTAACTATTTAAAGACCAAGAGGATTTTAAAACTCTGCCTGTAATCTTTTTTTGTTCCGTAGTTTTTAATTGAGAAAAGTATCTTAGTTTTTATCCAATTTATATTTTATTCACAAAAAACTTCTTTGTAGCCCACTTTTTTGGGCTCTCCATCCTATTGTAGTGCTCCCAGGGTGACATCTGGCCTCAGTGGCAGCCTGGGGGAATGGCTGGGAATTGCTGAACCAGTCAATGAGTGGCAATCAGTCCTGAGGATGAGAAAAAAGGCTTCTTCCTCATCTTCTGAAATAGACACAAATTTGGTCCCATCTCCAGGCTTCTGAGAAAAAGATCCCATTTTTAAAAGTAATTTCCAATTAGCTTCTTGGTCTTGTGCCAGTTAATAGCAGATCAGCTTGCTCTAGATAGACTCGCCACACAAATACAAAAGCCCTGTGTGAAGACACAATTGCATTTCCTTCTGATTAACTAGAACACACTATGCAGTGATCAGCTGGCTCTGTGTCAGCTCCATGAAGATACTTGCTCCACTGTGGGACAAAGCTAGCCCTTCAAAAACTTGACAGGAATTTCAGCTGATAGAGTGAGCTTGCACTAAGTCAGGCCTGTTCCTCACGTTAAGGCAACATGTTTTGTACCTTAAAACTGAATTATTTTATTAAAAACCCTGCTCTCAGTGACCCCTGAAGCATAGTCTGATATTTGGGAAAAAACATTTTTTTTACACCTGCATAAAGCACAGGAAAGCACTGAGAACATACAAAGTAAAGCTTTTTCCATAAAAGAAGAGAGCTGTTTTGTACACAGATGCCCTGGGGACCTTTCTGTTATGCAGTGCACTATGATATCATGTAGACATCCATGAAACTCCCTGTACCAAAACTACACATATCTACTAGACTTCCCATTTGTGGACAAGGCTAGGTGTAAATTTAAGCATATAAGCACCAGTTAGGAATGGGATATCTATGATGCACTAGCAAGCAGTGAGGACATTTTGAAGGGTGCTAGAAACAAGCTATGGAAAAGCTATAAAGACTCAATATTTTATATTTAGTAAAAACTATATGTAGGTGGTTGTACAAGTGTTAATGAGTAATTGTTGGCTAGGATTATGCATTTCTTGTAACAGAAGGAGCTTGGAGAAGAGGAGATAGTTAACCCAAAATGGGGACTTGGGTATTCCTGGATCCTGTGGCTGCGAGCACAGACACACACACAGACTAACAAGTTATGTTAATGGAGGTGCAGGGATGGATACATCCCTTTGTATGTGAAATAAAACATTTTTTCTGCTTATTGTGGACTGGAAATGATTGCAAAATCTATCTGCAAAGCATTCTGATTTGGGGTTCTTGACATTCTGTGTATTTACTTTCAAAGCTTTCAGTGAATTGGTTTTAAAGTTAATTCAGAAAAAAATTGTTATTCCTAGAGAAAGGAAATGTGGCCAAAGCCAGAGTTTCATCAGATATTTCCTTCACATTTGGTCCTGTTTGGCTATTCATTTAGGATTCCCAGGCTTTTTTATTATTTGTGTAATCCTGTATGGGAGCTGTTATCTACAGGTTTTGAATTTATTATCTGAGGCTGCACAAAAGGGCCAGAAGATAACCTCCTCCCCTACCCTTCTGTTGCAGTTGACAGTGATTTTAAATGGAAAAAGATCAGAGCTAGAAGCCAGATCCTTGCTTTTTTAACGTGTATATACTAGTACTGCAACAACCCAGAGCTGGGAATGGAAGAGGAAAAGAGAAAAGCTAGTGGAGAGGGAAGGGAGGAGAGAACAAGGAAGGAAGCATGCAGAAACATCCTTTTAATATAGTACTACACTTTGGTATATCAGCCAAAGTCTAAAATAAAAAAAGTAAAATTCAAAGTGACTCTAAGATGTGAAGTTTTTCAATCCAAAGAATGCCTTGGAAGGCATTCCAACATTTCTTGTGTTGACAGAGACAAAGACAGGACTAGCTGGAAGCAGCCCTGCAGCTATGTTTGTCCTGTATCATAGGGTTCAGGGTCACCTGTGTCACAACGAGCAATGTCTCAGCCAAACAGTGCACCCTGTTCTGTAACTCACTGAATACATTTTTTATTTCTCTCTGCAAATGAGAGAGATGGTTATGGAAGAAGAAAAGTGTTCAGCAGCAGTGAAGGTCAGAAGCTGAACAGATGTGTTTAACAAACCATCTCAGTAACATCTCTTTAATCCTCTGGGAGAGGAATGGAGCAGGAGTGCTGGTAAAGTTCAGTCTACTTCATTATTAATTTGCCTTTTTTCTTCTCTATTAACTCACATACTATAACACTTTCAATTTCTAAGAAACAGCCTAGGGCAAAGCCAGGGCCTGGCCTTAAGCGAGAAACATGTGCTTGTCTTTCAGGTGCTCTCCAACATGGTGAGGCCACTGAGCCTCCAGCTGAAAAGAACAGCTGCACCTTCCCCCTCACCTTCACCCCTGCTGCCCCAACACACCTTATGGGAAATGCAGCATGGCATTATTACCTGCAGCATTAAATCCATTTCCCATTTCACACTTGGGAGATGCTTACAGTGTTTACAGAGCCTGTGTTTGCAGGTGGATGCACATCAACATCTCCCCAACTCCGGAGATGAGTCGCACAGCTTTAGAATTGCACTGTATAATCTGCAGATCTTTTGCAGGTATAACTGGTTGTGCAAGGCACAACACCTGCTGGTACCTACCCTGAGCAAAGTCTGAGTGTAACTGTTTGGATATGACCAGGACCAAACAAAGAAATCCTTTTTGTGCAATGGGATTGCAGGAGTTAAATTTGTTCTTTGATCCACAGGGTAGGCCTATGTACATGATAGTCCTCTAAGGATTCCATACATTCTGTGTATACACAAATCTAAGCTGAGAAATCAGTAAAATGCCTCCTTTAAAGGATAGAGCAAAACTGCCAGCAAAGTTGGAGAAATGCTGTTATAAATAGTTAATAGCAAAATAACACACTGGTAGGGTCTGTCTGGTGCAACTGCCAGCACATGTCAGCTAAGAATATCTGAAACTGCACTAGAATGCTTTGTTCCAATGAGTGTGATAATGGAGGCCTGGCAGAAAATAAGGCAGCAGAAGTTCCCGGGTGTTCATGGGGTTTTTGGTATGGTTACGTGGTGAGAGGCTTGGTTTGAGGCAATAAGGGCTCCTAATACAGGCCAACCAAGCAGCTTCTGGGAATAAGATTTCTGCTCCACTGATTTCTGGTGTGTTTTTGGGGAAGTCTCCCCAAGTGGCCTTTTCTCACTGCAGCTGGCTAGTCTGTCCACCTGCAAGTTCTGCCTCAAGCCTGAGGACACTCCCCCAGGTGACTTTTCTTAGCTTCTCTGGTCTAAAAACTCCTACAATAGCTTTTCTTTTGAAGAATCCCCAGTACCATTGGAAAGAAAAAAACCCCACCTTTAATGGCACATTTTTTAGCTAACTTCTGGGGAGCAGAAACCCTTGCTACAACCAGTCACAGACTGTGGAAGGTGAAAAGGAAAGCTCTTATCCCCCCAGCATTTAATTTCTAGCTCAGAGACAGGGAGGCACATTAGGGTGGGAACCTAGTGCATCTCTCACTGCACTGAGCTAGGCACTTAGGTGGCGTGTGATGTGTGGCACTCACTGTCACTCCTTCTACTCAGCTCATGCACCTTTTGAGGGCTCACTCACTGAAGAAACTACAGAGACAAGCACACCATACATGAAAAAGAGGGTGCTGTCACTGACAATAGCCTGATGATGGCTGTTCACTCCAGCCAGGATGTCTGACTCAGGAACTCCTGTCCTCTGCCTGCAGGGTAAAAACTTAGCCACCATGTTAGCACTGGTACACAAAGTACCTTGCAGCACACTTGCATAAAATCTTTCCAAAGTTAATATAAATTATGATTACCCTTCCATAATAAGCTGATTCTACTTTTTTCCCAGACATATTGTAAATTCTATGAATCAAAGACATGCTACAGGCTAAAATGGGTTCAGAAGCTGAAATGACATATTATTGTTCAAGCCTGAGATAAATTCATAGACCCACACTCTTGTTTATACTAATGGATTAAATTCAGAGTATTATTATTATTATTCAGTATTTTTACTCAATTTCAGCTTTTGTTCTCAGATTTCTAACTAGTCATCTCACCTATAGGTGATTTCAAATGTTTTCAAGAAGTTGAATGTCACCCTATATTCTTTATTAGCCTTATTTCTCATTAGTACATTGGCTGCAGTCACGTAGAACTGATGGAAAAGTAAAAGGCATAAATCTTTCTAAAACTAATCTTAGAATAAAAAGTCTTTCCTGAGGACAGTTGGAAGCTGGGTTTTATGCCTTGTTAGAAAAGATGCAGTGGCCTTTTGACACAAAAAGCCTCTCATTAAAACTCAGATATTAGTTAACTCTCTTGATCAGGATTGATTTCTATTTCATTGTGGTGTGATTAATGTAGGAAAAAGGAGCAGTATTTGAGCAAATGAGCCAAGGGTTATCCATTTATGGGCAATAATATCTGCTCAATCAAGAGACCTCACAGAACAGCTTTTTGTTCTGATTAAGATATATACCCAATTAAAGGTTTCAAACCAGTTCCCACTCAGATCAAAGGGAGCTTTCTCCACCAACATCAATGGGTGTTGATTAGGCCTGCAGAGGGGATGTTTCTTCATATTTGAAAGTTTTCCCAGATCACTGTTTTCCTTGAGGTAACATACTAGTTCAAAAAAGAGGACCCTGAGACAATATATTGCCTGAAAAATTTCTGAGGGAAATTTGCAAAAAGACAGAGGTTAGGAGTTATCTCTAATTATTTCTGCAAAAGATCAATGTCTTTAAGTCTGTACTTAGCTGTGAATCACACATAAGGTGTATATACATAAGGTGTACACTTAAGCATCCACTGAATAATCAGAAGATTGGCTCTTATTTATGTTTGAGAGTGCATTTAAACAAATAAATAATGTGGGCTGATAAAGTTTAGTTTTGTTGCTCATGTTTTTTGGGTCTGTTTTGGTTTGGGTTTTTTGGTTTTTTTTTCCCTGCAAGTACTGGTGAAATGAAGTATCACTAGAGAACTATCACACTGAAATACCCCTTGTTCATGCCTGTAAGAATGCTTGAAAAAATAGTTAATTTTAAGGAATTTTGTAAGAGTTTTGGAAGTGCAGTAGAGCAATTTATCTGAACAGACTTACATTGATACAGGCAGTAAGAGAAAATAAACCTAGTGCCAATGGCTCTTTGGTACTACAGAGCATGCATCTGCAACCTATTTACAGATGTCACAATGAACTGGGATTACTTTCGCAATTAAATAGCACTGTGGCCTTTTAAAACTAATTTTTTTACATTAATGTGTCCATAAAATATTTAAGTCAAATGCATGAAGTGAAATTCAAATAATTTGAAGCATCAACAAACTTAACACATAAATACTTAAAACTAGTTAGAAAACTAATCATAGTAAGGGTTGTGCACTTAGAATCAAGATCCATCCTTATATTGATTGCTACAAGATAGTGTGAGACTAAGGACTGGGTCTGACTTCAAAAATTATTTTAACTTTCACCGTTTACCGTAGGTGAGTCTTTCTGCTTATTTGGTTTAATTCTGCTGTACAGACCCATCCTCATCAAAAATATGCAAGTCTTCCAATATTTAAAGGTGTCTCTTTTTTTGTTTAGTTTTTGGTTTGTTTTTTTTTTTTTAGAGGAGTGTTTAAATTGTAAAGCACTTCAAGGACAAACTATAGCATTTAAGAAACAAACTAGCTAGGGTACTAGAAAACTCATAAAATTAAAGGAAATGAGCTTTTCCCAGGTTATAAATGATAAGAGGAAGTAACTTCAGGTTGTTCCAGGAGAGAGTTAGACTTGATATTAAGAAAAATTTATTTGCCAAAATTGTTCTCAAGCATTCGTGCAGGCTGTCCAGGGAGGTGGTGGAGTCATTAAATACCTTGGTGAGGTGTTTAGAGATGTGCAGATGTGTTGTGTATGAACATGGTTAAGTGGTGGACTTGGCAGGGCTATGTTAACAGTTGGGAGTGATGATCTTAAAGGTCTTTTCCAACCTAAATTATTTTATGATTATTTTATTTTTGTCAGAACACTATACATGCTGCCACTACATTCATGCTGCACCTGCACTATGTGCCTCCAAAACATTTCTAGGTCCTGAGAGGGATTACAAGGAATTAAGACTCTAATTGTTAGGACCAAATAGATCTGTACATGCATAAAGAAGGGGCATTTTAAGCAATTTTCAGATTCGAAGAACTACTGGCGTTTAGAGACTTTTGGTGTAAAGCAGTTTATGAATGAGAAAATTTGAGGCTTTGAATTTGGACTTTGGATATAAAGTCTAATTTAATACTTTTTGGGATCTGGCCTGTATTTGCTAATGCCACATCTCTCTGTGAATGTTTTTTCTCTAACTGATCTTTCCTTAATTCAGACCATACCCAGTTTTTGAGTGAGTACTAAATGACATAACGTTAATGTATCCCACTATTGTGCATGCTCATGCTTTTGAATGGAGAATTAATTTGAACACTGAATATCTTAAAGAATGCCAAGGAAATCTTGCATAATGCCAGCCTCAAGAGAGAGAATTAGTGGGCTATGGTGAAAAGATAAGTTCCTGGCATCTCACAGTTTTGATCCCCTTGGCTAAGCCTTCTTTGCTTTTAATAATGTCTTTAAAAATGTAAACCTTTCACTTGTCTGACAGAATACTCATAAATTCCTAGAAACCTTTAGTTAAAATATAGCACATTTGCATTCCTACAATATTCATGCTTATTTTACTAATTTTGTCCACCCAATATTCCTATCACAATGCACCCTCAAGTTGAAAGCATCAATCCAGTTAGAGTGCCTATGGACATATCAGCCCAGCACTTCTAGAGTGCTGCACTAACAGAAAACCAGAATACAATCCCCATTTCAAAAAGACTGGTATCTAGTCTTTTTACAGAAAAACAACCAAAATCTTTTAATAGTTTAATACAGACAAGTCAACACAATAACAGTAACATTTTTTTTTCTTGTTTCTGGAAATGCAGAGTTGTTCCCTAGTCTTTTGTCTGTTTTTCTGGGTTGTATCCTTTAAAATATTAACTCTCATTATCCTTACCTATCTGTAGTGAACATTTTCAATCCTCTGTTCTCACCTCAGAAAGAAACAGACAAACAGTGACCAAGTGTTATTGTCATGCAGTTGCCAAATTGAGATGAATAGTATTCTTGAGTTCTATTTTTTCAGTACTTTAAAATTCTGCATTAAAGAACAGACAACACACTCTTGTGTCTAGGTCTGCCTAGCTTGCTTCATGTTAGGCTAAGCTGGAGATGTCTGAGTTAAAGAGGGAAATGGATGCAACTGACCTTCTCTGAGCAAGAAGAACTTCATCTCTGTTAGCTTCCCAAAACATCTGTCATCTCCTTAGGGGTCTGAGTCAGCACCTCAATCACAGACTAGAATTATGGAACCATTAAAGTTGGAAAACACTTCCAAGATTATCAAGTCGAACCGGGGACTGAATACCACATTGCCCACTATACCATATCACAAAGTGTCACATCTAATCTTTCAGGGAAGAAATTTTTCGTAATATCCAACCTGAACCCCAGCTGGCTCAACTTCAGGCCATTTCTCCTGTTGTATTGCTTGTTGCCTGGGAGAAGAGATCAATCACCATCTTATTACAATCTTCTTTTGTTTAATTGTAGAGAGTGATAAGTTCTCTCCTGAACTTCCTCTTCTCCAGGCTAATAATTTCCAGCTCCCTCAGCCACTCTTTATAGGATTTATGGTCAAAAATGTCCCACATTAATTGTATAAGGGCTGTATATAAATTCTTCTTCTGAATAAAGCATCATCATCAATCAGTCAGAGGTACACCTGATTTGGGGGCTGTTTATGTTAGTTGTTCAGGTCAAAGGTAGGTGTAGTGAGCCTTCTGACTGTCAGATGGTTTTGTATTCAGATCCATTTTAGGTACAAGGCAGTAGGACCTGGATTCTTGCAGAAGTGCTGTTTGCTGCCACCTACCCAGGGAAATTGTTACTTGTGCTGTGGAGTCACATTCTATTCCTGTCCAAAGGGGTGAATTGGAACCACTCATGCCAGTAAGTAATAACATCTTAAGCCCCCTTGCTTGCCTTTGCTTTAGAAGAAATTAAGATCAATGGCCTCAATGAGGAAGTGGTGAACAGCAGAAATACCTTCCAGCTGGTGAAAGTTGTGAGCTGAGTCAGTTCACTACCTGTGGCATTTCAGCCCACCGCCAGAGCGCCCTAACATCTGTGGTACTTTGCCCCAACTTCATATGCATCCGGTAATACAGCCTAATCACCAGGTTTTGAAAAACTTTGGAGACAAGGGGTAAATAGTTATCCAAGTTTAATGAGCAAGAATTGAACTTTAGCTTCATGGTCGTCAAACTGTTCTCCCAATTAGGATACAGCCAGTCTTTCACTGTATCTGTACTTTAGACTGAAACAATGGGTCCTGCTGCTCACAGAAGGTCTCCTTGTCAAGCTAGATGCAACAGTGAATGCAATGAAATACTCTCCTTGCAAGAGATGACAGAAAAGGAATAAGAGAAAGTAACCATGACAGTACCCTCAGGGAAGGAAGAGGGAACCCAGCATGGAAGAAACCAAAGTGGAAGTAGAGCTGATGGTAGAGAAAACTTCATTTTCACATTTCCAAGGATTTAAATAGTTATTATCCTTTCCCTAATATTAATCTCTAAGGTTATTCTTCCATGTCAGTCTAAAAGCTCCCAATGTTCAGACTGAAAATCACTCCAGACTCAACTGTAACATGACATTTTGGGCACTCTATTACATATATATCACATGCATCATTCATCTTGATTTTGCCAGCATTTTATTTACTGTTCTTGCCTCCTTCTTATTTGAACAGGACGTCACTATTTTATTTGCCATCTGTGAGCTCCATATGGCCATAGCTAATGAAAGAAAGTAGTCTAAAAAAGATGACACCATTAAATAACCTCTGTTTGATTAAATACTCAGTCTACTTCTTTTAGACTATAGTTGCCATCTCTAAATGTCAAGATAGATAGTCTTGTATTTTCTGTAGACTACAGTGTTTGGGATAGCTGAAAAAAATATTGACTGCTGTGTTACAACTGCAGTGAAATTTCCTAAAACTCTCCAAAATTAAAAGTTCTGCTGAGTCTTTCTCACTCAGATAAGAAACAGCTTTTCCTGGATCTCCAGTTCCATCAGAAAGAAAAAGGAAGCTGAAATAGGCTATCACATTTTTTGTCCACTCATCTTGGGAACTTGGGCTCCTCAATCCACAGGGTTTATCTCTGATGCTGTGATCTCATGAACCCACTCATCTGGTTGGGAAGAACAGCCTGGGAACCCTCTGGCGTGCTCTCAAGGACCACAAACACTTCTGTTTCTGAGCCCTTGAGAAGACTGAGCAACAGCAATATCAGCTACATCTGCCTCTCACTTGTCTGTCTCATCAGTGTCCTTTGCACTCAGTAGTCAGTAAAACATTCTTAGGCCTGTGCCTGCAGCAATGGGGCCTTTCAGACCCATGGTCTCTGCCTTCCCCACAGGAAGTCTTAGTAACCAGTGCAGCATCTGCAGCATCCCAGCAGAATTCTCTGAGGAACATACTTTTTCTGAAAACTCTGAGAGAAGAGGCCAGGATTTACACCTGATATTTTACACTTTAGGGATATAATTAAGGCTGGCTTACATCTTTGAAACCCCATTAAAGCTCTGGCAGCGAGAGTTAGGACCTTTTAAGCCTGTGGGTTTCCAAGTTTGATTTTTATAAATGAAGTTGAAACGGATGCCAGTTTTATGTGGCTGCAGAACTGCTACTGTACACATGAATAGGGATTTTAATGATTAGTTGAAATCCCTATGGTGTTGAATGAGGTTTTAAATATTGTTTTAAAATGCATTAAATGAAAAAAATTAAATAATGTCTCACTTTTACAGTGCAACTAAAAGAGCTATGTAATTAGAATGAGGGGTAATATACAATATTTAATTGTGGCCCTGGTGTTCTTTATAATGAAGTTTGAGTAATTAGTGGCATGATGACTGAGTACTTATTACTTAGTATGAGGTTTGTGTTCCATTACACAAAACATCAATTACTGTTTCCCCATGACAGCTGTTATGGCAGTGTCTCTTTTTCTCTTTCCCTGTGACTCTGTTTGCAGATTTCCAGAGTTACCCCAAATTTTGTTTAAGCTGTTCGCTGTCTGTCTTGATTGTTTTGGCAAGTAAGGCCAAACTCTATTGTCATCTATATAATGTAGCATGAATGGCTACCAAAAAGGAGATTTCTTTTTTGTCTTTTGATAAAACCCCTTATATTGAAAGGCATGCTGCAAAAATATCTGGTTTAACTTTTTTTGTAGCATAACTGTCCATCTGTGAAGTTTTTATGCCTATTTATTACAGAATTTAAAAGCCTTTTTGTCTAATCTGGAAAGCTCTTGGGCCAACTTGTGTCAATGTGTTCTTTCCATACTCTTCTCTGCTCTTCAAGAACTGAGCCCATGGGAAAACATCACCTGAGACAGGTCTGATCTTCGCAAAAGTTTTGAAATACAAAAAAGTGAGGGTTAGTTAGGTGTTTAACTAAGAGCCAATAGGGGGGAAATGCTTTCCCCAACACATTTTTTCACAAATATTACAAAATATTTCACAAATATTACAAAAGATTTTTATCACCTCCCCACCTCCTTTCCAGTCAATTTTCTTCACATTAGCTCCTAGGAAAGTAAACAGTGAATTTATGAATAATGAAAAATTATCTGCTGCTTACCTCTTCTAACTCCAGGAGGGTGTTAGAAGCAGGTGTCTTCTATTTAGTGTGCCTGCTGCTAAAACAGCAGGGGCAGCATTTTTTACTTCTTCCACCACCCATCCTACCTCCAGGGGGACACATGCTGTGAATGGGCCATTTACATCATACCACTGACTCCACCCAAGGGAGGAGCCAATCATTCCTACCTGGATAAAACCTGAGACTCAGAACAACAGGGCAGTATGTTTTCCACTGGAAATCCTCTCAAATCCAGTGGATAGAAATTCTTGCTTTCTTATAAATAAATATAAATGTATGGAAAAAAGATATCTTAATAAAGATTATAAAACCCTACTCCAAGCTTTCTTTCTTTCCTTTCTTTCTTTCTTGCTCTTTGCAAAGCATTGCATTGTGTAATCTTTATGCAACTCAGTCCTCTTCAAGATTTGGTCCCAGCTGTCTGTTCTTATTTGTTAAACAGTGATATTCTCTACCTTGTGCTTGCATTAATAACTGTTCTTCATGAATGTAAAATTTTATTCTTATCTGATGATCTTTTGCAATAATTTTAGTCTGATATATACCTGTGACAAAGGCTCAAGTCACTGGTTACTGAGCCTCACTCTGCTTTTAATTGCTCCTGAATAGCAGCATTTACTTTACTTGATTGGTTTGTGATAGTCAGGATTAGTTTCTCAGAAAATACATCTTTCCTGTTCCACAGGACTTCTGAGAATAGTACCATGAAGCTGTGCTACCATGAGCAGCAATAAAAAAAGGAAAAGCACAATTTCTCAGAAATATGATTGAAAAACAGTTCATATTACCTCTGGTCACTTAAGGGTGTTTTATCAACCCCCAACTTCCCAACTTCAATTTTTTTTTGAATTTGAGAAGTTTGTAACTTCAGAAGTAATCTTACTACGTGTAATTTTCCTTCTCACTGGTTCATCAGCATCAAAGATGCTGACACTTTTTCTGACTTGACACACTCTCCATCTACCTCTTCTACAAATGCCTGTAAGATGATTTAGCAATGTTTTTGTACTTGCACAGATGACAGCAGCTTGAGGACAAGAGGGTGACTCTGAAGGCATGATGTGTGCTTACTTCCCTAAGCCAAATTTAACCAAGCTGATTCTTCATATCCACCATATTAGATTGTTATTGTTTGAACAGATCTCCAAACAGGAATATCAACCTCACTTCTAAACTCTGTTAAGACCGTCTTCAAAAGTCACTGAAGGATGAAAGTATACTTTTTAAAGAAATGAAACTTAGAAAGGTCAATATTTGAAAATGCTGTGCCATATCTGTCATATCCACATAGATGCCTTGTTTGTCCTACAGAATCTAAAATGTAATGAGACCTATATGTTCAGTTGTCATGACTGCCCACCACATGTCCAGATTGGTCGTCTGAGATAGTTACCCTCCATGACAAATAGGGGCAGATAGACAACCCCAACAGGCCAATCAGTCAATCTGCTCCAGAAATTCTTTACTGGGAAAGAGCCTCTCTTAGTGGGCCTCTGCTTCTTTCCACTGACTGGGAAGAGAATGTATCGTAGACTGGTCAGACCTTCCTGATGCCAGTCTTAGGACAAATGAATCCCATTTCAAATCTTATGTTGGGCCCATGCCTATTTAAGTTAAAACCTTGTTTGTGTGTAATGCAACAGAAATAGTAACATCTGTGTTACCTGACAGAACTTCACTATGTATCTTATCCTGAAAGTTCTATGTAGATTCTGCTCTTGCATGCACTGGGCCAAATAGAAATACAATTAGTGAGAACAGTGCAAGTCTCCAAAAATATGTAAGTTCCTAACTAATGCAAGCTGCATGATGCAATACAGAGGTTTATTTGCAAAACAGTCAATTTCATGGCTTCTAACTTAATGGGAGTGAAATTAAACAGTTTGCAATAATTTACTAAACAATAAAATAATTTCAAAAATCCCTTTGGGGACTGGAAACATAAAAATTTCTGTTGTTTAATATGTGGATGGTATTAATATTTTGGTAGATACCTCGACAAACTGTTCAGGAGAATATTGAGACTGAGAATTGTGTCCTGAGCCAAGTCCACCACAGATCAAGCAAAGCACATTTGAGACACTGCTGATATCTCTGGCTTATGTCTTCTCAAGCTTTAAAACTCATCCACTTCACTATAATCAATTAGTTCCATTTCATTCACAATATTATAGGCAAAGAGAAAACATTAATGGGATGGTGTAGTTAAGATCAGGTGGCTTCTATGTAAAATGCAAGTTGCTTTTCACAGTGGGATTATACTTTTATGAAGGGTTTATGTCTCTGAAGCAGATACAGAAATGGAGTGGTGTACTTTTGAGATTAAGAACAGTGAAACAAACCAAAAATCTACCCAGAAAAAAAGATACTGATGGTTTGAATCAAAGTATCAAGAATCAGCTCTATCAAGGAAATCCTGATGCTATAAAACTTTTCAGGTAGAGGTTTGGGTTGGCACTTTTGCATTGAACTGAGTACAGAGAGCATAAAGGTCTGTGCAAAGCTCATTTTAGAAGTTGAGGAACTGCTGGGCAGTTAGTAGAACACTCAGCTATACATAGACTAGAAAGGAAGGTCAGTAGGTTTTGACCTGCTCTGTGCTTACTTGGTCATATTTTCCTTTATTATAAGAGAAAGTATATAATATTTCTCCAGCCTTTTGAATTGAATTGAATCAAAAGCTTAATAAATAAATTTGTGACACTTATTTCAATTGTTTACAGTCAATATTTACTGGGCTTTTCCTAAGACATCCTTCGCCAAGTCTTGCTATCAAAGATGCTACCACATTCAGATATTTATTTAGCACCAATCAATTCACTTTCATAAATGAAATCAGACTTTTTTTGCTTGCAAAAAATGCAGACACACGAAGATTCAGTTCAGCTCATTCTGAGATTTGGGATAGATACAGATCAATGCAAAGATCAATGTTACTGAAGTGTAACAAGTAACCTCTCATGAGCATTTCTCTGGTGTCTGTCAGGATGCATAGTCCTAGGCAATTACAATAGTAAAATAAAACATTTTACCTTAAACTTACTTGTGAGAATGTAAAGTGATCTCCTTCCACCTCAAGACCTGACACATAAGGTGCTGGGGATGTGTTAGATTCAGTTCAGAAGAACACATCTTCTTTATCCCCTGAGTATGCCAAGTTCACAACCACAGCTGGAATTCTGGGCCAGGCACTTTGACTGCCACATCTTTTATTTCTTTGGTTCATTAATTTGTATAAAACAACCAAGCAATACTAATTAGGCCGCTAAAAAAAAAAAAAAAGAAAAAGAGAAATAGTAAGGAAAGATTAGGAGGCTGCACTGCATCTTGTAACATCATGATCAGTTAACTGTGAAATTACTGCTTATCACCACTATACATTTTCTATTACCCTATGGACCTTTTCAAACTCAATAGGTTGCTGGCAGGAAAATAAAATTTTAAAAACTGCAGGTTAAAATCAATGCTAAGCAAATTTGCATTTATGCATTTTAAAGTAGAAAACAAATTTAGAATTTAACTATGTTTCTATGTTTTAAGAAGAAGTACTTTTTCTAGCTAATTATTGGTAAAGATAGATATTTGAATAATCAGAAATTTGCATTAAAATATCCAGGCATTCTAAACTCTGCCCTACTTGTACATATTAAGAAAATCTAAGAGTGTCTTATCAACACTGGTAAACAATTCCTCCTGCACTATGTGCAGCTTGGCCAGACTCCAAATCCTGTCCCAAAGAGTGTATTTTCCACTGGACATTATTGGATTATATTTCTCATTTAAGGTATGCATTCTACACATGATTAATTGCCACAGGGATGTGATATTGATCTAGTCAGAAAACTGTATTTTAGAACCAAGATTAGGAAGTAAATTCACAGAAAGTCCAGCAATTCATTAAAACAAAGATGCAGAGGTTCATGTATTTTTTGCGATCACATCAGTCGTGATAAAACTGTGATAACTTATAACAACACAGATGACATGCACACATACACAGCTTATTGACTTGTACAGCACAAGTAAGCCAGTATTTCAGCACAGCAAAATACCTTAAGTACAAGAAGCAAAGTAGTTATTCTACAGTAAACATTTCACAGAAATTAGATAGCTGAGTTTGAAAAACATATAATTATTCACTTTTTAAAAGCCATCTTATTTTAATAGCAGAGACTGTAATAGCACATTTAGTTTATATGGTTGGATTCTTCATTTTTAAATACTTTTAGAGTTGTGCTAGTTATATGAACTGTAATGATGTCATGATGTTTCATTATAGGAATTAGCATATCAATATGAAAAAAAAATGCCAAACAACATCTTGAAATTTTTCCATAAAAGATTGTCCAATTCTCTCAACCAACTAATTTATTAAACTATATCTCAAAGCCTAGATCTTATCACAAAATGTAGCAGTCTACAGGCAAGAAGAAAGATGTACCTAAACAGCATCTCTAACTAAAGAATATCAATTTAAGAATAGAATGTTGTCCTTGGCTATTACTGGTCTTCATTTTTGATCTAACTCCTACTGAACTTGTTGAAAAGATTTCCAATTACTTCAGTGAAAACTGTGTCCCTTAGTAGGTGTGCTAACTAAAACAGTTATTGGCATAAACCAGAAGCCAAAAGAATATTAAACAGCGACCCCAGTCTCAGATGAAATGAAATGCTCAGAATCCCTCAATAATAGCTGTGACAGTTAATAATATCTTTATAAGGCTATCCAGAGCATGAAAGTTTAATAGTTCCCTTACAACTGAACTGCACAAACTGCACTGCTGACATCCAGGTTCAGCAGTGTTGGACACTTCTGGGATGGGATCTCCGAAAATGAAGATTAGGCAACACTGACAGACATGAAAGCTAAATGGACACTAAACTCTACCTGGGCAGGAGGCTTTCCCCCACAATAAAAGCTGATTTACTTTTCATAGAAAGAATTATGGCATGTAAGATGACAAACAGATATCAGAGGCATGTAAGCTTCTAACCAAATACCAGAGTTTGGTGGTTTTAGTCAGGATTTACAATCTTGCTCTGCTAAGTCCCTAGCCTGTCTCAGAGGGGTGGCACACACATCTGAGATGGGAAGCATGAGTCAGTGCTGAGCTCTGCTATAGCTCACAGGTGTGAATAGGCCTGTGGGGTTTTAGCCTGTCTTTTACTGATCAGATGGGTTTTTTACTGGTATCAAGATAAATAGTGGAATATGCGAGCTTCAGTCACACAATCGGGGATTGGAGGAATGTGTCAAAGGGCCATGTGCTCTTTCAATGCGAATATTAAATGGGAAAAATATTCTTCTGAGATGGGTAAACAACAGTGTAAAGGGTATGAGACAACATCAGCACTGTTAAAAGTGACCCTGTTTTTATTTCTTTTGACATTTGTAAATCTTCACTTTTGCTAAATGGCAGACAGTACAAAAGCACTGCAAGCCAATGTCTAGTGCCTGCTACAGAGCTAGAAATCCACTGAAGACTTGACAGCATGTATGAAGGGCTTAGGTGTTTGAAAGGGATTGTGTGATTTTATTTATTATAGCCTTGGGAGGTCAGCAGTGGAATGACTTTGGATCAACAGCTGGAAGATGAATTTAGCTACTATTGTCTCACAGCAAATCACTGTCCTCTTGTATGGGTGTCAAGGAAAGAAATGCAGGTAGTACCTGAGTACTTAGGGTAGGTACAAACCTGAGAGCTTAGTTAATGCATCCATTTCAAATGGTTTTATCAACTATGAAGGATAATATTACTACAGAACATTAGTTTGGTCATATAAAAAATTTACACAAATGTAGGAGAAAATGGAGAAAATAGCATTGATAAATTTATCCAAATCATTAATATGATTGCACTATTTATGTATTCACAATGTAACTATGATTTTTTTTTTTTGTAATTGATACTTTTTGTAGATTCTAGGATAGCTTCTGAGGGGAGGTATATATTCTGAACGTCTGGAGAATATTTCACATTATGTATTTGCACTTTCTGTGGTGGAGTGTGTGATATTGTTCTTATCTTGTTTCAATTATTTAGTTGCTATAGAAAACAATATCTAAAGTAGCATACATATAAAAAACAGTTCCAAAATGGTTTTAGGAACATCTTTGATGCAAATTTTTTTCTAATGCTTTGTGCAAGCAGTCATTGTGGTTCTGTTTTCTACATATGAGCTCAATTATTGCAAGTTTAAAATTAAACCCATATAAAAGCTTATATTTAGTATTTTTGAAAATAAAACTCAGGCAGTTACTCTTCCAGTATTTATATTTTATTACACTGAGCATAATGTCAATTTCACACCTACTACAAAAAATGGATGAACCTGCATGCACTTCAAGTTACTTCAAAATTTTAAAGGTATATCTGTAAAAGGTTAATAGAAAATGTGAATTCATACTAAATTTAGACAATAGCTCCAGAAAAATATTCTTTACCCTGCCCACCTCTCAGAAAGAGACTAGGCCAGGGTTACTCCTAAAATGTTAAAATGGAAAGCAAAGAGTCTAATTAGGACAGGATAGAAAATGTGACAGAAAAACTAGCACTAGCAAAAAATTGAAAAAATTACTCTAATATTTTGAGCATATATCTTGAAGACTTAAAGACAGTGGATAAGCCCATATTGACTTATGAATTTAATTATATCCAAGAGTTATAGGTAAATCCTGAGTTTCTTGCGAGGACCGGAACTTTTCCAGGATCAGTAGGTACTCACAGTTCAACTGATTTCTTCTTCTTGTGTGTGTGACAGTAATGCCTCTATATGAAGGAATTAATTTTCTTGGAGCTCTTTCCCAATTTTCCACTGAAATCTTAGGATATCTTTTCCCTCCCTCCTCTCCCCTGCCATCCTTTTCTGCTACAAACACCCAGGAAACTATCAGGATAATATAAATGTAAAGCAGTATCTTTACGATGTCTCCAAAATGAAAATTCAATTAAAAAACGTTCTTCAACATCTTATCTTGTGAGCTTTTGGTAGTACCAAGACTACACTGTGCAAGTTAAGGTCAAACAGCCAAATATGTTCCAGATCCAATCTAGGCCACATTTGTACTAGTAAACATAATTAGCCTTGGCCTGTTTCCTAGGTCTGACATCAAGTAATGTGACGTGATGTAAGCTGTAAAAGCAAGAGAATATTTTCATATCCTGTTTTCAGAGACAGAGGAAATTGAGCAGCTGATGAATAGAAATGCATTAGGTTGACTCACTGCTTTTCTTTCTCTATATAGCTAGCTACTCACTTAACATGTACCATAGTCACAGAATTATGGAATCATTTGGATTCCAAGATACCATTAAGGATGATCAAGTTCAGCCCCCTGTGCCATGGACACCTTCTACTAGTCCAAGTTGCTCAAAGCCCCAGCCTTGAACACTTCCAGGGACAAAGTATCCACACGTTCTTTGGGAAACCTGTTTCAGTGCCTCAGAGCCCTTGCAGTAAATAATTTCTTCTGTTCTCACTCATTACTTAGCCTATATCCATATTTGTGATTGCCCCAACCCAAGTGTAGGACATAGAACTGGGCCCTGTTGAGCTTAATCCCCCTGAATGGCATCCCATGCTCCAGAGTCCCTGCCAGCAGCACCACTCAGTTAAGTGTCATCCTGAAACTTGCTGAGAGTACATTCAATCCCACCGTGCAGGGCCCAAATGCAGGTGTTAAATAGTACTGGGCACAAAACAGACCCCAAGGGACACAACTTGTAATTTAGGTATTCTCCAATTTCACCAAATCATCTCTGAGCAGAGCAGAACTACAAGTGGAATGGAAAGTGCTGAATGCAACAAGCCTACACAGAAGGATTGCTATGTTTTTAATTTCTACTTTCCCCCCATTATTTTCCTAATAGCATTCTATTTCTTTCTCAATGTTACTGAACATTGAGATAGGAGTATTATTTTCTGTTTCTTTTTATTGGATTTTATTCAGCATTTTATTACCCTGTTATTCACTATCTTTAGCCTTTTCTGCAACCTTTGTTAGTTGATTCTCCTCTTGACACGTGTTTTTAAAACTTATTAATACCAGCAAACGGTCACCTAATTATTTTCTCTTGTTTACAGATCATCTGTGAATATACTGAACAGCTGCAGTGGGGATCTCCGTTTCCAGTGGGGAATAATAGCTCAGTTTTTCCCTGTTCTGTGAAAAGCATTTATTACTGCTCTGGCTTCCTGTATTTAATCATGTTACAATGTTCCTTTTAATTCATGTGAGTTATTTCTGTAACAGTACTTGGTGAGTTCTTGATGAAGGAAATTGTGCAGTCTGTTACCTTTTGTTATCAGAACTCTTTCAGGGTGTCATCTTATTTCTGTCTTGAGTGCTTTCTGGGTCTTTATAACATCTTAAATAATATGAATTTTCTGTGAATATTCTATATGTTGTTTATTTATTGTATTTTGCACGTCATGTATCTTCTTTTCAAATAAGAAACAACGCCCTGCCATGCTAATGTGATCTTCTTTTAGGCATTAAATAGTAGTGTATAAGACTGGGTGACAGGGACAGATTTTTTTCTACAAAAATCCTGGATCTAAGTACTGTATAAAGAATTTCTTAGTAAAAACTACTATGTGCTGCCAAAGGGCAAGCCACAGCCTGCACGCCTTCCAACATGCCCTGACTCGTTACTCTACAGAGCAGCCAGTCATGTCTAAAATGTTAGTCTCAACATCTACCTCTGTTGTGACATTTACCCTTTGAACAAGAGCATGGGCAAACCTTCTCTGCTCTTCTTCTGTTTCTTGGCCTTTCAGTTTGGTGATTGCTCTGAGCAGGTCACATAAAATCATTGTCATCCTAGTTGTATAATACTAGATGTTTCCCATTTAAAATGAAAATTTCAGACATCCAGCAGGGTTTCGTGAAACACTGAAATCTTTTATTTGGGCTATTTCCATATTATCAAATATACTACATTCTGTGTGGTATTTCCCATATAGTTATTTGTTACTGTGTCTCTAATTATCTTCGTCCCAATAAGATTTTTTTTTGCATATTTATAGCAGAATAAACTAGCTAAAACCACGTATTTTTCCTCTTCTTATTTCTGGACTTTTTATAATTCCCACACAAAATTTTATTTTTCAGTGCCCTATTTAACTGGGAATTTATTGCTAATTTCCCCTCATCATTGCTGTCCTTTTCCTTTAGATGAGGACACCAAATTCATCAACATGAACAATATTGTCCATCTGCCTCTGCTGGTGTCCTGTTCTTCCCCCAAGACCATTTGTTTAACTTCTGTGAGTTTTTTTGCTTTTTCACTTCTTTTGCCTTTTTCTCAAGGAAGGAAGGAAGGAAGGAAGGAAGGAAGGAAGGAAGGAAGGAAGGAAGGAAGGAAGGCTGTGAAAGCTNGAAGGAAGGAAGGAAGGAAGACTGTGAAAGCCTGATGATACAGAACCATCCTGGGGAGCAGAGCAAGTTTCTCATCCTTAAGTAAGCTCATGCCAAGGTACAGAGAGACTTGTCTGTGACACATGAGGAGAGTTTAATGCACTACCAAGACTTGTGGCTTCTGCAAAGTAGGTCTCCCCAGAGTGCATACAATTAGAAGGCAGAATAACCCCCAAGTAATTCTCTAATGTAAGTGAAAAACTGAAGGTTGAGTACTGCAAGGTAAACAGTGAAATAAGGTGTTTTCAATCAGTGTGTCTCAGTGGAATTTTAACTACAAATATTTTTGCAGTTTTGAAGGGGACACTCTAGTTTAGCAAAGGATCTGAACGAAAGGAACTGTGGCAAAACAGTGTGTGAACACAGTAGATTCTGCCAAAAGAGAAACCCTTGAGGGTAAAGGAGGATGAAGGTGAACTCTCAGCATTTTTATTGGATTAGTTCCAGTATAGTGCTGCATGTTGAAATGAACAACAGTGAGGCTTGAAACAATTTTTGGTCAGAAATTTGGATTTTTTTTTCTCAGGTCCACAATGCTACAGATTATGGATTGCTTTACATCACATTCGTGAGCTGCACCTCGCTAAAAAAACCCTTGGGTTCTATAATAATTGCAAACTTAAAAAAATCTTTTTTTTTATATTTAAACTCTTTTGAACTCAACTGTCCTTGACCACATACATAAGAACTCCATGCTTTTATTCCTTCATTGGAGCCTGGAACCCTCAACAAGTTAATAAGAATCAATTGATGACATTGCGACAACCAAGTCAGAACAAAATGTCAAAAAATGTAATCGAAAGAGAGAAGCAGAGACTGCTGTGGAGAGATGTGGAGAAATGTGCTGCTCCACCTTTTGGAGACTCAGAACTGGTGTTGAACTGAGAAACCCAGGTTCTCCTTTGGAATTGCCACCATTTTCTCATTCCTGTTACTGTAGCAGGTATCTGCAAACCACTGCAAAACTGACTTAACCTCAGTGTGAGCCAGAACTAGAAATCCAATTCAGTGTTTTAAATCAATGAGGAAGCCTTGCCAGAAGTCTTTAGCTCCAAACCTCATTTCTTTGTCAAGAGGAAATCCAAATCCAGAGAATGGCATGAGTAAAATAAAAAATAGTGCTGACCAGTGTGACAGCAGATGTAAATTTCTGTTAATAAAACAAATTTCTGTTAATAAAACAAATTTAAAATTTGAAGAAACTCACATAAATATAAAATAACATTTGTGAAATTAAAAAAAAAAAAGAGGAACATTTTAATTGGATAGTTATATTAAGAAAGGAAAACTGTGACTCCACCTAAAGCTTTTCCATTCATCAACTTCTCAATTTCCTTTGTCTCTGAAAACAGGATATGAAAATATTCTCTTGCTTTTACAGCTTACATCACATAACAAATTGGAATATTTGGAAAATATGTTTTAACAGAAATCTCAGTTTCTTTATCAAATTTCTAACTCAGCCATTGTATCACTTTTTATCATTAGAAATAAAGACTAAGTCTAAGACTGATGAGTCCCTGCCTATTAAAGAGCTACCATAAAGGGTAAAAACTGAAGAAGCTTTGTAGGAAATGAATTAAAATCTTCAAATAAAGCTACAACTTCATCATTATTTTTCAAATAATTACCCCATCTTAAGCTCATAGCTCAATCCTACACCATAATGAAACCTCTCCTGAGCAAGAAAATTTAAACCACAACACAATGTCTAACACAAGCTTGAAAGAAACACTGTCCAGTTCAGTACACAGAACCCCAAATACAGTTCTTCAGCACTGAGCGCTGTGAACCCAATCTACTGTTACTTAAGGAAGCATCATGCACAGGAAAGCATGAATTATATGGGGTTCAGTGCAATTACACCGCTCCAAGACAGTGTGTGATAATCTCCAAAGAGATCTGTTGAGGAAAAATGCTGGGAATGTGCTTCTTCTGGTCCTTTACAACAGGTGCAGAAAGCCTGTAATGCTTCTTTTTATAAAAATACAAAGGACGGTGTTTGTAGAGGGGTAATTATACTTGGACAAATATTTAGCTGTGTTATGGAAAGCAGCTTAGCAAGCTATTTGGGATCTCCTCAACACTAGGACAGTTTCCAGGCAGAACTTCCTCTTTATTTCAACCGAAGGAACAGTTAATGTGCTCCAGGAAAGGGAGCCTTCTCCTGACACCACTGATGGGGAGCAAATGTCTCACACAGCAGGAAAACAGTAAATTGATTAGGTAGAAAAAGAATATGCTAATACAAGGGTATGCCCATGATTATGTAAGTTCACTGGTCAGTCATCTGGGGAATGCTGCAGTTGTAGAACATGTGAGACTGAAAACCCTGGTTGCTGCTGTGTAAGTTTCTATCCACACTGTCTAATCTCAGTCATTAACAACTTTCAGGAATTATTATCCATCAGGCTTTTCAGGTAGCTTTATTTTTCCACAGTAATTTAGTTTTTTAGAGTTTAAAGCTAAATAATCCAATTACTTTTGAAAACTTGAAAAGTAGAGGAATACAATCCCCATGGCAAATAATGAAAGCCGTTTCTAATTTTGCAAAAGCTCTAACTTCAACACCGTTATCAGACCATGAATGATATTTCACATTTGCATCTGGAGAAACACAGTTCCCTTTCTTACAGAGCAGGGAGGAATCAAAATGTGCTAGGTCAATGACTTGTATTTGGGGCACCTTTACCCACGGTGCACAAAAGGGTTACCTTTTGCCCCCCTAAAATAAAAAGTAATACATATTTTTTTAATTATTAGGGACTTCAAATTAGATTATTTCTCATTTTAATCAGGGAATTGAAGATCATATTTGAGTGCCCAGCAAGAACAGCTTTTGAGACTTCCCCACTAAGTTGTGCTTCCCTACCTTGGAGTTCTTGGAGCTCTTGGAACTTCTTTCCTGGGAGAGTCTGGTTCTTTGTCCCTGGACCAGAGCTGCACTGCATCACAGCTGTCTGCCGTGGATTGACTGACCCATGGGCTGACCCCCTGGCCCAGCTGTGGTCCATCTTCATCCCCAGGGAGATGCTCAATGCCTGGGGCTACCCAGCTGCCCTGCTCATCACTGCAGGCAGTGGGATGGCCTCACTGGTGAGGATCTGCCTTGCCTACCTGTGACTCTGCTCACAGCTTCCCTTAAAAAGCTTTTTGCCCTCCCTGAAGTTGAATGTCTAGTCTAGACCAAAAAGTAAATTGCAATTATTTTAGATAAATTGCTTTTTAGATATATACTTCCATACCAATGGCTACTCTGGTAGAGCAGCCACCAATGCAATGGTTAGCACTTGAACTTTGAGGAAGTTTGACAGAGATTTATGTTGGTTAAGATTCAGTTCTGTGTATTAGAGTAAGAAGCAGGGCAGCTGCCTGCAGCCAGGGCCTCCCAGGGGGATTTCACTCCAAGGGATGGCAGCTCCTTGCAATTAATTACAAAAAATTACCTTAAAAGTAAGGCAATTTCCAATCTTTGGAGGGATTTCTGGTTGCTTTTAATATTTTGAAGCTTCTACTGGTTTGAAAGATGCTTTGAGTATCTGACTATCAGGGCACTCCTAAGATCTGCATTGATTTTTAGCTTTTTGCCCAGGAACATGAGGCTGGGAAGGAGCTCTTCAGTCACCAAGGACAACAGTTTGCTATTGCAGTCCATCACTTCATGTAGCAGGTCTTTGAAAGCTCACCTTTCTCTGACTTAAATCAATCTTCTTCCTTGTTTTGAATAAAAGGCTGTGCAGAACATCACTACGTTCATATTTACAAACTTCTCTTGACTTTTCAGACTGAATGTATTTACCAAAAAATCGACAGTTTTCCTTTCAATGCCAAAACTATTATATTCTCCTGTTTAACTGGTAGACTTCTATGATTTCTGCCTGCATCATTAATAAACTGACAGAAAAAAACCAGAAACTATCCTTCAGAAACATTGATGGGGATATGTAGCAATGTATTTGCACGAGTTAGGTCATTTTGTGTACCAGCCAAACTCCTTGTAATCTTATCAGAACACCTGTCGTTTAGCAAGTCAAGCCCTCAGGAATTCACCAAGGCCACTGAGGCAAAAGCAGGACTAAAATAAGAACAAGAGGCCTGAGAAACTGACCATGAAGAATGCAAACCTCAGATAAAAGTGGGCTCAGCATGATGATGGACTCTGACCAATTAGGTGCCTTAAGGAGTGCATGCCAGCCTCATGGACAAGGCTGAGGATCCAATCAAATAATGCGTGTGTGTGTGTGAATATGCATTCTAGAATCTATAACTGTTGATTATTGTAAACAATAAAGTGGTTTCTGCAAAACCACGTTGGTTTGATGTACAGAGGTCCTTTTCTCCCACAGGGATAAATCTCTAGATTCATGATTCCTCTTTTGAAACAAACAGTCTCCTCATCCTTATCTTCTTTAAAATTTCCTCTCTCACTCTTCTCTGGTATAACTGTCTCAAATGCCACCACAGCAAGGTAGTGAATGTCAGATACATTAGTTCCTTGTCTAAAAAAAAATTAGTTTTCTTCTCTAAGAGAGACATTGTGTTATTCTGGTATTATCTAGCATGCATAACATGTTATGTTCTTATAGTGTTTATTTCAGGGCTATTAATATCTCTTCAAATTTATTGTAAAGCTTAGCTTACAACTGAAATCAGTGTACTGCAGCTGATGTTGCTCCACATCTTCCTGCTTTAAAATAAGTAATTTTCCAGTCATAAAGTACCATTCAGCACCAACAACAAATTTTAAAACTTTATATCAAGATTTGTGATTTTGTACAAAATGTTTTCCAGATTTTTTGATGGTGATTTTGTGATGGGAGCATATTGTGTTTCATAAATGAGATTTCTATTGAGGTAATCTTTTAAAAAATTATTTTTTATATGTGTCCATTATTTCCACTGCCTTCACTTGCTTAATCTATACCATGTTTCTTATTTAACTGAATCAACTAAGGAAGATGGCAGGAAGAAACAACTAAATCGTTTTGAACCTCAATACCATGATTATTGTTTAGGATTTCCCCTCTCATTTACCTTCTTAGAAACACAGCAAAAAGGTCAAACACAGGTCAAAGAGGAAGTCCATCTCCCCCAGTATCATCTTTACAGAAATACACTAACCATTTGCCATGATAAAGATAATAGCACAAAGGTATAGGTGCCACTATCAAGTTTTCAGGAACTGTCACTGTGCTCTTCTTTCCATTTAAATAACTTGAAAAAAATTAATTCTGTTTATTCTAACTTCGAATGTAAAACCTAACCTTTTTTGACCTGGGTCAAGTCTGAACTGCCTCCTTTCTGAGGTGTAAGATGTTTGCTGTCTTGTTTTGTCTCATTTCCTACTCCTGATTATTCCTCATGTTTTTTCAGAGGTGGCACTTGAGGCTGTCCTCACCTTTCTTCTTTACTTGAGATGCAAACTCTGAAGAGTTTTTGCAACTTTGATTTAAGGAAAGTCCAGATCAACAACATACTAGACATCCTATTCTGTACCATTTAGGTCTTCAAAGATTGTTTGTTCCTTTGAGACTTAAAATCATAGATGAAAAGCTAATTTTATGCCTACATAAGTTTATATAGTGTGAAATCAACATATATTATTCAGTCCAAGATTGTATTCTAAAGTCAGTCTTTATATTCTCCTGTGCTTTAGAAACCTAGCCTTAACCAACACCATTCCTTATTCATGTAATATTTATGTGAATAAATCTTTGAGCCAACATTTCTAGAAATACCTTGACCATGTAATTCACTTTTACTGTCTCTGTTCACCAGTTTTTATGTGGGAAGTTAAAATCTCCTTCCATTGCACAATTCCAAAGAGTATTTCTTTTTAGCAATATTTCAGACATATCTGTTCCAGTTCCCATCCAGTCCTTGAATGCCACATTACCTCTAATCCTCAGAATATATTTTAAAATTTTTTTCAAAGCAATTTTTAATACTCAAGAAGATTCTCTTGTGTATGTATTTTATAGCCAACATATCTCTCATCTGTACAACATTTTGAATTCTACTTTTTCTTTTTTTTTCTTTTCCCCTAAACTTGCATGACCCAGAGTGGTGGAAATCTCGACCTAGCACATTTTTCTAGCTGAGAGAGGTATGGTCTAAGAAACTTTGGTACTAATGTTAACTTATACAGCTTTTTAAACTTGAAAATCTTATACAGTTTTAAGTGCTTTTTAGGTCAATTTTTAAAGAAATCTGAAAAGACATTAATTAATCAATATATTATTTTGAAATTTAATGTCATCATGTTATAGATTATTCAATTTTAAAACTTTTTTCCCTGCATCATGTATAGTCTCACAGACAGTTTTTGCACACATTTCAGCAGGCAGTGTTTTCCCTTTCAACAGATACTGACACAATAATTTTTAAAAAAGTGTTCATATGATGAGCATAATAATAAACTATGAGAAATAACAATATTCATGTGATAATCGAGCACTATTGGAAAGTGTCTGGAAGTTCTGACACCATGAGGCACTCAGACCTGAGAGATCTAAAAACAGGCTTGGTGTATTTCAGAGGATGAGAACCTGTGAACTGTTTCAGAAACACACAGAAATTCCCAGTGTATTTCTAAATTGATTTTCTTTCAGGGTTCTCTTTCTTTAAGGTACATACGATGATGTCTGACAAGATTCCACCACTCTGAGGTACAAAGCTCAGTGCAATGCCTACATATGCAAAAATTCTCTGCATTTCCTGTCCCTCACCAGTACCTCATACTGATCTGCAAAATTCAATCAGGACAAAGAACCTCTTTGAAATTGGAAGAAGTAATTCAGTTGCCACCTAGGGCCTCCTGCTCTAAAGAATTTTGTCCTGTGGCTGCACTGCATAAGCCTGTGTGTGTTGGGTTGTCTTTACCAACTTCTTTTACCAGTGTGTGCCTCCCATAACCCACACCAAACATAGCTGCTGCTTCCTCAGTTCAGTGAATCAGCCATGTCTAGAAATCATGCAGAGAACGACAGTTCTGTGGTTAAGTGATTGGAATGATATCTCCAAACTACCACAAAATACATATGAGACCATAAGACTGCATCTATATTATATACAACTGCAAGGATTTTTCACAGATGTGTAACATCCGCTATCACTTTCAACTGAACAGTGAAGGGAGTCCACAGCAGGTAACTTCAGCCTGGTGCCTAAAGTTAGGTGACCTAGACCTAAGAGACAGATTCCAGTTCAGAGTTAAAGTCATAATGGGCATGAATACAAGTTCTTGAGGAGAACTGTTGAAGTCAATGGGTTTTAAGAACATAATTAACTGTAATAAATGTATTAACAGGCAGCAGCTTTCCCTTCTGAATACTCTGTTTTTTTATCTAAAAAGAAAAGCTACTCTTCTACCTTCTTTTGCTTCCTTTTAATCAGTTTGTGACATCTCTAAGGCAGATAGGGCAGTATCTGCGAGTGAAATTGAAGACAGATTTCTCTATGCCTCTGTATTTGCAATGTTTTTCTTACAGTTGAGACTTCTGAAATCACCTGGACACTCTGTAATCCAGGCTTTCATTTAAAAAACTGAAAGCTTCAGTGCTTCATAGATACAGAGAAAGTTTTGAATACATGTTCAAATTTATCTCGACTATTTAGCAATCAGGCAGCAACAAATAAAGGAATTAAAATCTTTAAAGCATCATTACTTTTAAAAAGATCTGATGATAATTGGAGTTTCATTTAGAGGTTTTGAAATGTTGAAAGAGGCAATTCTGATCTCCCTAGTGCAAAATGTTTCTCTGGAATCAAACTCTACAAAGAATGACTTATTAACAAATGCATGCTTTAATTGCAAGAACTTATGTACAGACATCTCTGCCCTGACTTTAGCTGGAAATATGATTTGGCCCAGGTAAGAAGCCAGACTATTCTATCTCTGTCCATCATCTTCCTTAGTAGAAGCAATTGTCAAAGAATAGGTAATTTATAAGAGGGATCCTGAGGAAAAAGGGTTTTGACATTCAAAGTGAGCAAGAAGAGTGATCTTGAAGTAGAAAAAAAAATTCAAATATTCACAGTGGGCAGTCAACTTAAACAGAAAAGTCAGACACTTCAGGTATGAGATGCTTATTCCCTTTTCTTATTTTTCCTTTTCATGTTCTCTTATGTTAGCCTGTACCTACAGAATATAAGTTTCAAGATTTGCTTGTCTATTCTCCTATTTTATGAAGAACACTTTAACAAAAGTACTGAGCAATCAGAATAATCATATTCAAAATTTGTCAAGTTTACACAAAGTCTGGATACACTTACAGTGATTATTATTTGCTGTCCATAAAAACCCCACATCACTCTTTCTCACCTGCTGAAAGTTTGAACAGAGTCTTATTTTTTCTGTATACATTTGTCCCCTACCAATTGTTTGTATTCTGTAGGGATGTCCCTTAGAAAGCTTCAGGTATTAAATAGACTATGTCTCAGCAGGTTAGCTACTTATAACTGCAGCCACTTGAAAACAGTAGCAGTAGGAGAGCCAAGTGAGATTATCATACATGTTTGAGAACAGAACAAGAAGTCAAGGAAAATAAAAGTCTCTCACAGAAATAAATACTAGAAAAAGAGTCCAATTATAGAACAAGTAAGTTCATATATATATAGAACATCATAAGTTCTTCTTCTACCTCCAAACAATAATAACAATGCTGCAGAAATGGGAACTTTAAATATAAAGACTAAGTACTTTTCAATTACACCAAATCAAAGCTTGATCGAGACAAGGATTTTCCTCTAAAGGCATGTACTTCATATAAATATTAGTGAAGGTGAAGAAGGAGATCTTACCAAACTCACGGTGAGCAAGATATATACTAATACCCCCAATATGATAGATCTCACCAACATCATTCATTTGCAACTTAATTCCTGATACTTTATTTGCTTCACTTGTGGCTAGATAGTTATTCAAAATTTGAATCAGTATAAGACATGTGGGCTATCCATAAATAAACCAAATTAGGGAAAAAAAAAGAATTAAGGGAAGGTTTGTGAGCTGAAATGCTCTCCAGAGATGTTGAGTCCACTCCAGACAACCAACAAGGGAAATATAGCAACGTTTTCATGGTAGTTACTGAAATCTCAAAATAAATAAGTGAGCAAAAGATAATAGTAACAATATGGCATGGTCAAAATTCATTTTTCATAGGAAAGTGTACTCCATGTAGCACTTAATTTAGTAAATTATTCATCAGTAGGAATATCAATAGAAAATTAATTTATATTCCTATCTGATAGGAATCATCCAAAGGGTTTTTAATTTGGAGATCTTCCTGTACTTTTTATAAAAATTGTTGTAATTTTTTCATGAGGGTGTGTTAGTCCTTTTTATGCTTGTAGAAGAGAGATTCCATTCCCTTTTAAAACATGGTACTCTTTAGCTGTCTAGCAGTGGGGAAAACATTTACTTTTTTTCTTAATTCTAATTACATATATTCTAATATAGAATATCTAATTATGTATTATACATATATAATTCTAATTACAATATGTGACTTTGTCATTCTGTCATTTACATAGTTTTATATCTATATTTTTCTTCCTGAATCTCTGGGGGGAGTTTTAATTTGTGAAAAAAGTATACTTGAAGTCATACTTATATTTTTTATAAGAGTCCTCACCAAAAAATTCTATATTCCTGGGAAGGAAAATATTTAAAGACAGGGGCAATATTAAAAAAAAAAAAAAAAAGGAGGGTCTTTTTGTACAATGCTAAGCCTAAACTTGAACCAGCAGTGAAGCAGAAAAAGTTG
Organism: Alaudala cheleensis; assembly: GCA_013398995.1. NCBI lineage: Eukaryota > Metazoa > Chordata > Aves > Passeriformes > Alaudidae > Alaudala > Alaudala cheleensis. The sequence goes on along the minus strand of VWYE01008532.1, from coordinate 57,646 downwards.
GATCATCAAACATTCTTTGACTTGAAGGAGTTATATTTCTTTCAATACAGTGCAAGGAAAACCTTGTCAGTAACGCAAGCAGATATCAAGGCATGAAGCAGAAAAGTTGCTGCCTTTGTTGACCCCAGCATTTACCCAAAATTCAGGATCCTGCAGCTTATTTCTGTTGGAATGAGGAATAAGTGGAGCCAGGTACCTTTCTTGCTGTCCTGTTAATTTACAAACAGTAAAGACTAAATTATTTTATTCTCAAAACACTAGAAATTAAAAAGCCAGGGCTTCCTTGCTTGCAGTTCCAAGCCCCTTCTAGACTCAACACCGTTTGATAAATAGCTTCATTTCATAACAGAAAGCTGAGGAAAGGTGTTTCTCTCTTTTTATCTTGGCCTCCTGTTTGTTTTATTTGTAGTGAACTGAGGCACTTTTAGTAATTCTCTTCAATTTATCACATCAGTTTGCCTTCCCCTCCTTTGTTGTTATCTGACATTTGATAAAATCCTTGAACCACAAGACCTAAGTTAATGTTAAGGCGCTCACATTATTACAAAGCTAAGAAATGTCTCAAGAAGTTAAAAGAAAATTAAACATCAAAGTTTGCTGGTAGCTAAATTGAAAACATTTCCACTGTTTTTCCTTTGAGCCCCTCTCAGAGAGAGGAATATCTAGTCAGGAACCAATTCATCCACATGGCCTCGGTGACAGACAGCAATCACATTAAACTAATTTCAGTGAACAAAATAACTGCACCAATGGTTTATTTGCCATCTGGGGGCACTTTTTTTCTCCTCAACAATATTATTTCCCCTGTGATAGTCAATATACACAGTGATTCTGAACGTCAGGCATCTGAGCACATTGTCCCACTGCTGGGCATTTGTCTGCTTGGGCTTAGGGCCAACCTAGATAAAGTGCAGGTGCCTGGCCTTGGAGAGAGCTGTTGGCAGAATCTCTGCTGAGAAAGCCTCAGTGGAGGCTCCTCCTGAGCAGGTCTGCTTAGGTACTCCAGTGAGGAATCCTCCTCCTAGTCCAGGAGTTGGTTTAAGTTGAGGTTTGCCCACGAGGTACGTCCAGAGCCACTCCCCAGTCACAGCCATGCTTGCACCTTGCACATACCTGCTGGACCAAATCTAGACTCTGACCCACGGGCACAGCTCTGGACTTGACCCCAGACCTGCCTGCTGCCTGGCACTTGCCAGACAGTTGACTGGTGTGGCGGTGCCCTGCTGCCCCTGGGGGTGCCCGGACACTCTTGGCCCCCAAGGAGCAGGCAACCCACACTAAAGGTTCAGTAAAAGGCAACAAATCCACCATCAAAGGAAATTAACAGCTTTCAGGCACCTGCATTGGACAGGAGAGCACAAGTTCAAACAGCAGCCAGAACAAATGATTGCTCTGATGGCAAAGTCAGGTAAGAAAAAAAATACAGGAATGCCTGTCCTGAAAATTGTGTGTACCATAATCTTTCTTTTCAAGCTTACCCAAAAGCATTACATGCTTACAACATACACTGCTGCACACTCTAAAAACTCAACCAATCCCTGAAACACATAAGGTGATGTATATGAGGATTTGACCCTGAAAAAAGATGTAAATAGACTCTTACCTTGTATCTCCTTATAATGGATGGCATATTCATTTTAATGCCATTTTTTAAGATGCCTTAGTTAATTTAGCAACCCACAGATTTTAATGAAAGAAGTATTTTACTATCTCCAATAAGAATGATAATAATTGAAATTATTTCAACTACATTATCGTTAGAGGCCTAAGGTTAAATGAATCCACATCAGCTTCTAACACATTTACACACATCATAAATCCTCTGTCTTTTTTCTGTGCCTTGTTCAATAATACTTCTTGAAATATTCAGCTTAAGGGGAAACACAGTCTCAGAGACTTCTTTTTTTCTACATATATATTTATAGAGAAGAATCAATTCTTTCTGATCAAAGAGTGATTTATTAGCTGAAGTGCATAACAAAAAGAAAAATCTTCCAGGTACTTGATAACTGCTTACTTAGCCTGTAAATTAGATGTACATTGGGGGTTTTTTACGTTTTAAGTAAAATGTAGATCCTGTCTCTGTTAGAGATAACTTACTCTGCAGTGTTTTTTACTTAATCAGTAAGAGTGTTTGCATGGCAAAATGACACCCATTGTAAAAACATAATAGAGAATCTGATCCACATTGATAAAAACAAAATGCTAAGGCTGAATAACACTATTAGATGTGAGGAACACTTCCAAGACTAAAATAAAAATAATGATGCAAAAACCCCCAGTATATATATAAATTTGCTGGTGAGCTAAGTCAGTTGGTTATCTAGAGCAAGATAAGGCTATAACGCAGCCAGATTGAATAGCCATGAGGACTGAATCAGTGAATGGTAGATTAATGTACAAGCTGCAGTGCCGTGTAGGCAAAGACAGCTCTGAGAAATTTTTTGTAAACTTGGAGTTTATACTTGGAAACTACAGGTGGATTTCAGAGAAGATAATGACACACAAGACATATGTCCAACAATATGAGGAGATTGAAAAATGAAACTTTAAATCTAGAGTGTATCCTTTCCTACAGAGAGAGAGAGGGAGAGAGAGGAAAATGAATAGTATACTTCTCTGGAGGTCCTATTATATAGATCATACACTTCTGGTCACCTGTGAACTCAGGTAAGCTAAACTCAGGGAAGATTAACCAGAGTGTCCTAGAGAACTCAAAACACATTTTATCAGCTGAGATAGAGATGTGTGGCTTGCTTAGACAAGCAGGAGGAAAGCTGAGTGGGGGTGTCATTGCTATGTCTATAAATATTTAAAACAGAGGGGCACAAGAAAGATTCAAATCTATTTATGCTAAAGAGCCACTTAGGTGTAGGTATGAATGAACCATGGATATATTAACTACAGATTAGATTATTTACCAGATTAGATTATTTTCAGGCAGCACAGTGAAGTGCTGACCAGGTTTGAAGCTTAAGAGAGAACATCTTCCAGGTTTTTTCTGCTTCTCATTTCTATAAAAATGTGAATTGATAGATACATAATAGGAGATGATCCTGTGGAAGCTGGTGACCCAAGAGTTCCCTTGTAGTCTTGAGGTACCTGCAGTGGCTTGAAGAAGAAAACAAAGATTTGCAAAAAACTGAAATCTAATAGGATGAAGTTGTTAGACACCAAACTACAATTGTTTTACTAATCTATTTTTTCTCTCTATTCCTCTGAAATATGAAATAATTTAATGTTGGTGGAATTATTACCATTTTTGCACAGAAGATGTGTATACTATTTCTATTGTAAAAAAACCACACCAAACAATTATAAGAGTATAAAATGTTCTTACATGAACAATTATTGTAACATCACCCTTCATAGAGTCATGTTTGATCTGAGTCATATTCTGTATTTACCATTTTAAATGGATACAGAATGGATTAGTGCAGAGGGTCAAAGGAGTTGCACAGATTTTCCAAGAGCTGCAGACAGCACTGGAGGGAAGTGAATGCTCTAATACAGTGTTTCTTAATTTGGTGGAGCTTAGTGGAAAAAGACTTTTTAACTGGTGACATATAAGTGAGAAGCTAATTTGATTCATTAATAATTTTCCAGCTCCTTCTTTAGCCCTCGGAAGCTTACATGGTTCTTGCCCCTGCAGTTGGTGAACATTTCCCCAAGTACTGCTCTGTCAGGCATCCTCTCTGCTACTTTGCCAGTTGCAGAAATTATACTGAGCTGTAGACAATGAGAGATTTATAATGCTCATGTTATGTTCACTTCAACGACTGATGTGACAATTTGGATGCTCTCATGCACAGCACTTAGAATGAGGGAAATCTGAAACCATAGTGCTGTCAGAAAGATGGAGCTCATGCAAGGCTTGCGGAGCTGCAGGTGACCAGGTTCTGTGGCAGCTACAGTTATGGATTTTCTAAGGATGTTTTTTCAGAGAGGGGGGATTCCTATCCAGGTCTACTGCAAGGGATGGGAGAACTTCTCTAAGACACAAACCAGAGATGCTCAGTGCCTTGTTCTGCATCCACTGCTGAGGCTCTGTCTAAAGAGCTAAGGCTCCATCTAAAATCACAGCTCACAAAATCCACTAACAATGTCACATATCTCAAGCACTGTGCCAGTGATTCTCCATACATACCTCTGAGCTACTGCTGTCTTGCACATGGTTGCAACACTTCACACACATCTAAAGGCCAGCAGCTATAATTCTTTGGTGCTGTTGAGTTTGGGGAGAGCTGTGTCCTCAGACTGGACAATAAATAGCAAACAGTAGAGTCTAATGTGCTTTCCAAGCCTTTATCTGTGCTACCTTCTGCTAGATTATTCCCAAGGGACATGCTGATAAAGGCTAAGCCTGATCTTCCTCACTCATTTCAGGCTCATATAGTGCCTTCTGGCCCTAACAGCTATCTCAATGTTGCATATCATACAGGGAGTCTTTAGGAATACCTGCTATTCTGCAGGACTCGGGTTACCTTTGGCAAGACCATTCCAGACCTTAGGTCATACCCTAGTTTCTCTTTAGTTGATGTGCTCTTTTAATCCTGTTTTCCTTCCTCCATAAGGGAGCTGTCTTCCATTTTGCCTCAGCATCCACACCAATCCTGCTCTGCAGCACCCTGGTCCTCTGTTTGTACAGATGTTAGCTTATTCCTGGGACTAACTTTCTCTAAAGCAAAACTTGGGCATGATTCTGATAAATGATGGCTAACAAAATGCAGCAATGAACCAGATTTGCTCCCTATCATTCTGTGAGTACCTCTTCAAAAGCTTCTTTCTTTTGCACTTCCAAGAGCTTCCACATAATTCCCGTTGTCATGCCACACTCCAGCCATAGATTCTGTGTCTAAGAGTGTTGGGCCATTTGGAAACATAGATGAGTATACAAAGTATATAAAGAATAGCTGCCTTCTAGAGCCAGCACACCTAATAACAATACCCAAATATAAAAGATAAGAAGAAGCTTACATTTGTGTTAAGAACATTGTGCACTACTTGGAATCAATGGCTCAAAGCATTTTATTCCTAGGTCTGCTTCTTTCACTTGAGCCAGCTTCAATTAGGCCAAGCACTGTCACAGAGCAGTGACATTTCAAATATCTTATTTACTTGAGTCACCAGGAATCCCTCAGTGCCCCTTCAGACAAAACACACAGATCAAATACCAGCTGCAGCAGATTATTTCAAGAAAGGCAAGGAACTGGAACACACTGCTTTCTGAGAAGCAAGAGTTACATGCTTCTCCCAGGTGCACAGAGGAGGTGTGACTTAGATGGTGCAGTGAGGACCAAGGAACAATTGCAGCCCTATTCCAGGTGATCCACAAGAGCTCTTCAGCAACTACCTGCCAGGTTTGCATCCCAATAGGTGAGGTTTAGTATTGTGCCCTGGATGATAATCATTCTGCTACCTGTTGTTGTCCATTGCTGGCTTAGGAATGGACCTCCAGTAAATAGTAGTTCCTTGGATGTCTGTGGTTAGAGGAGGCATTCTCATACATGTCTGTAGTTTTGATAACTCCTTTGGGGTATCCTTAGTTTGAAAGCCTTCCTCTTCCTTCCCCATATCCTCATTGGTAATGATGCTTTTTCCTCTCAAGACTTGGGCATTCCCAAGGGCCATATAGAAGCTTTCAGAGAATCATAGGATTGATAAGGTTGGAATAGGTCTTTGAGATGGCCAAGTTTGGCTTTGCTGCTAAAGACCTTCTTTGCAATCTTTTAACTGCATAAGGATAGCCAGGGCACAGGCTTATAAGCACTCAGTCTGTTTGTGGAAGATTAAAAATATTAAACTCAAGGTCCATTCTTAGATGATTTTCTTTTTATGCACTAAAATTCAGAGAAGTAGAAGATTTTGTAAAATTATTTGGATATTTTAAAAACATATTTGTTTTAGTATTCTGCCTCCACAGTTTTTCCCAGTGTTATGTTAATGTACAATGGATACTTTTCTTATGACTATGACAAAAATAAAGAGACCACAGTGTGAATTTTAACCAGGCCTATAGATTTGCTTACCCTTTTTCCTTTGGAAATTCCTTATTATTCTATTCTCTTCTATTCTTTATCTTTCATTTTCGTCATTTTTACTCCAGGATGCTTTTGAAAGGCTCGGATAAAATTATTTCTTATAGTTTATTTACCAGAGTAAAGGAGTTAAACTAATTGTCTAAAGGACTACACTTGACTAACATCAGATATGATTGTTGGAAGCCTGTCATTTAGGTTTTTATGAAAAGAATGAGGAGCATAATGGCTATTCCTGCAGCACCAAGGTAAAGTAGCTCTACATCTGAAAGTTAAGAAAAGCATCAAGGGGCAGAGAGGCATCATTTTCTCCCTTAATATACCATTTGCTGTTTGCACAATGATCTACATTTAATAGAAAAAAACCAGTAACTCTTTGGAAAGAAAAACAACCAGAGGAAAACAGTGTCTTTCAAAATACAGCAGACAGACTCACTAAAGACATAGCCAAATACTTTAACAAACACAAGGTCATATGAGTTAATTAGGCTTTTTTCCTCTTCCATTTAATAAGAAACAAAGTAACCATGGAGACTCACTGGATAATGCATTCTATTTTGGTACAAAAACACCTTTTAAAAAGAACATACATAGTGAGGAATTTTCAAAGTGAGTGCTCTGGAAAAAGAACCTGCATGAACCCTTTACTTATTCATATTCTTTCTCATTTTTGTCTGTAGTAGTTACTCTGTCCCTATTGTCTCATGGTTGTCTGGGAAGAGTTCTCTGTTCTGTCCATAGAACAAAATAAATGGAAACTGGTGAGGCAACAACCCTCCCTGGTTAGATTGCAACACAGCAGAACAAGTTATCTGTGAGTCTGGGACCCCTGGGACCCCTGGACTCTGCGAAGCTCTGCTGAATCACCTTCTAATGCCATGCACCCTAAATTCCGTGTCTAAGTGGCTCTGTCTTGTACTGTTGTCCCTAACCTGGCAGCGAGGTTCACAGGACAGAGGGAAGACTCCTCCCAGAGCTCTCTGTGTAGGCAGAGCATCGAACCAGGGCTCAAAGAAAAGGTGTGAAGAAAATTAGTTTCCCTCCTGCTTTTTTGTGTGGCATAGATGCCTAAAATCTGCCTCTGGCAGGTTTTCTAATAAGACAATTTTTTCAATACTATTTTTATCTTGGTAGATGTTGTGAAGCACGGTTCTTGGGCATCAATTTCCTCTTCTCCAGATCATGCTTTGAAAAGTGGCTGACTCCAGGCTCACTAGATTAGTTGAAAGGTTCCATAAAATTTTCCATAAACCAAAGGGATTTTTATTATTATTTATAGTTACTTTGGTTTTTATGGGGAGAAGCTTCTCTTATGGAATATTTGGAGACTGTGACTATAATTCTAAGACTTTGAGTTTTAATATTGTAGGTTTATATTTCTGTAGTTTTTCATTCAGGTTATTGGATGATATATCTTTTTCACCTGAAGGAACAGTCTCAAAACATTTCCTGATTTGTAATTAAGTTTACCTTGACAACAGATTTTTATGTGAGCTTTCATATGAACACAGAAAAATTTCCTTCTCCAGTCACAGAAAAGCTAATGAAAACAGATAATAATAATAAAAATTATATTACATTTAAGAGTATTGAAATTCTACTGATTTTTTTTCTATTATTCATTGTTTCAGAATACTAGTGTTTAACAAAAATAGATTAATCTTTCTCAAAACCAAGCCTATAAGTGAATTATAAAATGCATATAGCAAGAATATTTTGAAGGACAGCCAATACTTGTTAACTAGGTAAAGTGCATGATGAAATGTAAATAGCATATATATCCTAAGAGATGTGAAACCATATGCTGAAGATCATTTTCTGATTCGTTATCAATTCCTTGTTTATCTTTGTACCTAAAGAAATTTAAGGAAATATATGCTCATGCTTCAATTTAAATGTTTTGATAAAATAGTGTACCACTCAGCTTCTCAACACAAATTTAAAACCTCAAATGCAAATTGGCTGTTTTGAAGTTTATCACCAAGGGTCCTTATCAAGCAGGCAAGGAGGCCAGAAATTCTGAACAAGCCTGATTGCCATCTCCAAACAGAGCAGGTAGACTCTCCATACAACCAAGCATAATCTATCACAGGAAATGCTTACTTGGGGCACTTGGCAGAAGTGAGACCATATAGAGGGAAGTAATATTTCTTGAATTTATTCCCTGCAGGACAAAAAGGAAATATTAAATACTTAATGACCACACAGAAAAATAAAATTGTCAACTTTAACTCAATTTTCAGGTCTGATTGATTCTGCATTATTTCTAAAGCTGCATAGATGACTAAGAACTAGATATATGCCCATAGTTTCTTAGAAAAATGCAAAATAGCAAATTGCAAATATTACTATCTGTGATGGATTTGGTGATTGACTAGAAGAATATCTCTAGCACACAAACCAGATAGACACTTTCAAGATGACACACTCAAGTTATTAATAGCGGTAATGGAAAATTCTAAGAAAGTCTTCAGAATTTAAAATGCCTATAAAATAAAATTAAAACAAAATTCAGAAAGAAAAAGCATCCAAAAGAGTAAAATTAGCTGTTTGTACAAGAGATGGCTAGCAGTGTAATTGAAGCATTAATTGTTTTTCTTCCATCAATAATATACGGTAAAGGTTGGGGGGGAGCTGCATTATCAAGATGTCTGAAAGTTCAAGCCTGAACGAATCCTCGTATGATACTTTATGATCAAAAGACAAAAACAGACACTACCAAATAGGGATTAATGTGCCCTTTTGTGAATTCTGCTTACAGGACAGTTTTTTTTCTTCTCCACTAATAATAAAAGGAGCCTAAGTCATGAAGATTTTGTCTAACTTTAGATGCTTAAGCTAAGGATGATTCATTCCCCTTGTTTCTTGTGAAAACACGCATTTTTTAAATGTACTCTCCGACTTAGTTATAAGAACTTCTATATAAGGGGAAGAGTGCACCACATTTTATTAGTATCCCAAATGGACTCACCATCCCATGGCTGTTTGCCTCTTGAATCACATGCAAAGTTCTGGGAATGTTTGCGGGGCACTTTAGGGGGTGTTTGTTGCTCCCTGATCACAGCTTTTCATTGATACATTGGCTGCATTGGTGTAGACTCAACCTCTTTCCCAGAGGATTTCAGATTATTTAGCTATTTAGATTCTAATAGCCAGAAACTCTATGGGAAACTAAAGATAAGACTGTTCATTTGTGCAAAAAAAGGTTATCCAAATACTTGAATTCATTTCCTAAGTGACTTAGGATCAAGTGACAACTACTGCCCCTCATGTTCCTCCCAAAGCATGGCCAATTAACACCTCTAAGGGATAAGGGTGCCACTGCTGCACTCGTGTACAAGGTAATCCTCGTGCAAGGTCCCCAGGCAAAGATGTCCTCCTTTGCAATCAGATCCATGTCTATGAGAACCATATCCAAGAAATATTATTCTGACTGATAGTGATGCAGACAGGAAACAAACAAACAAGCATCAAAACTGCTAGAGATTCAATATAAAATAGTTGATATTTTCAGCATCAGCTAATTGAACTTTTGCCTTCATATAAACCAAGTCCTTTAGCTCTATTACGAGGCTGAACACACTTCTGTCAGGGTTGACTTGTCAAAATTGATTTAGCAATGCAACCCTAGAAATCTGTAACAAAATCACTTAGTGTTGCTCCTTTTATCATAGAAATAAGAATTCCTCAGCCACACTGCTGATAATAAAATATGCACCAGATATGATGCAAGTCATCCAGCAAAAATGTCTTCAGTTGTTTCACTTTCCTCTCATTTTTTTAATCTCCAAAGAACTGTTAGCCATATGGCTCTCTGAGGTACCCAGTACTTGCATGTTACAGACATTTTCTAATTTGCTTCTTGTTCTGTTTTAATCTCTCTCTTCTTTTACAGTGTCACTGGAATCCTTCTTGTGAAGATTTTCCACAGTTAGTTGTTAGACTTCCCATACTTGCACTACTTATCTTCCTAGATACAATGTTTTTCTCTTCCTCTTCACAGAAAACAACTTCATTACATTGTAGATGAGCAAGGAGGGATGTGCCAAGATAGTAGCTCAAATTGCTAATTTTTGACAATGTGATTTTTCTAACAGGATCAGCAGCCTGAGAACATAGGGTTTGATTTTCAGGATTTTAATAGTTTTTCTAATTTCTGTAATTTTTAGTCATTTACAGAATTTACAATTGCATCAATCACTTTAGTGTGAGTTAAAATACAAAGTAAGAAAATATTTTGCAGGGGATCAGCATTTGATGAACAATCTCAGGCTGTTACCAGTAGGAGGGTGCTTTGCTTTAGTAAACAATTTTGAGAACTTTGCTGGAATTAGCTGGGAGTCTTTAAAAAAAGCAACAGTAATTTTATAAATGGGCATGTATCTCTACATCCAACAGAGAATCACTTTGTGGCATTTTAAGGATTTGCATTATGTATATATATATCCATCCATGTATATTTTTTTTCCCAGGGTTTATACCGTAGACTCACACTGCAGTTCACAAATGAACTAAAGCAACAACTTCAAAATAGCAAAAGTTATTTTGAAAGAAATAGCAATTTAAAACAAACATGAAAACAAAGATCTGTGACACAGCTCAAAAATCCCTGCCATTTAATATTAATACTGGATTGTGTCATAGCACCCAAATCCTCTGAAGGTCTGACTGCACTGTTCCGCTGTATGCTGGAGATGTGGGCAGGAATTCTACCTCGGAAATGACCACATTGTATTTCTCCTCTATTTTCTTTGGACACATGATAAGTGTCCAAACTGTTCTTGTAAATAGTTTAAATTCAGTCTGAGTTCTGATTGCCTTCAACTCCACTTGCCCTTGTGGCTTGGCACATCAAAGTGCTACAAGGAAAGGTCATGGGGTTTTTTCCAAAAGGACCCAAAACATTTGTTATACCTGATATCCTCCCTGCAAGACTTCCTAAAAGATTGCCACATATGTGTGTATGTGTGTATGTGTGTATGTGTGTATGTGTACATAAATCTAAATCTAAATCTACATCTAAATGTACATCTAAATCTAAATTTAGTGCATCCTTTTACTATTGTAATTATCACTAATATTAACTACACTTTAGCCAATAATATGATTAATTATTATTAATTAATTGGGTTTGGATCTTCCCTGTGGCAGTGAAGGCATAGTTATCCTTTCATGTAGAATAGCAGCAGGGTTTTTCCAGTCTGCATATCCACATGTGCAAAGCAGAACCTCAGGCTAGTGAAAAATAGGATATGTATTTAACCAAAATCTCAAACAACTTCCTCGCTGAGCCTTTTAGTGATTAAAGTAATTTACAGTATTCCTTTTCATTTGAGCATCTTTCCACTTCAGTTGGAATGCAATCACTTTTCTGTGTAGTGATTTAGAAATTTGAATTTAGTTTTTCCATTTTATTTTGAGTTCATTTTGCTTTAAAACAAATTCTTTGAGCACTGATTGAAGTAATTGTGGGCATTACATGTTTTTTATAAAGTATTTCCTCATTGGAAGCACTTTATAAAAACAAAACAAATACAAAATAAATACACAAGGGATAAAAAAATTTACCATCAAAGAGAAATACAACTCAGAAGTGAACCATTACACACTAAGTGGAAACAAACCATTAAAGCTTTGTTAATATGAATAAATTCCAAAAAGCCCACCCAAATTCAAAATTGAGTAGTCAGGGTTTTGGGTTTTGTTTTTTTTCTTCTGGCTGAATTATAGTAAGTTTTGTGGCTTGCTTTTGAAGTTTTAGTCAAACAGACTATATCCTCTAAGCACCAATAAAATAGTATAAACATATGTCAATTCCCCATGAAAGGAAAGCCACAATTAAAAGTTTTGCAAATATAGTGCATTTCATTTAGTGTTCAGAATGACAGCATAAAAAGTCAGTACAGCATGTGGAGGCAAAGAGATAAAACACTCAGCAGCTTCAATCACTTAGAGAAAAATAAATGAACTATTGGCAGTCTGGGAAGAAAATCCATTGAATGGGAAAAGAAGAAGCTGCTGTGCCCTTCAGAATGTATCTTTTGTGTCACTAAGGCAGGAGGATACACACTGTAGTTAAGATGCAACCATATAATAAATCTTGTGTGTAATGTTTATTTAGTTACGCTCTTTCTATTTTGCAAAATATGTTTGAACTCTCATTAGAATAACTTGGCTTAGTGTAAAAACCCAACCTGACAGTATTTATTGTCAACTATTTTCTATGAGTAAATCACAGGAATTTGAAAGTTGATGAAACAATTTCTCAGAAAAAGATTTTTCAATAAAATTGAATACTAAAGAATAGCAACTCCAGACTTCTCTATTAAGGAATTGCAACTCCAGTAGTGCAGAGTTTGGTAATTTTAGACTTATGTAACTGTTTTGAAAAATGTTGCACATTCCATTTTTCTTGTCTAATTACTACTTCCAAACAATATTTTGATGAAAAAAAAATCATAAATTTCTTTTTTTTAAATATCTCAGTATTATTATTTGGCTACCTGTGTGTGTCTGTGCATAAGAATAAGCAACTGTGTTCTTGGGTTGAGCTGTAACTTTCATTCAGTGGTGGTTTCCTAAGTCTATCCAAAATCATTCACACCCCAAGTACCACTACTCCAAGGGAAACCATGGTCATGTTGCAACCTAACACAGTAAACCACAATTGTTTCCAGCCCTCAGAAGAAATTTCTGCAAGAATTCCTGGAAAACTGTGGTTTCTAATTCTGTAACGAAGAGAACAGTTTTCTATGAGAATTGAAACACATGTTTATATGGTACTCTTTTTTTCATCATTTTCCCCTTGTGCTAAAGGGCACATGTAGAATTTTTTTCCATTACAGTCAGTATACCATGTTTGAAAACCTGGTTCCGTATTTGCACAGTATGCAGAGAATGTCAGCTACATTATAACCCAAGCTTTCTACATTATCTCTGAAAGCAACCATATACTGTTTCAGTCCTTTTGCAGTAAGGTCGAAATTGCTGCTCTCTTGTGCCAAACATGGCAATTCATATCCCAGCCCATGCAATTAAATGGCCTTGGGCAGTGGGCCTTGGCCAGGGCATACAGGCAGGAGAGGACACAAGCTTCTGGAAACAGAAATGGAGCAAGTGCGCAGCACCCCCAGAGCTGCATGTCCCACCTCACACTGCTGCAGACTGAGCACTGTGCAGAGCTCAGCTGGTAGAGGTGGGCATTGAAAGAGGCTGATCTTATTCTCTGCACATCACGGTGATTCAGAGACAACAAGAAAAGAATGAGTACCCTGTGGAGATGCAATTCTACCCCCTAAGTTCATGCCTGAATTCATTCAAATTAATGGCCCTTTTCTGTTTACAAGGTTTATGCAGGTATTAAACCCTGGAGGCCTGAACTGACAGTAGTGAACTGAGGAAATCTGTGTGCTACCACCGAGTGTTATCATTGTGTTGTGATGTTTTACTGCAAAGTTTTATCACTGTATTGTTATGTTTTACTTGTAGGTATTTCATATCTGCTGGTGATTTGCATCCTTAAAATAGAAAACCTTGTTACATAGCTCACCTTAGGACTGGCACGTTGGCAGTTGCTTGACAGTTTTTATTGCTATGTCAGGCAGAGAAGTCCATATTTCAGCACAGCACAGAAAGCTTTGCCCTACAGAGAATGGAAGACCAACATACAGAGATACAATCACAGCTGTATGTGATTAGATTAAATGTGATTGGAGCAATCCATACATTTTTGCCTTGAATGAAGCCACATAATAAATTCCATTATATTATTGCCTGATGCAAGAAAGTAACTAAGCAATTGAATCATGTTTAACTAGATATTGACAATTACCAGTAATTCCTACGAGAACAGAACCATGGTTCATGGAGAAGATTGAAGATTAGTTTTAGTTTTTCTATTATGGTTCTCATACGTGTTATCACAATGTTCTGACTTTTTAAGTTACTGGTAAGTCTTGAGTGGAAATTAAATTGTCATAAAGCCAAAGACTGCTCCCTTTGGGGCTTGGGCGAGAACATATTTAAAGTTGCTAAACATTCTATTTAACCTCAAAGTCACACAGGAAATACCTTGATAATGTGGAACATGTTTTATAAAACAGTTAAGATCACAAAGTAGGGAGATAACCTTTTCTTATCTTGACATGTTATCCAAAGGAAGAAAGGCTGAAAGATACAGAAGTTTGCTATATTTAGTCCATCTCTGCATGGAAGATTGTTTGTAATAAATAATCATATTTTTAATAGATATTCACATAAAGCAGAGAGACAAGGAAAATCAAGTAGTTGCCTGCTTTATTTTAGAAGAGGTGTTATTTAGCTCTCTTTGTATATGGTCAGGGCTTTTGCATGCCAGTGCAAATGTATGGACAGAAAAGAATATTTATACACTAAAAGCTCAAGTTGTGAAATCTGTCATTCCTGGCTGTCTTCTCAAAGAAACCAAGCAGCAGCACTCCAAAGCATCCAGTGAATTTTAAGTTTCTTAAATTTTCTATTTTTATGTGTGCAGGAAATTGAGCAGAAGAAGCAAAATGGATTCTTTAGCAGCTACGTGTTCTAACTTATAGTGGTGAGTGGTAAAAGAGTCACTTTGGTCTCTGTACTTCTGTAAAACTGGTAAAATCTTGTTCACAGCCTGTCTTGGTTAATTTTCCATCATAAAGTTTTATTGGTTTTCATATTAAAGATAGAGCACTAGTTAAGACTCAAGTGAAAGAAAACAAGTTCTCCTTCAGATACTAAGGCATAAGTAAAGAAAAAAAAACCCAAACGCTTCTTTCTGCTGCTGAATTCATGATTAAATTTAACTAGTTGTAATACTTTGGTACTTGACAATTTGATGTAATTGATTTATTGATTCCATTTCAATTATTACTTTGATTTAGTCCTTGCATTATTCCATTATTACTCTGTCAGTAATAACAGCTTTAGGCAATGGTGTATATATTGAATACTAGATTAGCTTGTCTTTTTAATAAAATTAATAAAAATGATCTGTTTTAATGCACCATTTTTGCTTCCATCATGGGTCAGTTCTTCTAAAACAAAGTTGCTCAGATGAGGTATTTGAAAAGTAGAAAGTTTTACCTAAATTCATACCTTTCTCTCTGACAGGTATGTCATGCTAGTGACCAACAGTGGTTTGTCCAATGAATTGCTGTTCACTGTCACTCCCAATAAGTAGTTGCCTTAGGAATGTTATATTGAAAGATATCAAGAATCATGTAAAAATAAACAAGACTCGTAGTAGTTTATTAAATTCTAAAGCAAGAATGATGCAAATAGCCAACCAACACTGGATTTTAATACCTAGTCCACAGACTGTCCTAGACAGATGTGTCCCACCTGCCCTTGGAGCTGGTCTGGGATAGCAAGGGAGCAACGCAGAGAGGCAGCAGGTGTGACTGTGCCAACACCTGAAGGCTGAAGCCACAGGTGTTTCAAGGCAGACAATACTGTGCCAGGCCAGGCCATGTAGGGATTACTTTATGTTTTTATCAGCACCAGTTGCTACCCACAACGTGCCTCCAATAGGCGTGTGCATGAACTAACCCACTACCCCAGTGTGGGATGTTGCCTCCACACAAAGGAGTGAATTTCCTTGAAGTGTTTCCCAGCCCATTTGCAACAATGTGGATGTTATAGCAATCTGCATAATGCCCTCTACATGTTCGGTCAAAGACTGGGCCAACCATTCTGCTACATAATCAACCCAGATCTGCCAGAATTTCATGTAGGTGGTATCCTACATCCGGAAACTAGGCAGATGCTGCTCACCCCAGACTGAAAGCACTGTGCATTCCAGTGGGTCTTGCCATCTCATTTACCAGGGAGACATTCAGCCAGTCTCTCATGCTGCACTAGTGAGATATCCTCCCCTCCATTACCTTTCATTGAGTCAGGGCATAGCAGAGTAATTCATATTCCCTGGTGCTGCAGCTGTTTTTGACAAGTTGTGATACACTTACCTTATAGCCAGAGAAAGCTGGATTAGATATTACACTGAAGAATCCATACTAACTAACATCAGAAAGAATTAATCCATAAGAAATCAGTGGTCTCTGTTGTTAAAGGGGAATTCATGCTCAGTAAGCTTTCTACCCTTTAGAATGTCCTAGAGGACTTAAAGGATTTAATACATAAAGGAATTTACAAGAATTTGATCTCTTTCCTGACAATGCTATGAGATGCCCACAGGGCACCCAGAAAAAAATGTCATTGTCTAGAAGGCATACATTTGGATTAATGCTGGAAATGTGTGCCTAGGAAATAGCTGTTTTAAAGCAGTTAATCACTCATATAAATGCAAGCTGCAAATATTGGCAAATAATCTATATGAATCTTTGTATTGCTCAAAGACACAATATATAATTAAGAATACTGTCAATAAATGAACCAAATTCATTAAACTTTCTACTCTCTGCTGCAAAAATCTTTCTTCAGTGGTATGAATTAAGCAAATAGGATTTGAGAAAAATTGAAATGGAACCAATGGAACCAATGAACAACACTGTAAAAAAATCGTGTACATTTTAAAGACAAAAATGATGGGGTTTTTGAAGTGTTTTTTTCATTTATTGCAAATATCTGTGTACTCTGAGTGTTTAATAGCTTAACTGAGAGTCTTTTGCTCAGGCATGAAATACCTTATTAATAAATGGTATGAATAAAAACATGGAAAAAGTTCACCTCTTGACTCACAGCAAAAAGGGAGACATACAAAACAAAATGTTTTAAACATTGAATGAGCTAGGTTATTTTAAACATAGCACTCAGCTACTGCAAGGCCAAACTCATATGACTGATGTCTTTCATATGTTAACAAAAGGGAAATGTAAGTTTACATGCTGGCTGCAGAGCTGCCTTGAACTCAAGATACATTATGAAAAGCTCAAGTAAAAAATTGAGCCTGGGCCATAACTTGATTTGATTTAAGATTCTATATTCACCTTTTTGACAAATTTTCTCCTTTCCATACAATCCAATTTTCCATCAGTATTTGAGGTACAGGACTTGGAAAAAAAGTGAAAAAAGAGTAAAGATAATTTGTATTTAGAAAATTGTGGAATGCCAAAGTAATAGGGGGATGCTGTTGCACAGAGTTGTAAATATTTAAGGTATTTGTGCAGGGACTAGAAACTGATCTGAAAAGCATGTGAGCAGTATGAGTCCATTGCTTTGCATCCTCTGGGTTCAGCAGTTGCAATTGTAGCACAATTTACTGGAGAATGCAGCTACCAAACAAAGGTGGCTGCTGGTGTGCAGTACAGAAAACTGTCTCCTAAGAAACAGGCTGGCAAGAGCATCCCTGTATATCTGAGCTTGTGGGCACACAAGCAAGGTCAGACATACAACCTTGATGTTATCCCAACTCAGGGAATTTTTTTCCCCAATATTATCTTCATGGGAAAAAAAGAGCTACTCTTGGTGTGAAGGAATCTCCTGCCTGTGGCTCACCAGTGACAAGATCCCACCACTGCAATGGCCATGCAAGGATGAGCTGGTCACCTCCAAGGCAAAGCTCAAGATGCATTTTCGTTATGCTTCATGCCACATGCATACTCTTCCACATCTCAGAGACCCCCTTGAAACAGAAAGGAAAACCATAGAACTATCAAGTAGGTGAAACAAGGGGAAGAATTAATCTTGGGAGAAGCACAGATTGCCTATCTTGACTGCATCAGTAGTGAAGGCATACTCATTTTACACCAGCTAGTTTTAAAGATAGCTTAAAGGCATTAGTAATAAAGATATATCCAGCTCAGATTCTAGTGCAGTCACTTGTTTTGATTGTACTGAAAACAGTATTTTACATTATATTCTTACATGGGAAAGAATACAATATTGATATAACTATTTCTTAGACATTAAGGACATTCTATAAGGTAGAATAATTCATTAAAATATTTAAGATATCGTCTTGAGAGATCATATTCACTTACAATTTATTCCTAAAACTTTATGGATTAATAACTCTTGACATACTGCAACTGATGGTATTTACAGTTAGTGTTTCTTAAATCTTGGAAAGCCTATACATGTTTCCCAAGAAAAATTTGTATGGGTCTTTCATAGACCAGGTTTCCAATTGACTGACAGAAGTTCACTGACATTTTACCAGTTCAAAGAGCTGTCAGTGCCAGAAAAGTTGTTGACATTAGCAACTCTCTGTGGTCAAAACAGCTCAGAGTGGAGGACCAAGTTTTATACAAACATGTACAAGGTGTGTGCAAATACCTGTGTACATTGACATTGCTGATACATTTTTTTGTGGGTGGACATGCAATGCACAACTGATGCCATAATAAAGTATTTCATGTTTCCTATTTCCACATCATCTCAAGCTGTTTTGAAGCTGCTCAACTAATCCATACTGTTTTAGACATTTCAGTAATAAGAAGTTGTTTGAAGGAAGCAAGTAGGATTCACATACTATTTTATTTTGATTGTCATTGTGTAGAAGCACATTTTGTCAAGAAACAGTACAGTCAATATTATATAGTAAGAAGGCAGTATTTTTTGTTTTAAGCCAGTATGATGAATAGTGAAAGTAATTGATAATGTAGATAAATTTGAATGTAGGTAAGTTTAATTTAATATATTTTAATTTGATTACAAAACTGGACAAAATTCTTGAAGAAGAAAACAAAAAAATAATAAATGTTCAGAAGTGTTAGTCTGTAAGTTATAATTCTGAGAAATTGTTATAACTAATGGTTTGGTATAACTGGAACATGTCTGAAAGAGACTCCTGAAATCTCATTCAGACCTTATTTTCATGATTTTACAATCTGTGCTCCTCTTTACCAGGCATAAAATAAGGAATAATTTTAATGTCACATAAAGCTTTAGAGTTTTTCTAAAGAATTAAAATCATTTTAATTCATGAATTAAAAGGATTGTGTGAAAGTTAATATACAGTTTCACCATATTGCTACCACTTCAGAAATAGAATTGTATGTAGTGCCTGCTGTGATTTTATAGGCTCCCAACCAGGACTCAAAAGGAATAAAAGGGCCACCCACTGAGAAGAAGCACCACAGCTGTGAAGCCTAGATAGTTTAAGGAGCAATTATGAAAGCTGACTGGAAAGGGGAAAAAAAATCAGAAACTGACTCCTACCATAAGGAGTGTGGCATTCTGCTTTCCCTTCTGGAAAAAAGGTGGGAATTAGGAGCCTTCTTTAACTTGAGAAAGGAATCACTTGAACGCACAGTTTTGAAAATGCTTAAAATGGTCTTTCCCTATGGGAATACCTGTAAGATTGCTTTGCCAGACCTTCTCCACTTCATGCTCAACAAGATTTTAATATATCGAGACTTCAGAAGAAAACTGTGATAGATACTCCTGTAACACCTATCTTTTTCAAACCCCTTTTGGACATAGCAATGCATATTTGTACACATAGCCCTCATTGTTAACTTATATGAAAAAAGGGTCATCAATTTGATTACTGAAAAATAAACATTGTGGATATGAAAGTGAAACTTCCAGCCCACTCTTTCTAATTTTTTTCTTGAAACAAAATAATTTGAAATCTTTCAAGGCTTGTATGCCTTAGCTGAGATATTTTTAAAACTGGATGAGCTACTGGATGATGAAAAGAACAACTTTTCCAGCATTTCAGATTATGAAAAATTTTTTGTACCACCCTCTGTTGGAATGTTTTTCTACCCATTGAATGACTCACAATCCATGGACTATGAATGGTGTGAAAATCCATACTACTATAAAGTTCTTTCCAAGTACTTTAATGCATTAGATTGCATACAAAACTTGAAACAGACTTTTGAGTGTGATTTTTCAAATAGGTTGTTCCAAGACTTTGTACACAAAGCACATAAAGACTAAATCTTTTCAAGTTATTCCTTATTTCTCTTTGGACAATCACTAGGAAAAGATTAATCCCAAGTGTATCAAGCTTACCCTTAGGAGATGATGATTCATAGTCAACCCAAAACATTTAATTAATGCATGCTGTTCAGTACTTTAGAGGACTAAGACACTCAAGAGATACGCACTATATCCAGTCACATTCTCACATAAGAGATTTCTTAAAGAAGAAGAAAAGCTTTAGCACCAGAGCATTCTGAAAAATTGAAGTAATAATGTGGGCAAGCTACTGAAGCCTTTCCCTGTTGTCATGGTTTAACCCCAGCCAGCCCCACACAGCCGCTCACTCACTTCCCCACCCAGCCATTGCTCCAAATATCCCCTGCTTCTTCCTTTTCTCCCCAAGGTCTGGAATATCCCTTTGATCAGTTTAGGTCACCTGTCCTGGTGGCGTCTCCTCCCAGCCTCCTAAGCACCCCCAGCATCCTCACCAGAGTGGCAGCACAAAAAGCAGAAAAGGCCTTGGCTCTGTGCAAGCCCTGCTCAACAATAACAAACACATCTCTGTATTATCAACCCTGTGTTCAGCACAAATCGAAACACAGCTCCATACAATCCACTGTGAAGAAAATAAACCCTATTCCAGCCAAAACCACAACTCCCTTTTCATTTATTACTGGTAAAAGCACTCTGGCCCTGTAACTATGCTTTGCCTTTAAAAGAATGGAGGTGTAATGGTATGGAAATAAATAAGTATTAATCTTAACTAAAAGTTTCTGAATAAAAAACAATATCCATCAATTATAACTTAAGGTGCTTCAGTTTTCAAAGCCCTGTGCAGATACCAATTCAGTGCTGTAATATGAGTTCATTTGCTATATGCTACAACTTGATGAAGTTCTGATCCTCATTCTTGTTCAGTCTGTAGAAAACACACTAGAAAATGTCAATTTTTCAAACACCACAGAATGCCTGTTTTCTGTATTGCTACTTTTTTCAATAGTATTCACATAAATAGACTGCTCAATGTCTTGAAGATTTCCTCCAGAATTATTACATGCTTCAAATAAAATTAATATCTTTCCTAACTCTGTAGATGACTTCTGATTTGTTTCCACTTCTCAGCCAGATCACACTCTGCCTCCCTTGAGTTGCAGTGGTTTCAATGCAATTGTCATCCCTCATTCTCTGATATTTAGGCTAAACCATTTATTTTTGCATGAATAACTTTCTTAAAAGCAAAGAAGAGAAATGCATGAAATAATAAAAGTGAAATTCTTTTAGAATTTATAGTATATGTTGAGGTTTTTCTGTACCATGCTGCAGCACTTTGAGCAACAAATTACTCTCATCATTAAATGGAGTATTTTCCACCCAATGACACTGTATGCTAATAAAATAATGACCCACTCCCACCACAAAAAAAAAAAAATTCCCTTGAACTTCATACACTAGTGAGAGGTCTGTCTAATGGCTTGCATTCTCTGTCAGCTCAGAAACTTTTCTGTTTCAGTATGAAAATAAATCCTTGTTAAGTTGCACCATGAACTTGAGTATCTCCAGAAAAGAAATTTCTCTGATCCATCAGGAAGGATATAAATGCTTCACTTCTATAGATCTTTCTTCACAGAGGTGAAAACTGTTGTGAAAATAACCATAAACAGGTTATTCTCTCCTCTTTTTTTTTTTGGCCAGTTAAACTAGTCACCTTAGCTCCCACTATGTTACTGGTAAAAGACATTTAACTCCTGACTGTACTGAAATACTTTTAGGATGAGCTTTATTGTTTCTCTTTTTCTCATCTCTCTCCCATTAATGTATGTGATGTGTTTTATTATCTTCAATAAAGGGGGGCTTTAGAGGGGCTAAATTCATTGAAATAATGTCCACCTTTTTGTGCTTATTCTGTTGCCTTCTCTGCAAAAATCATGCTATCTCTTCCTAGTGCTATTCAAAGGAGAAGGTGCATTGATAAGTGTTCCAGCCTAGCCTTGCCCTACACATTCTAAACTGTGGTACAACAATCTTATAGAAATTTACAGATGTTGTGTACAAACTGGAACTGTGTGCTTGCTTTTCTAAAATCCCTAGAACCACCATGACCTTTTGATACATTTGATGCTTGAGACCATTCTTGGCCTACTGTTGTATACATGTTGATTTGGACATTCATTGGAGATGGAGGACAAAATGAAAGCATTCATTCTTCTGCAACCTTAGAATTAAAATGGTGTGTACACAAGAAAATGGAATATATACCACTATGTCAAAACAGTCTACCACGGGAGGATAGTGTTTTGTTACACCACTGAAAAACATAGGGAACTTTTGAAGTAGAAAACTCAGTCTGTGTGAGTATAAACAGTGGACTATGCTGCATACATAAACTAAAGAACTGCATTTATTCAGAAAAAAACATACACAAAACCTCTGCACTGGAGTAATCAAAGTAGTTTATGTGAAAATTTTACCTATCTAAATAACAAGATAGCAAATAAGCACAAACCAAAAGCCATTTGGTTTCATCAACTGAATGAAACTCCTCCACTTCGCCTTTAGTCTCACATTCCTCTGAAAACTTGGTGTTTTAAAAAGTATGGTTCAGGAGGTGTTTTTCTACTTACACAAGGTTTATCATGGTAATACAGTCTGCCATTCTCTACACAATCACACAGCCAGATATGAAACAGTTGGCTAAAAAAAAGCCTGATTCCAAGCTTTCCTTATATGGCACATCATTGGCAAATGCCTCTCATGGATATGACAAAAATGTAATTATAATGCCATGGGGTTTTATCATTCAGATACAGTCAGTATTAGTCTGTTTGAGTCTGCTGCATGGGACTTTGAGTCTAGACAAAGCATGAAAGCAAAGCATTGGCTGACAATGCTTTTTGCTGTTTCAGTTATCCTCACCAGTCATATGTTAGTGTGTCTGCATCGTCTCCCTGATCCTCTATTTTATCATGAACAAAAATGTATTTTCAAAGTGACTAGTCTTTGATATAGTGCCAATATTGTGAATTTCTGGGACTTCCAAATAACAAGTTTCTACTCTGTCCTTACAGATATATTGGTAATATAAACAAATATGCCACAATAGCTTTGTAAACAGTAGCAGAAGAATTAAATTAGAAGCATATTCAAGGAAGTAAAGAAGAATACATACTGCCTTGATTTTTAGGAATCTCCTTTAATGTGGCCACTGTTTTGAAGATGTCCACAATATAGACACTAGAGTGTTAAGGATAAGGATAATTTAATGATCTGTGACATTATGACTGGGAGCCTGTGTAAATAGCAGGACATGCTAGGGAGAATTCGGAGTATTAAGAAAATATTGTGCTTGGTTTATTATGGACAGAAAGGCAAAATTGATGAAAATGCAAATGCATTTTATAGTAAACTGTGTTCAGGGAATGAGACTATATCCTACAAGACCTTAAGTCAGTGGGTGGAAAGGACACTACTCTCTAAACTCCAGAAGCAGAATTTTCCTTGTGTCTTCTTTTCACTTCTGGAAACCTTTCTTTCTCAGATTTAAGTACTATGATGTTATGAAACATAAAATGTTAATATTAACACAATTCTGCCAGAGAAAAAAGAGCAGAATTTCTACTCTCAACAATGCCTAGTTTTACCAAGGTCATACATGTAAAAGCCCATTGTGAGATTCAGTTTCTTGCAAGCCCCTATTTTACCTTTAAATTTATGAAAACTCACAAGTATTTACTTACATGTTGCATTTGGGACATTCTAAGTCAGTTAAAACACTTTAAACTTGATATAATACCTAATGCATATTATCATTTTTATATGCATATAATTATCTTAAAATAACTTCCACCAAAAATTTTATGATAGTTTTAGGAAGAGAGGCTACTTCCATACCACTTATTGAGGCTATCTGTTGCAGTTTAACTTCACAGATAATTTGAATATATCATATTTAAGATGCAAATATAATAAAAGACAACTCTGAATTATATGCAATATTCAGTAATCAAAAACAGACAAATGAAGTAGGCATTCATGGTCTCAATTTTCTAAGAAGCTGAATAGTTGCTAATTACAGAAGACAGCATTCTATCCCATTTCAAATACCTTTATCTTTGTTGCTAGGAAACAATTAACACATTATGGAGAACATGAATTACTTTAGTAATGCATAATTTTGTTATTTAGCCTTCCTTTTTACTTATTAACCCTTTCAATATATATTTTCCTGTGCTTAGTGAAGAGAGGAAATATTTTCTACCACCTGTGAAAGGTATTATGTTTAAGATGAAAATCCTTTCCATATTCGCATGGTTGAAAATGCATTGGCAAGTTGATGCATTTTCACAAGTTGATTTGTTACTATGTCTCACAACATAGACTGAGTCTTTTAGGCATTAAGAATTTCTCTGGGACTTGTTTGAAACTACAAGGGTTGGTATTAGCTATCCATGGATGCATTTTATGTGTTGGTACCACATTTACTGGAAAATAATTTAAATATGCATAACTTGTTGGGTTTCTGGGGTTTATTTAAGTATGAAATATCAAAAACTGATTTACTAAAGGAATTGGTGATTCCACAATAAAAAAAAAAAAGCTTTGGCGAGAAGGTCAGCTTAAGAAGTTCTTGCTGACTGCTTTAGTCATGGCTCTGAGCTTAAAAAATGGGTTGAGTAATCTTAAATCCATATTAATTCACTAATACAATGGACACAACTAAAAGAGCATCATGTTCCTGAGCAGGGCTGGAAAACACAGGAATACAGGATGTAAAACCATCTTAAGCCGACATTGTTAGTTAACTCCTTAAACTATCAGAGGTCCCACAACTCAGAATTGGCTTCAGACTTTGCAGACATTACTAAATGTAAGGTGCAATTCTGTGCCTTCAGAAATTAATGTGAATACATCATATACTATGATAGATAAAATTTTCAAATTATTATTTACAATTAAGATTGATAGATAATGGTGGAAAACCATTCTCATATTACTTAATGAAGAGTACCTTTCTAAGGAAAAACATTTTTGACAAAGCTGTAGAATGAAGACTATATACCAAAAAGAAACAGCTCATAAATTGGAGAGTCACAGTGGACAATCAGCTCAGAATATTCCAGCACCCCACATCAATGTAAATGCAGAGGACTATTTGACAAGAGTTGAGAGATTACATTTTCCCTCATTATACAACATTACCAACACAGAATATTGCACATAGTTCTTGTAGTTACACCCAAAAAAGCCATAGAAAAATTACATTAGAAACAAGATATATAACTCAAATCATTCAGAGCTAGGAAAATCCTCTTTACTTGCAGACTGAAGGTGTTCAGCTCATCAAAAGGAAGTGTAAATTATTTGTCTACATATAAACTGATATTTCTATCAGAAAAAGTATTAGATGTGAAAGCAATCTATTTGGACAAAGTCTTAAAAATCCAGTTTCATTAGTTGCTGACATACTTCAGCTTCTAAAGACATTATCTCTTGCAAATAATTTCACTCTTCCCCAAAAAGAATTATCTGTATAAAAATATGTGTAGTCCCTGAAACATAAGGAACAAGAATCTAGATTTTTTGGATTTTCAAGTGTTTTTTTCTCATTTCTAAATAATAAAGAAATAAAAAGATGTAGCCCTATGAATGTACTTGGTGAAGAGGGAGCATCAAATAACTGCACCTTCATGAAGAAAAAATAGTGAAAAAATGACTTAGTGTGCAGGTGGTCCCTCTCTTCTAGGGGCTATTTCAACCCCAAGGTGACCCTGCAAAGATCTGTGGGCTGAGGCCAATCACAGACCCTGTGGGCGCAGCAGTGATGGAAACCTCCCTGCAATCGTTGAAGAAAAGAGGCTGAGTCCCTTGGGGGGGTCTAAGTTCTCAGGGTTTATTGGACCAGAAAGGCCAACTTACCCCAAGAGAGACTGCCCAAAAGGAGCACCTCTCTGGGGTGTGCAATGCCTTTTAACTGGGGGAGGAACAGTTACAACAAACCAATCAGAAGGGATCGGGATGTGGTTACAACGGGGATAAACAGTAACTGGGAGCAATGGGGAGAACTCGAGGGAGGGACAAACACGTAATGCATCACCAGGAGGAACCGGTAGAACTTTCCAGAAACAGGGGCGAGGTCTAGGAAAGACAGGCAGGTACCAGGGGAGGGCACAGGGCAGACGGACAAGGGCTCAGGGAAGGACAAACAAGGGCTGATGCAATACTGCAATATTGCATCAGGGAGGCGGACCAGGAGAAACCAACGAAAGGCAATACAAGGGGGTAACTTGGAATAAACCAATACAAATGGAAAACAACAAACCCCAACATTAGTGTTCAGAAAAGGATGATCATACAAAATTCTATGCCATTCCTTAAAATATCATCTTCTTTCCTCCCTCTATATATCCAGGTTTTAAAATTGCTACCAAAAAAAATTTAGCAGAGAAATATTTTCCAGTGTTTCATTAATCAAAGCCTTCGGAAGTTCATACTGATTTTAGCAACAAAAATATATCACCAATTATTAGAAAGTACATTATATTTATTGTCATATAAAATAAAGTGTGATTCTAACCCTAAAAAAACCCCCAAACCAACAAACATCTCAAAAGTGCTTATTCTTAGGCAAGGGCTGTTTTTTCAGATTTGATGACATGAGAAGTAGTGTCAATGAAGGTTCAATTTGATAAAAACCAGGAAAGTGTACAAGCATGCAGTGCTCAGTTTCTCAGTGTTGTGCATTTGATTTTGAATTATGAATATTTCCTGATGATTCATTATTTATTTGTATTTGTTTAAATAAAAAAATCCTCAACCTAAGAACGCAGGTGCAGAACAACAAAACCATATTATTCATTCTGAACTTTCTTTAGAAAAAGTATTTAAGCGGCATGTCATATTTATGACTTTCAGGAGAAAGGATCAGTGTAATAAAGCTGCAACACAGAGCTCTGGCTGGAGACTGATTGTTTTTTTTCCTGGCACCACTCACACAATCTGGATAATGGCCACCATATTGACTTTCACAGTGTAGGCTGCGAGAGGACAGGATGCTAATCTTATAATGTTTGTACAGTGACTCATCCTCCACATAAGTAATGGAGGCAGAGGACACTACTGTCTTTGTAGTATGTCTTTTCACAGGAGGCATTACCAGAATCTGTGGGTGAAATATAGGTGGCACTGGGGAAGGGAAGAAAATTAAAAAATATGAGTAAAAAAAAGGAGGTTGTGTAAAATTGTTGAGTTTTGCAGTTTCATCTCTGTACTTCCTCAAAAATGAAGATTATTAATTACCTGCTCACTTAGCCTGGCAAATGATAAGAGTGGAGTTTTAAGCACACTAAATCTGCACACTCCAGAAAAATAAATGCTGCTGTGGCCTTCACAATTTCAACTTTTGTTTTAAAAAAAGGGGGAGGAATCTAGAAAGATAAGCCTGGATCATGCAGGAGACTGAGAGAATAATTGGGGAAGGAAGGGTGAAAGAAGTTGATTTAGTTGCAGTAGACAGTAACAGGACAGAAGAACTGTAACTGGTTTATGGAAGGCCTCAGAGCATCAGGCAGGCTTGAGCAATACCAGAGTGGAAAGAATTGCAATAGGACACCTGCAGCTGCTGTAGGGGGTTCACACTGAGTGCATATGAGTACAAGATATTGGGTATTGCATTTGTTTTTAAGAGCTGGGTTGCCTGTATAGCAGGATTGAAAGGCAAAGCCCTGCTACTGGAGGCACCAGTGTTCTCTGCCTTTCTCTATCATCGCTGTTCATCCGTCTGTCACTTCCCCATGGTTGCTCACTCTATGAACAGTGAAAGAGAAATCAGGAAAAAACACGACTGGATGAAAAGAGGATGCTAAAGGAAAGGAAGGACTATTGAGTAACGTCAGCAGCCCTGATGAATGTCAAACATTCCAGCAGGGCTGCTAGAGACGTGAAATGCATGTGATCTGGAAGATTAGAAAATAAATCTAAGCTTGAAAAATGCTGTTGCCTGTTGCAGTCTTTCTCCTTTTCCCTAGAAGGCTTTTAAGATTAGCTGTTGATGCAAGAAATGAATATGGGTGAAACAAAAAAGCTATATGTCTTTAGAAGGAGGAGCCCAAATGAAACACATTTAGCCTCAGTCCTGAATACAGAGAGTAGTAAAGAGCCAGCATCTGAAAGAATAAAACTTAAAAAGACTGCTCATTGAATATTTTGGACAGGAAAGCAGGCTTGCTATTGATAATAACAAAATTGAACTTTGTATGACCTTTAAAGCATACACTCATTTCCTCTATAGAAGGCACTTGGGAGACATAGGGAAAGCACAATCCAATGAGGTAACATTACATTGCTTAAAGGATTCAGTGTAATGACAATGAATGGGAGTAAATGCCTGATCTGCTGGGATGGCCAGGATCTTTGAAGGGAGCAGCTTAATGCTACTGAGAAACACTTCACTTTAAAGAGCAGAAATGGTTTGGAGGAGACCTGCATAACTGCATGCTATCATCAGAGGGAGGAGTTTGGAGAATATTTCAGAGATATGAAGAGATTTGCAAAGCATCATTTGTAGGAAAATGGAATTAATCAGTTTCCATTCACCTTAGTCTGTGGAATGGCTTGACAGCAGCAGGATACACTGAAGAAGAACAAAGAAATATACCAAAATAATGTGAACAGAAAGAGAACTAGAGTAGGAAATAACCTCGAGATCAGCAGAAAAGCTATTTAACAAAATACAAGAGGAAACCAGGAGGAAGGACAGGAAAAAATTGCCAAAATTTGCTCAAATTAAAATGAATAAAATGATCAAGGGACACATGGAGTAGGATTTTGTCTAAAACATTTAATAGAAATTCTTTGTGAGAAATATTTGGGGCTTTGTGCTTACCTGAATGTATATGGTTTTTAAGAAATAGAAATTGGATTATGATTTGTATTTTGAAGAGTATCTGCTATTCTGAGTTCCTCAATTTGACTAAGGCTTCTGAAGGTTACAGTACTCTGTGTACTGTACTATACCAAAATTATACGACAGTAATTTTATTACTTATCTACAACAACTAGCATGGATATAATGTAGCTTTGGGACATTCCTTGTATTTGTGCATGTAAAATCATTTCAGACAGACATACGCAGACTTAATTCATTTGGATCTGGAAAATACACCTAGGGTATTTTGGGCACTCTGCCACCAGGGCTGTATGTGAGCCAGAGCAAATCTGCTGACATTTATCTTTCCAGCTGCTGTAACAGAGGCACAGAAGGGCTTTGCCTCCCTCATAGCCATGACACAACATTTAGTAAACTGTCAGGATCATCTGAATAGCTGGTCTTTCATCTTCAGTATTTCTAAATTCACTTTGTTTCCTGAATGTCTCTTAAAAACCAAAGAGGTACATGAAGAACGCGTTACTAAGAGTATTCAGGATTAAAGGAGACTTGCTTTGCTGAAAGTTTGTACTAAAATTGTTCTGCTTTTGTCTTTTAACCTGACTCTTGATTTCTGTACACACAAAATCAAGAAAAGTTAAACCCTATTATTCCTGACCATGACACTAATGCTGAACAAATAATTATTAACAAAAATATCATTAGGCAAAGGGCAGAAAAATAAGAGGATTACTTTTGTATGCAGAGGGGGAAAAAAAGAACTAGAGCAAAGGAGTCTAATTAAAAAATGAAGAGGAAGAAAATTAGTGATGATGATATTGCTGAGATGCTGACTACTCAGTTTTTAATGAGGAAAAAAAATGGGGGAAGTAAGTATAATTAGGAAATAATGAAGCTTCTCTAAATAAGCCTGTTTATAAAACAGAGGTAAGAAGATGCTGGAATGTACATGGTTATATTACCAGCATATTGCTTTGTACAGAAAGTACTGAGTAAGGTCAGATTTTCTTCTGCTCAGACTGTCCTGACTAGCTGTTCAAGGAGCACTAGAGTTATATGGGGATTTCTAGAGAAGTTACACATAGAATTTAACCTAAAATAATCTAAAATGAATTGTCTCATTCACTGACAAGGTTTATAAAGAAACACCATAGACATTTTACTGGCATTAGGCATTCATAATGTTTTTCCTGGTAACTAATGTTTTTTCCCCTCAATATTTGTCTTCTAAAAGAGCAAATGGGTAGTTATTCAAAGTTTGGAAACAATGTTTTTTGGGGTGTGTCAAACACAGCATCACCAGCCATACAAAAGGAATTATAATCACGATCTGTTTAGCAGTGGTGCAGCCTCACCTGAAGCACTGAGAATAGTTCTGGGCCCCACAAATAAAAAAGGGTGTGAAGGTCCTTGAATGTGTCCAGGGGAGGGCATCAAATCTGGTGAAAGGGCTGGAAGGAATGTCTTATGAGGAGCAGAAAAGTACTCTGGGCTTGTCTAGTTAGCAAAAAGGAGTCTGAACCTTGTTGTTTCTGATGCCTTCCTGATGAGGGGAAGAAGAGAGGGAGTTTATGAGCTCTTCTTTCTGGTATTTGGTGCTAGGACACATGGAAATGGTTCAAGGCTGTCTTGGTCAGGGTTAGATTTGATATGAGAAAACATTAGCTTACTGAAGAGTAGTCAGACACTGGAACAGACTTTCTATCAGGGTGGATGATGCCCCAAACCTGTCAGGGGTCAGGAAACATTTAGACAATGCCTTTAACAATATGCTTTAACCAGGCAGTTGGACTGGATGATCATTGCAGGTCTCTTCCAACTGGAATAGTCTTCTATTCTATTCTATTCTATTCTATTCTATTCTATTCTATTCTATTCTATTCTATTCTATTCTATTCTATTCTATTCTATTCTATTCTATTCTATTCTCCTACAGAGGTCAACCTCTGATTTCAGACTCTGAGACTGTGAATTAACTCTAGGAAAAAATTTCACAGGCTGTTTCTACATGTAAAGCATGAGAATTCATGAGGGATATAAACAAAAATAATCTTGTACGTAGCAAACTGCAAACATCAAATTAGGGCAGGGATATTGCCTTCAGTACTCTAAAATTTCACAGGGAAAATGAACAGTCATATTAATGGATGGTGGTATCAACATTTACAGGATGTTTAGGAATTAAAGGTAACGTGGTATAAATTGAAAATTACTTGCCTGTATTGTCTTGATAGTCAGTAAACAAGCCAAACACCAAGTTTTACATGCAAGAAAATCTAAAGGGAGTGGGTAAGACCTCTGTACCTGTTCATGTACAAAAAAAAAAAATAGAGCTGTGTTTTATAGTTTAAAAGGTGCTTTACACTTCAGAAAGGTTTTTTTGTTTTCTTTTGGTTGTTTGTTGGTTGTTTTGTTTTGTTTTTCTTCAAAAGAAGCACAGATAGTTCCAGGTTTATTTTACATTTCCAGGTCTCGAAAGCCAAATTCAGTTCTCATGTCACACAAAACTCCCAGTTTGCCTAAGATCTGCTCTTTATGTTCAAGACTGCAACTATAAAGTATACTAGAATATTTCTCTTGCAAATAAAAACCATTTATTCTAGGAAGTAATGTTTGCATGGTGCTTACCATGGCAGGATGTATCTCTAATTGGTGTCACTGGTAACATTTAAAACAGAAACACATTAAGTGTACCAAATGAAAATAGTACTGAGTCTTGCTAATTCAATACCAAATAAACACAAAATGAATCGGTAGGACTATTTATCCTCTTTTTTTATAATTCTTTGAACTAATCAATAAAATTTCACGTATTTTATATCAACTATAGAATAACAATGCATGAAGATCAAGGATATGAATTGAGCTAAACTTATTAAAGTAAAACTGAAATCCAGTTCTAAATACCTCGACCTCTTGTTCCATCCAAATCCAAGCATTGCCTTGTACTGTCTTCCACATGTTTACATTTTGCAACGTACATATGTTAAATCACAAAAGTTGATAAGTTTTGGTAGTTCTGCTCTTATTGAAAACCTCTTACTTTCTTAAGTATTTCTCATGGTTTAGTCCCAGCCAGCTCTTAAGGACCACACAGCTACTGACTCCTTCCCTCACAGTGGGGTGGGGGAGAGAATTGGAAGGGTTAAAGTGAAAAAATCTCATTGGCAGAGATAAAAACAGTTATGGAAAAAGCAAAAGCTTCACAAACTAAGTCAAACATGGAATCCAGCCATCACATCTCATGGGCAGGCAGGTGTTCAACCATTTCCAGGAGAGCAGGGCCCCATCATACTTAACAGTGGCTTGGGTAGATAAACATCATGAGTTTAAATCTCCCCCTTCCTGCTTCTTCTCCCAGTTTTTGGTGTTAAAGATGACACCATATTGTCCCTTAGGTCAGCTGCCTCAGCTGTGTCCCCTCCTACCTCCTTTTGCACCCACAGCCCTCTTATTGGTAGAGTGGGGTGAGAAGGAGAAAATGCCTTGATGCTATGTAAACCCTGCTCAGGAGTAACTAAAATATCCTTGCATTATCAATGCTGTTTTAAGCCCAGATGAAATCTCAAAGAATAATAAATATTGTTGGGTTAATTTTATCTTGTTTTAATTTCAAATTGGGTTTTCTACTGCTCCTAATTATTATGCTGATACCTCTGTTACCACACTCCTAAATAAGAAGACCCTGTGGTCAACTTCCTTCAGGCCTCACAATTCTTGGCATGGAGATGACACTTAAGACAGTCCTGCTTACCAGATAAGCACCACTTCTGAGCTCTCCCAAGAGCCACCTTAACATGTACAGACGACCCCTACTGTGCAATGGATGTCATGGACATTTTTTGGCATCCTTTCTCAGCATTTCTGGCCCTTCAGTGGATAATAGTAGATGAAGAAGATCCTTCCTTCTGAAGTCCTCAGGAAATGCTGGGCTGTTCAAGGATATTCCTTGCTGTTGACTCACCAGGAAAGTTCATTTGCTTCAGTTCATTTGAACATTTGACAGAATTTGTCATGTGTGCCAATGAAGTGTTTGGTAAGAAAATTAAAGAAGTTTTTTTTTTTTTTACAATTGTTTCTCAGCTTTAGCATTCTGCTTTCACAGTAACAAGTTTTTCTTGATTATCAGGAACAAGTAAGCAAAGACTATTCCAACTAATCTGTCATTCTAGGCACCTACATCCTCTTTGGCAGTACTATAGTGTAAATAAAGATGGGCAAGCTTACCTTTTTTTGATGTATTACCATAAACTGTAATTCCCAAATGACAGGTGAATAAATTTTACATATTTGCATTTATTTTCAACTGTTTCTCAACTGTGATTCATAAAAGCAAAAAAGAAAATGTTCTTAAAAGATTGTCTTGCTAGATTAACTCTTTTGGTTTTACAATAAATATGTTTATTAAAAAGGTGGGCCTTCATAGGCATGGCAAGGTAAATATCAAAGACTGCGGGCAACTATTTATCACAGGAACTATCCAGGATATTCTGGATTCAAACAGCCACCTTTAATATTTTACATGTTACTGAGGGTGTGAGGCAAGAGGTGCAACTACTGTTTTGTTCTTCACATTACTCTTTCTTGGTGGACTTGTGATGTGCATCTCCTACCTGTAACTCTTTCTTTCCTGCTTTTTCTTGCAACACTCAGCAGTCTCCAGCCTCTACTTTCTGAAGGTGCTCTTCATGAATGTGTAATCCCCTCCCAAGCATTCTACCTGACCCACTCCATTTCTCTGCAAAACCAAGTAGCAGATTAACCAGGACCAATCGGTGAAAAGAACACGTATGATCTGTCATGGGTGAAAATGTTGCATTTGATGTGAATTAGGTGCACGCTGCCCTTCTGTATAACAAAATATTGAAGATAGTAGAAGGGATGATTACTAGAAAATAATCTGTCATGCATTTAAAGTTACTTTAACCAGCATAACATTCAAATTAACATTTTGAGAATTAAGATTGGTAATTTCTCCCTGGAACCTCTTAGTAAGTCCATCCTCCACATAATTTATACCTTGACATATTTTTCCATTCTATTCTAAGGAACCATTGAATGATTGTATAGGTGGAGCGTAAAAAGTATGTTGCGGAGTGTTTAACTATCCACATTAGTAGAAAAAAATGTACATATAATCTTATTTATTAAAAAAAAACCAAAACAAACCTCTCTCTTTTCCTCCTGGGAAACTAGGGCCAAAAGTGATAATATGGTTTTCCATCCTGCAGTTCTATAATCCAGTCTATCTCTTTTCGGAAGACCTTATTAATCTCACCTATATTTAGATTTTTAGCTGAAATTCTAAGTGTATGAGGGTGTACTGGCACTAAATTGCCTCTATATTCAATAAAGAGAGGTATTTGCAAAAGGTGACCCAGAACTTCAGTAGGCATTTCACTCTGTGTGGATTAGAAATGGATGTGCAAACACTTGGCTTCTGGCCTAGATAATTCAGTTAAATCTAACATTAGGTGGAAAGAATCCTTCATGGAATCTTAAACTTGTAGTCATGAAGGCACATGGATGTTTTCTGGCTCAAAAGGCATTAGTGAGAACAGTTAGCAAAGCCTGCAATGGATAAGTGAAATTTGGGTATTAGAGATCCTCCTTTAACTATTTTCTCTAGTCTTTAAATTACCTACAAAAACTAAAAAATTCAGACACTGTAGGTGAGGGTTTTTTCAGGTTTTTTTTTTTTTTTAATTCATTGGAAGAAAAACTTAAATTTGCATGTGTCTGTTTCTCAACTGTATTTCTCCAGTTACCTACAGCTTTTATTTTGCTACACTCT
Source organism: Alaudala cheleensis (assembly GCA_013398995.1). Classification (NCBI taxonomy): domain Eukaryota; kingdom Metazoa; phylum Chordata; class Aves; order Passeriformes; family Alaudidae; genus Alaudala; species Alaudala cheleensis. The sequence continues at coordinate 23,094 of VWYE01008532.1, read as the reverse complement.
GGAAGGGTGTAACACCAGAAAACCTTAACTTCGCACTAGAAATAATTCTTGTCTTAATACAGACATCACATACAAAACAAAGGGATGGTATAATTTTGTCATTTTTTTGTAATTTTTTTCCAGAAGTAGTGAAGAAGCAAAAATATAACCACACTCAAAAAATAGTATAAATACAAGATATAGCTGAATTAGCTGAAGTTGTTCCATTAGATTCTGGCTTGAAACAGGAAAGCTGTATAAAATGAACGTGACTGAACAGTGAGAACAAATAAATCAAACAGTGAGAGCAAATACATGATGAATAGATCATTAAAATGAGTAGTGCAGGTTTCATTGTGAGTAATTCAAATGGTACTAAGAAGCATGGGATGGTGCTATAGGAAACAACATCATTATATCAGACACAGTCCTCTTAACCTGACTATTCAGAGTTGTTGAATGTATGCAGCCATGGAGAGGTCAGAATGTTTCACTTCTCTAAAATCCAGACTGTCTGCTTCAGGTCAGAGTAATCTGTTCTAGTTTTAGCAACCAGGCTAACTAATTTAGATGTCTAAGTCAGAGTTAGCAAGAGCAGATGTTCTCCATAGCTAATGAGCGGAAATAGGTATCTTCAGTGAACAGATCAACTTATCCTGAGGCATCTAAGCATCCTTGACAGTTCATGACTTGGATGATGTGGCACAGTATACCCTCAGCAAGACTCCATGACAGAGTTGGGAGAAGTTGCTGATGCACCAGAGGCTTGTGCTGCCATCCAGAGACAGCCAAAAGGCTGGAGAAATGGGCTGACAGAGACCTCATGGTGCTCATCAAAGAGAAGTACAAAACCCTGCAGGAATCCCAGGAGGAGCAATTCTAGGCAAGAGTACAAGCTGATGACCATCTGGCAGAAAAGTAGCATTGCATTAAAGATGCCAGGGATCCAGGTGGACACCAAGCTGGACATGAACTAGCAATGTGTCCTTGTGGCAAATGGGAATGGTATCCTGGGCTGCATTGGAAGTACTGTTGCCATCAGGCTGAGGGAAGTGATCCTTTCCTGCTGCTCATCACTGAGGAGGCCACATCTGGTGTGCTGTGTCTAGTTCTGGGCTCCTCAGTATGGCAGAGGTATGGACATAATAGAGAGACTCCAGCAAAGGACCAGAAGGATAACTAAGGGACTAAATCAACTTAAAAGAGGAATGTCTGAGATAGCTAGGACTGGTCAGCCAGAAGAACAGAAAGCTCAGGAGGGAATTTTATTAAGGTTTCTAAATGCATGAAGGGATGGAGTAAAAGAAAATATGGAACCAGATCGTATTTGGTGTTGCCCAGTGACAAGATCAGAGACACTGGGCAAAAAAATCCACAGAGCATTTCCTCTAAACATAAATAAACACTTTTTTACTGTGAGAATGCTAGAGCACTGACACAGGTTGTCCAAGGAGGTTGTAGAGTCTCCCTTTTTGGAGATATTCAAAAGGCATTTGGGCACGATCCTGGGAAACCAGTTCTAAGATGCCTGTCATGGGCAGAGGTTATTTCCAGAGGTTCCTTCCAAACTCAGACATTCTTTGTTTCTGTGAAGTAAATTTGCATATTTCACACTCAACAAAAATGTATTTCTCTCACTTGATTATGAACAGAAAAGATAGTTAATAGCCAGGTCTCAGAGGTTCAGTTTCCAGACATATGAAGTTAATTTAGATGGCCTTAAGGATTTTCACTCACAGTTACCCAAATGCAGTCTTAATTGCTGAACTAGATGGCAGTTGGATATATCGGCAGAGGCAAGCCCTTAAGATGACTTCTGCTTTTCTTAAAATTTAATTTTCACCAGTTCAGTAAACTGTGAACGAGGACCAAACTAGAATGTGGAGATTATAAAACTTCTTATTGCATAAATAGCTGTTCAGATATATTTACTGCTCTCAGTTATTATTTTTGCATGAAAATGAATTCACAGGGGAAGAAAAATAAAATTGCGCAGTGTAAGCACAGTAACCACAGCATAGCTGCCATCAACAAAAGCTACCACTCAATTGTAACATCTTTCAGAACTTTTGACCCTTTCCTTACTCTTAGTAAATGTTATTCTGTAGGTAATTTAGTTTCTAAGTGGAATTTTTGCAAACTTCCTTGAAGTAGCTTTAAAACAATCGAACAAAAGTACACAGAAGTTAGTCAACATGAAGTGTAATTCTGCACTGGATTATCTTCCTAAAGTATGAATATAACAAAGTATTTATTTGAAACCACTCACTAAACTGACATTACTTAAAGCTTTGTAAATATCAAACTAAGGAAAGTTACTGTGTATGTAAGTCTCCTGAATTTTTAAATTACTTCCTCATTTTGTTCATGCAGATAGGATCAGAGGGGTAAAGAATTGTAATTCCTCAGCTGAAAGTTACTATTCCCATTTATCACCCTCCAGAGCTGAAATCCAGTCCATGTCATTGAGACAAAGAATCATTCAGTCTGGCAGTGATCCTGGGAGGTCTTAAGTCCAACCTTCTGTTCAAAGCAGAGTCAACAGTGAATTCAGAGCAAGTTGTTCAGGGATTTGCCCACAGCAAATCCATGCTGACTGTTATGAACTACTTCATTTTTCTCTGTGCACCCAGAAGTGGCTTTCAAGCAGACTTGTTTGATGATTTTCTTAGGGAGTAGACTTAGGTTCACAGTATTGTGCCTCTTTCTACTTTTGAGTACAGTACATTTGCTTTTCTTCAGTCATCAGGAGCTTCCCTGCTCCAATCTCTGTGGCCAGTCAAAAATTATAAAGCTACTACCCTCTGCATTCTTGAAGGTGTCCCATTATTTCCCACAGATTTTGATGGGTCAAGATGTCTAAGGTTCAATTCTTTCTCCCTACTGTTATTTCCTCTCCTCCTTAAACTGTGACTCCAGGCACAAAGATGCAAGCACAAACAAAGGCCTCAGAAATTAACATTTCCCAGCTGTGCATACAGTAACTGGAAACTGAAGGGAGGCAACTTCTTATATCACTTACACACCATCATAAGAAGACATCTAACTATGTAATAGAGATGAGGTAATTAGGCAGCTGTTCTCAGAAATTTATACTGATCTAATTTTATTCAGCCATCTAAAGTTTAACTGTATGAAATCATAGTCATGACAATTGAACAATTTGAACAATCTTATTACAGGATCAGGAATATAGAATAAAAAGGAAGGGAAGACCACCTGAGAACAGTCAGAAATATTCACCTCTCACTCAGACTAAGCTGACAGGCCTATTCATCTGAATGCCAGCACCCTTGGGTGGTTTCACAACCAATGGTACAGACATCTGCAATAAACAAGCCATAACTCTAACCCAGAACCAATAAATAGTCTTCTGGGTGTTCTTGCTGACTACAGAAACAGCATGATGCTAACTGCCTTTGAGACAATTTGTCATTTCATGAGGGTTGATTTCAAAAGCAGTTTCAAAAGCTTAAAGACAGTCATAAGTGGCCCACAAACAGATGTCCCAATGTAGAGTGTGGAAGTTAAAGCATACAGTAAAGCTAGGAACTATTTCAGACAGCTTTGCCAGCCAAATAAATGTGTGCCAGACTTAATAAGATTTAGATACCTAACATCTGATCAGACAGATCCCATCTCTTTTGTGTTTTTATGTGTAAAATATTGGAAGCTCTATTAAGAAAAAAAAGATACATCACACCTGTTTTCTCTTTTTTTTACCTCCTATGTATAGATAATAAACTGGTGAGAAGCACAAATATGGATACAGGTATTTCAAATACAGATATAGGAAGTTAGAACCAAAGGCATAAGCATTCCCAGGTATGCTCCAAATACATAGTTATGGGATAATATTTGAAGAATCATATCTTTTGGATGAGAATTTTGGCCCAACTAATTTTCTTGTTTTTCTATTTTCACTCTTTGGGAAATTCCTCATTCATTTCTGAATTTTTTTTTTAAATTTTTTTCTAAACCTAATATTATGGAGAATTTGTTTGGATGGCATTAATATTAATTCTTGGTGGAATAAATAACAAGTAATTTTTTAAAAAGTCTTAGTTCATGAATAAATATTTCAAGTATGTTGAGTTTTCTTCATAAGCAATTCTTAGCTTGCTGGTTTTTTCACTGAAACATTTACACTCTGCTGGATGTGCTGAAGTAACTTAATGATTCACTAAATAAATGCATTCATTACTTATTTAGTATAGTACCAGATGAAAAGAAATCAGCCAGTGTCACCCACAGATTTTCCACTTTATTATCACGATAGTATCAACATAGAAAAGGAAGCAAGATGTATTTCTGGAGTTTGCAAAGTGAAGGGGTAAAATTTTGTATTGCTTCTTGTGCTGCAGCTGTTAATGATGTAATTTTTTTCCTGTCATAAATGATCTGGCCTAAGAATTTCTATTCTAGTGTCACTCACAGAAATGCTAATGACTTTTCAATCCCATGTTTTTTTTGTGTCAGTGTGCTGCCCAAGTTCAAGGCACTGTCTTAGAATAAGTATATGCTCATAAATTAAATCAGCAGGTGATCAATGTTTAATATTTACACTGCAAACACCTCAAGATACTTTAACACTGAATTACATTTGTATTATCAGATTACTGTAGAAAACCTCTTGGACCAGTTCCTTATCTACAGCAATACATGTTATGACTTTGATTTCAGTGGTGAGCCATTGAAATAAAAACATTAATGAATGAACAATCTAGCTTTTAATGGAAAAGAGGTAAAGGTTGGGGAGGGGTAAGAGAAGAAGGATGCTCTTTGGACATTTTTGTCAGACTTTATTTGCTTTATAAAGATGGGTTACAGAAGAAGAAGACCTTCCAATGTTTGTATTAACCTTTTGTATTTGTATTGTAACATTAACATGTGAAGTCTTTTATATTACAAGGAGTTACATCAACACTACTAGCAATAAATAAAAATATTTCAGTGACAAGTTGCACAGCACAACCCCTCAATTTCCACTAGAATGAGGTGGTATGGATGCTTTATTACACAATTTCCAACATAAAATCTAAAATACATGGGCTTATGTATTTTAATTTTCCTCTATACCTTCCATTTTAATGTAAGAAAAGAACAGTGATTATACAGCAGAAATTCTCAGTCACATAAGCAAGTCTTTCCTAGTCTTTTTTCTTCTGAATTAATTAAGGATGGTATTCCCACAGTAGGCATCACAAAATTGGTGAGAAATCCTCTTTTCCCATAGGACTGCTTGTCTCATTGTATCAGTGCATAATTTGTTTTACATTTTGACTAAAAATAAGTGTTGAAAATCTTGCATCACTTATTTTGAAGTACTAAGAAACTTTAATTTAAATTTGGCTTCTATTGCATCTAATTTATTCAAATAAGCTAAAATAATAATCTTTTTCTGGCTATCCTAAAATCTGGTCAAAGAACAAAAACTGTAATCACGCGCTATGAACACTGCACAGAAAACAAGAAGAAGATAAGAGTGAATAGTAAAATATAATGTATCCACCTGCAGTTTGAGTGGTTCAGAATCATATCTAAAAAATTACTATTTTTATAAATACAGCAGACATCAGTAAAACGTGAAATTTTTTTGTTGCAATGTGTATAAAAACTAGAAAAAAGAGATACATTTGTGCAAATCACATTAACACTTGGATTATGTGATAGATACATAAATCTGAAAAAAATTCACAGGAATAAATATGTACAAGCCAAGCAGAAGTAGAAAATGAAAACAGTTATTTTTATTCCAGGAAGAATTTTTAGTACTTTGATGGCACTGAAGAATTCTTCATATTCTGATGAAAATTATTACATATGATGGATTTTTATGTTTCTCTTTAATTTTTTCCTCAGTTGTGTTGTTCCTAGACAAGTAAATCACATAAAGCACTATCACAAATAATTGTCTCAAACATAGGCAATACCTGATCTGTCCTTAAATTTGTTTCTGATAACTATGCAGAGAATACTATCTATTTAGATATGCTTAGTAATGCTTGGAAAGGCAAGTAATTGCTCACCTTGCAGTAACTGGCTCTGTGGGATGCAGGATTTACAAAGATTCCATTTTCTTGTGTGTCAGTATTCCAGGTATGAGAAATGTAATTCTTTCCTAATAAATGAGTAAAAGGCATGACAACTTTATGAGCTCCCCATTTTGCTCAGTAATAAAGACACCTCATTGTCAGGAATCCAAATTTGTCAAGATGGAGCACATGTTTGAGAAGCTTAGCTACAATAATATGAACAGCATTCTTTCTTTTTTTGCATGGTTGAAATTTGGTGAGTTGCACAAAAGTTCCTTATTTGTGGCGATAAATAGGAAGCCTACTGCAGGATCAACAGAAAGAGCTATCTATCAAATCTTTTGCATCTAAGTATTACACAATGGCACAGTGTGGTATCAAACTACAGACTGAATTCAACAGCAGACATTTACGAGTTCAGTCCATAGAAATTGGCAGACATTCTAGATATTCTTCATTTATAAAATGAGTTATGTCCATTTGCCATTTGAAACCCAGTCAGACTCTTTGAAGGTACCCTCTTTTCTGAAGATACTAAAAACATTTCAGTGGAAATGTAATTGTTGGCCTATTCCAGACCTCTCCAAGAATAAAATAAAAAATAAAATAAAAAAAGAGAAATCAGTAAAAACATATCCAGAATGCAAATCTGCATTGGCTCGAGAAGGAGATCTAAGAAAAGAAATGCAGAAGGAGATACATTAATTTGAGAGTAAATAAGCTCAGTGGAGAACCTAAGTTGAATGCTTTCAAAGAAACCTGTCTATAAGGAGACAGTATGAGCTCAGGGATTATTTTACTTTTTACTAAATAACTCATAAACAAAGAAATCTTCAAGAAAAAGTGAAAAGCAGTGCAGATACTGAGAATCTACTAGACCAGAAGCTCAGCATGTCACATGAGAANAGATGGAGCACATGTTTGAGAAGCTTAGCTACAATAATATGAACAGCATTCTTTCTTTTTTTGCATGGTTGAAATTTGGTGAGTTGCACAAAAGTTCCTTATTTGTGGCGATAAATAGGAAGCCTACTGCAGGATCAACAGAAAGAGCCATCTATCAAATCTTTTGCATCTAAGTATTACACAATGGCACAGTGTGGTATCAAACTACAGACTGAATTCAACAGCAGACATTTATGAGTTCAGTCCATAGAAATTGGCAGACATTCTAGATATTCTTCATTTATAAAATGAGTTATGTCCATTTGCCATTTGAAACCCAGTCAGACTCTTTGAAGGTACCCTCTTTTCTGAAGATACTAAAAACATTTCAGTGGAAATGTAATTGTTGGCCTATTCCAGACCTCTCCAAGAATAAAATAAAAAATAAAATAAAAAAAAGAAATCAGTAAAAACATATACAGAATGCAAATCTGTGCACTGGCTTGAGAAGGAGATCTAAGAAAAGAAATGCAGAAGGAGATACATTAATTTGAGAGTAAATAAGCTCAGTGGAGAACCTAAGTTGAATGCTTTCAAAGAAACCTGTCTATAAGGAGACAGTATGAGCTCAGGAATTATTTTACTTTTTACTAAATAACTCATAAACAAAGAAAAAGTGAAAAGCAGTACAGATACTGAGAATCTACTAGACCAGGAGCTCAGCATGTCACATGAGAAGAACAAACGGAAATTTCGTCCCTTAAGCAACCTTAATAAATAAACCTGGACCTATGACAGAGTGAAAGGTAGTGCTGTACCTCTTGGTGTAGAGCATCCACACAAATGCCATTAAAAATTGGTTTTATTCTACAGTGTTAGAAAGCAGAGGACCAGTTCAAAGGATTAAAAGAGAAGACAGAAATACTGATTTCCTGTTGTAAAATCACATAATGAAAATTATTTCCAAAGGAAATATTTTAAAAGTTGCAATGTTTGGATTATCAGGAATGATAAGTAGCCAGGACATCTAAAATTGTCAAGTTCCTATATTGTGAGACTGAGTAATATTTTCCACTGTGCTTCTCTGTTCTTAAGGAACAGAGGTTATTTGTACTCCCTACAAGATACTATACAGCAGTTGTACATATTTTATTTTAAATTTTATCTATTTCAATAAATGAAGCAGGGACCATTCTCTGATTCTGAGGTTGGCATTTCAGCTACTGCACATCTAAACTGCATATTGTAGGTTATAGAATTCAAGATATAGAACTCAAGAATTACACAAGATACTAAACAACTAATTGAGTTGAATATATGAGATGGTTAGTGATGACTGTCACTAACAGGTAAGACTGAGCTCATTTTACATCAGACACCAAAGACGATACAGTAGAAACTGGGGTTTTTTTTTTATATCCTATGCAGACAGTTGTGTTGTGACTACTCAGTTTTCCCCTAGTAATCTATTTAACAGTATGTGTAATCTCTTAATCTGAGTTGGTTGCCAGTTGCAAGGATACTGTCCCAGCTGCAGGAAAACATGGACCTTCGTACTCCGAATCAATATGATTTTGCAGAAGCCATTTATTGTTTACAATAAGTGACAGTTATAGATTTCTGCCTAGCATAGGCACACACACACACACACACACACATTGCTTCATTGGTTCCTCAACCTGTCCATGAGGCTGGCACACACCCCCCAGGGCACCCAATTGGCCAGAATTCATTCCCATGCTGAGCCCACTTCTGTCTCAAGTTTACATTCTCGACGGACAGCTTTCCCAAGCCTCTCAGCCTTGTTTTCATCCTGTTTTTCTCACAGTGGCCTTGATGAATTCCTGAGGCCTGAGTAACAGAACTGCAGGTGTTCAGATAACATCACAGGGAGTTTGGATGGTACAAAGAATAGCTTAACTCTTGCAAATACATTGCTACACCCGGCCACCATGCTGGAATGATAATATGGTGGGACAGTTGGACCTTTAAGGAGAAAGAAGTGTAAAATTGATGGAAAGTCATGAAACAAAAGAAATTGACTTTCCAGCTGAAAGATAAGAAAGCTCCCAAGGAAGGCAGATCCCCAGAGCTGCTCAAGAGAACTTCAGGCTGAACTTCATGGAGATGTTTATTGTGAAGTCCTGATTTAAGCTCTTACTTATTTACACCCTCTTATTCACTCTTCCATCAGTCAGCTCTAGGCTGTCCCAGGATATGAGAACATTTGCCAGTGCTGGCGGAAAATATATACAGGAGTAGTTGCCTCAGAGAAAACCAGAGAAAAAGGAGTACCTCATTTCTATCTTCCAAGGCAGACTCTGTTAGGAGACATCTTTTCTCTGCAGAGGGACAGAGCCTGCAGATAAGCCAAACCACACTGCTGTAATCACTCGGCTTAACAGCAGCAGAGAGTAAAACAAGGTCTGGCCAGTCAAGCAGACCATTTCTATGAAAACACAGGGGGGAAAAAAGAAAACTAGATAGAAGTGTCTCTCCCTCCACACAGTATTTGTGCTGAGAATGCAAGTGGATGTTGAAACAAAATTATATTGTGGGAGGGCACCTATCTGAGAGCAGAAGGCAGAGCAAAGAGAAATATTTATCAGTTTCTTGGATCACTAGCAAGTCAAAATAGGATTTTATCATTTTTTCTAAAGATGCATTTAGCCAGAAATTTATAAGGTATTGTCTCTCTTTTTGTTTTCAAATCAAAGAATAAAGTCCAATCAATAACAAAAACCATTCAGAAACTGAATCAACTATGTCTGAAAAGAAAGTCTTAGGCTGAGCTTAATTTCAAGTGATTAAGAATAACTTCAATGAATCTGCCCAGAGTATGAGGAAGCACAATACTCTGTAGTAAGAGTATATACAGAGAATATCTAACCATTTAAAGCATCTTTAAAAAAGAGAAAAGTCATCATTTTGGGAAAAAGAAGGTATGAGGAAGATATTTTATAATCTTATAATTTTACTTGCCACTGCACAAAATATGAAGCTACAGGTTAGCTACCCCAGCCCACTTATTGTGATAACAGCTCTCAGAGATAGTGGTGGGTGCAAAGAAAACTGTCAAGAATAGGGAAAATATGAAGAATCTTTAAAGATTAAAAAAGAAATTAAAGCAAAAATACGATACTGTGGTAAGATCTGTTGGACTCTTCCGTTAAAAGAGAAGCTCCATGAAAGAAGAAATTATCTATGTAAACTTTATCTCTACCCAACACAAGTTAAAGTCAAGACTGTCCTGCTTCTCTCACATCTGCATCAAACCCAAACACCTTGCAAGTTATCTATAAAGAAATTAAATACAGCATTGATGTGTCTGCCTGAAATTGGAAACTGCAAGTAATTGAACTGTGAAGAGGTTAATAAAAACACAATGGGTATCCAAGGAAATAAGTCAGAGCTGTGAGTCCTGATGAGCCTTTTGTTTTACACATGCAAACCTTTGGGATGCAATGTGTACATGCACAGTGAGACTGACAACGCTGATCAAATATAGCATAAGCACTGTTCAAACATTGTAATTTAGTTATTACTCACCAGGTCTCTATAACCCATAGAGAAAATAGTCTGATGCTATACTACATCATATTACTATAAACAGGAGGAGATTCAAGTTATTTCAGTGTTAGAAAAAAATTAAAATAAATGCAATTTAATGAGCCTCTATGCAAAATATGTTGTATTAATGCATTCTTAAAAAATGACTTCTATTTACTCAGTGAAAATAAAAAAGGTGTAGAATGGACAAACTTTGAGCCCAGAAATGCCACAGTTTTCCTATGCAATTACAGCTGCTCCCTTGTGCCTACATGTTATGACAATGTAATTGCTTGATCACCTACCAATTTTCAAATGATACATCAGAAAATCTTGCAATAACTTTTACAGCTCTTATGAGGCACATTTTGTAAAGAATGGTTTTCCTGGGGACTTTCCCTGATTCACGAGGTATCTTGGTAAATAAAGGTTATCTACGGTTTTTCCTGTACAAAAAACTTGTGCATCTATGAAAAAATTGCTGAAAAAATTTATTATATACTTTCATCACAAAAATTATGTGTAAATGTGAAAGTGAAGATAAATTTGTCACCCTAAAAAAGCTTGCAAATAGCTTCAGTGAAGCTCAGTATTCATTAACAACTTCCCACCCCCTTTCTTTTTCTAACTGTCTTCTTTATTGTTGTCCTAGGAAGATGGACTACAGATTGATAACACCAACCAAACCCATTCAATAACTTCATGTATCTGCTAAAGGAGTTTTCAGAATTTCTTCATATAAAACACCTGTTCTATGGACAAATGTAAAATCCCCTAAAGTTTTGGGGTTTTTTCCCTTCACCTGTATGTAGGAGTAATTTCCAGAGAATGACTTATTCATGCAGTGAAGATATTACGGCCAGCAGCCAAAAACAAATATTAGAAGTTGCCTGCCAGGCAGGTAGTCTAGTATGTGTGGGAGGGAAACAGTGTTTTGCTGAGCTTCTTATTTAACCAACTCCTAGGGACTGCCACTGACCAGGAATGCCACAAATCACATGGAAACAGGAACTCTGCAGTCAGAGAAGCAGTTCACCTTCGAGAAAAGGTGCACAGGTCTGCAAGAGTCAGCACAATGATGATGTTGGCATTCCACAGACTGCTCCTGGTGCAGAAGTCTTGACAGAGATGAAACTCCTGCAAGGGGCCTTAATCATGTAAGTCTCAGGCTGCAAAGAATGCCTGCTGCTTCTCCCCAAGACTCCACTGGAAGTGATGGTGTCCTCAGCTGTATGAGGTGTGCTCTGCTCAAATTATTGAGCTATCAGGTGAAGCTGCCAAGACTTCATAAAGTTGGAGAGAGTGAATGGGAATAAGTCTCCAAGTTCTTCATGAAGATTTGTCAAAGGTCATCCAGAAGCTACATTTGAGTGGGTGGTGGCTGGAAACAGAAAGAAAGCTTTTTCTATTTCTGTGCATGTGGCACTGATGGATGCTTGCCACTGGTGAAAAAGAACATCAGGCCATGCAACAGGATTATAGAGAAGCTTTAATAAACATTTATTATATACTGCCTCAACAAAAATAGGGCTTGAGAAAGAAGCCTCATTATTGCAGGGCCAGGTTTTTGGCAGGGGGGGCAAGAGCAGGGCAGGGGGGTGGTGGGAGGACAGGCTTTGATCACTCTAAGATCTGCTACAAGGGTAGCACAGGCATGTGCAAACAGTCCAGGAGTTTTCTGGAATCCAAGAGGACAGTCTTTTAACACAGGGGATACGTGAGATTAGCTTCAAAGGTAATCTGATAAGTCTTCTACAAACAAGTAAGAAAAAACTGATCGGTGACATAAATGACAATGGTAACTTGGGCTGCAGTGACCACGTGGTAGTGGGAATTCAAGATCCTGAGAGAATCAATGAAGGCAAGAATCAACATAAAGACATTTGATCTCAGAGCAGATTTTGACCTGTTCAGGGATCTGCTTGGCAGGATTTCATCATAGGCTGCCCTGAAGAACAGAGACTAGGAAAGTTGACTGATCTCCAAAGACAGATTCCTTAAAATGCAATAACGGCTGCATTATGGTGTTCTAGAACTTAGGCAAATACAGTAGAATGTCAGTCTGAGTTAATGAGGAACTCCTCTTTGATCTCAAATACAAAATAGCAAGTGTACAGAAGGTGGAAGTAAAGACAAGGTATCTAGAATGAGGACAAGTTATATACCAGAGGATTACAGACACACTGCTGCAGGGAAGAAACTGAGAAAGCAAAAGCTCACTTGGGATTCAAATTGGCAAAGGACCTGAAGAGTGGAAAGAGTTTTAAAGGTAAACCAAAAGCAAGAGTAAGTAATGTGTGGACTCATAGCTGAATAACTTGAAGGGAAAGTGACAATGGCTATAGAAAATGCTTAAGTACTCAGAGCTTTCTTTGTCTCAGACTTTATTGGCAATGCGTGCTCCCAGTCCCTGGTTTCTCCCAGGACTATGGGCCCAGTTGCAGAGCTTGTGGCAGTCAAGTACTCCTCATGCTAGAGGAAAAGTTAGCTGATGATAATTTAAACAAACAGGGCATCCACATGCTTTCAGTACTGCTGAGGGAGCTGGCTACTCTCACAACAGGGCTGTTCTATACAGTCTTTGGTCTTGATGATCAGAGAAAATTCCTGATGACTGGAAAAATGCAAATATCACAATAATCTTCAGGAAGGTTGAGAAAGAAGATGGTAGGAACAATAAGCTAGTCATCCTTGCACAAGTCCTCAGGAAAACTGCAGAACAAGTCCTCCTGGAAAAAATTTCTGGCACATGAAGGAGATCAACATGTTTAGAAATGGTCAGTGTGGTTTTTCAAAATAAGATATGCCTGACTAATCTGATTGCCTTCTGTGGGCAAGGGGAGAACACGGAATGCTGTTTAACTTAGTTTTAGAAAAGCTTTTGACATGATCTCCCATAGTAGCTTAGTAGAGAGGAAACAGAGGTACTGTATGGGTGGACTACAAAGTGCATGCAGAGCTGGCTGTGGTCAGCACCTCAAAGTCCTCTTAGCAGTTTTTGCAATCCTGAAGGATGGGTGTATACCTGCGGTGATTGTGAGGAAGCAGTGAAAGTCCACCATTACACAAGTAAGGGGGAGCCATGAGCAGAGTACTACAACACAGGCAGCAGGGCAGGAGCCTGGACAGTAAGAACCCAGCCCATCAGCACCTAAATGAGGCAAGTTGGTCTAGCTGTGGTATCCAGCCTCACACATTATGCAGGGATCACAAAGCAGGTCTATAGTGAAGAAGAACAGGTCAAGCCAGGAATACAGTGCACAGATCAGGGTCCAAATTCGGACCATCAGGGCTCATGATCAGGCACAGGTATGGCTGCAATGCAGTGGGAAGGGTCGCTCAGGTGGGAGCCAAACAGTTGAGCTGCAGCTCTGAGTAGCTCTCAAGAGAAGGTAGTCATCCTTTTCTGAGGCCTTGTTTCAGAGCTGTCCGGCACCACTCTGTCCAAGGACACCAAAGGAAGGAGAACAGCCCTCCACTGCACTATCCCTAAGCTGATGCTGAGCCCAGTGACCTAGATCCCCAGGAGGGAGGATTTTCTCAGGGCCTTCACACTGATACTATTGCTGTCTTTATTAAAGACTAGAATGGATGGAGTTCACTTTCAGTTTTGTAAATGGTGTCACCAAGAGGAACAGCTGAGAAGGTGGAATGCTGGGCTTCAGTTTGGAGTGACCTCAAGAGGCAGGAACAGTTGCTGACAGGTAGAGCAGGAAGCAGCAGAAGCTGGCTGCCCAGCAAGGGAAAACTAACTGATAGCAAGGCAGGCAGAGGCAGACCTCCCTAACAAGGATTCAGAAGGCTGAGTCATTAAATCTGAATCAGGATCAAGTCTGGACAGAGTGGACAGGTGTAGCTCAAAACTCTGCTCTCACAAGGCATGCCCAATGCCATGTTAGATGGGCCCAAAGTCAAACCAGAGTATCTGGGCCAGGGTCAGGATTAAAAAGGCACAAGATCAGGCACAGATGCTACACAACAGCATTATAGCACAGGCAGAGCACAGCAATACACCCTCTGCTAGAAAGCAGTTCCCAAGGGAATGGAGAGGCATGTCATTATTTCTGTCTTGCTTTGCAACTGCTCTTACAATGAGGGAGCTGACCTCAGACTGAGCCAGCTAGATTCCCCAGCTCATCCAACTAAATTACTAGAAGGGGGGAATGTGCTCAGGAACCTGGCAGCATCTCATGAAATTCAGCAAAGGCAGATGCAAAATCCTGCATCTGGGATATAATATTGTAATGGCACAGGCTGTCTATCTAGAGTACAGATCTGTAGCCAGGAACCTAGATTTAGGATGATGAGTGTGAATAAGCAGTGGAGTTCTGCAGCAATGCAAGTTTAAACACAAATAGGGTTGCATTAGTTAGAGCAGAACCAGCAGGTTAATTGAAGTGCTTATTCTCCACTCCCTGGCACTTGCAAGACTACATTTGGAGAGTTGTGTCAAGTTTGGGTGTCTGCAGTATAACAAACACATTGACAAACAGGCAGAGTCCATCAGAGGTCATCAAGATAGCTAGGAAACAAGATCACATGACATACAAATAGAGCTTGAGAGTGCTGGGCTAATTCATTTGTAATAAAAGAAGGCTGGGTGACAGCTAATTGCTGTCTTCAGCTGTGCAGTAGGTTAAGACTGAGTAGATGGAACCAGGCTGCTTGGATAGACACAGCAAAAATAGGAGAGGCAATGAATAAAAATTGCAGGAAAGCAAATGGCTGGTAAGTACAAGGAGAAAGTCACAATGAGTATGGTGTAACACTGGAAGAAGATTGCCAGAGAAACTTCAACTCTGAAGAAATACAAAACTTGACTGGATAAAAGTTCTTCAAAAACCTAAGTTACTCACAGTATTGAAGATTGGAGAGGTCAGAGAAGGGAGATTTAGAACAGGTCAGCTTCCAAGGACCCTGACAGCCTAAATCTATGTCATGCATTGCATTGTCAGCTCAGGTTCTAGGAATGTCTTAGAATGTATTTCGAAAACAAAACTTGGAATCCTGGTCTATATGTAATTTTTTATTATTAGGTTATAAAAAGCCTGTAAATACTGTTCACTATAATAAAGAATAGATATTGATGTCTCACTGTCCACATGAAAAATGGTGCAATGTGGGCTTCTACGGGGTTGACCAAGGTTTGATACTATATAATAATGTCATTAATAATCTGGATGATGGAATGCAGTGTGTACTTATTATATCTGCAAACAATACTAGGCTGGAAGCAACTGTGTACCTTGGAGGACAAGATTGGAATTCAAAATGATCTTGACAAACTGTAGGAATGGTTTGAGAAAAACAGGATGCTATTGAACAGACACAAGAGTGTGGCATTACTTTTAGCAGACATACCAAATTGCACAAATACAGGATGTGCCTCATCCAGCATGTTTGTACTTTTGCTGAACATGATTCAGGGGCAACAGAGGATCACAAGCTGAGTAAGAGTCAACAATGTCAGCAATAAAAGCAAACAACACTGGCATTTTTTTCTTTAAAATTTGTAATCTGCAAGACATGAGAAATAATCTTTGCCCTCTTCATGGTAAGTCCAGCTTTAAGTACTGGACTGCCTACTACAGCTGAGACCCTGCAGTACTGCCTACCTCAGTAAAGATGCTGAACAATTAATGCAAGATCATGACTTTATGCCCTGTTGGGATTCTGATGACAGGGTGATAAATTTACTTTCTTGGTGAAACTGTAAACATCCAGAATTGCATCCTTTTCCTTTTTTATATATCCATTTTTTAAAAAAAATTTTATATCCATAGATGGAAATTAATAAGCCATTATCAATAAATATCCAGGAACATAATGCAAAAGCAAGGTAAAATAAATAATACTTGGAAGTTGAGGAAGAAGTGTTTCATAGGTCTTTCTTTTCTAAATGATAGATGGCATTTTTTTTGGTGGTGATGGTTTTTGGGTTTTTGGCAGTAATGTCAGAAAACAAAAGAACTATATGGAATAACATCTTATTTTCATTTGAATAAAAGCAAACGAAAAACTAAACAAATTCATTTGGATAAATCCTGCATGCATTTTCACACAGAAAACTTCTTGAAAATCAGTTGCTTTGAGGAATATAACAAACATGTTTACTAGGTGTTTTTTGGGGTTTTTTAGTAAACTATTTCCAGAGTTGCAGATATAATGTTGAAATACTTAAACCAGGAAGATAATAATAGAATAATTAAATCATAGAATAGCCCAGGTTGGATGAGACATCTACAGATGATCTGGTCCTGACTTTTGTGGGAGAGAGAGCCTAGATGAGGTTATCTAGCACCCTGTCCAAGTGCATCTTGAAAACCTCTAGTAATGTGGATTCCTGGGGGTGTTGTTCCAACTAATGAGTGTTGTCAATGAAAAAAATTCATTTTTCATGTCAACTTTCCCAGTAAAACTTGCACCCACTTCTTCTTCTCTCCTCCACATGACTCCTTGTGAAGGAGTCTTGGTCTCCTTTGCATATGCTCTTTGAGTACTGGAATACTGTGATGAGGTCTCCCCCAAGCATTCTCTTCTCCACAGAGAAAATGCCTAACTCCTTTAGCCTTTCCTTGTGGGGCATGTTCTCCAGCTTGTGACCACCTTTGCAGCCCTGTTTTGGACCCTCTTCAGTCTGTCCATGTTTTTCTTTAATTGTGGTACCTAGAGTGGGACTCTGGCTGCATCCTGAGAAGCAGTGAGTGTGAAATAATGTCAAATAATACTTATAGTTACTTTAGGTTCCTGCTGATAATATCAATGAAATGTCAACAAATTGTTCAATGCTCCCTGATAATGAAATTTAGCCATCAGTTGCATATACTTTGTTGAGATAAACTAGCCTATCAATTTTAACTCTTCCGTGCATCTCTCCTCCTTAGTGTATTATAAATTTTAAGTCCTTAAAGATATAATTTAATGGCATGTGGTTAGAAACGTGTTTACAAGAGCTCAGGATCCTTTTCGTCTCCTATTGTTCATCCTGTAGCATATAGATAAAGTGTGTGAACAACATCCTTTCTGTCTAAGCATTTATTTGGTTTCAAGTAGCTAAAGTGAAAGCTCGCAGAGCACATAAAATAAACATAATTTGTTGATGAATTAGGTCTTTTTCTTCAACAAATATATGCTTCATAACAACAATTAGTTCATTGCATTATGGCAGTGTTTCCACCAAAAGTTAATTTCCATCATCCGTTATTGTCTAGAAACACACTAAAAGAAGCATGTCAAAAGTAACAATAATTTACATATTTTCAACACTAATTAGAGTTCAGCATATCATGCTGCATGAAAAAAAAGAGTGCTTGACAAAGAGTAGAGAATATAGCGGGAGAAGACCAGCAGGGCTTTTTTTGAGATCCCAATTGTTATCTTGAAAATAGCTCTTTATGGGCCATCCTGTTACCACATTCCCATTATACAAAAGCCTACAACACAGAATGAGGAATCTACAGATCAAGGAGTGGAGATATGAGTATCAATGAAATGAAAAATCAGTTATGGAGAACCCTCAAAGAGGTAAATATTAATAATTGACCTTCATAATAATTATTCTAATACTAAGGTCAATACTAAAAATTATTGGATTAATTTCACTACTAAAAAGGTTACACTTGTTAAGTATAAGAAAGATGAGAATAAAATGTCTAAATGGAATAAGCAGCTCAAACTCATGGTTAAAGCATGATTCGTGAAACGATCACAGAAGAAACTCTCTCAAAGCCAAGAACCTAAGCTATGCATTACTGCAACAAATAGTGCTGTGTTTTCTATAATAGAACATACAAATGTTGCTCTACAGCTATGCAACTTTTACCATGATAATACCCTAATAAAAGCAATTAAAAAAAAAATAAGTTGAATACATGTGAATACTTATCTTCATTTAAAAGTAAAGTTCTGTTTAATGTAGATCTGGTTATTGTTCAAATACTTCTCAGTCTATTACCTCTTTTTCCTCTAAAAGCTTATGCTTAATGAATGAAATTCTTAGTAGAATTTATAACCATCAGAACAAACATAATGTCTATTCTATTTTTAGTACTCTGAGTGTAAAACTCAGAGAGAATAATATAGATTAATATAAATTTCTTATAGATAATAACTGTATTTTTCAAAATTTCTACCAAATTACTTGAATAACCTATTGCAATGAAACCAAAATAACTCCTTGAAGTCATACCATCTTCATCTGCTTCACAGTGATTGAAATGTAGAGAATCACACTGGGAAGGGCTGCTACGGTGTTTCTGAAATTGCACAGGGTGCAACAAAACTTGCCTCAAGAAATACATACAAGGTATTTTTTTAATATTACTCTCTTTGAAGACTAAAGTAAGAAATTTTATAAAAAGCATGTAGCAATTATTTACAGTTAGAGTAGCAAAAAATTCTCTACTAGTTTTTTTTACCTCTACTTAAACTCCCACCCTGTCATGTGGAAGTTTAAAATAGTGAATGAAACACTTCTGAGCTATGTGGTGCAATTGACATGCTGGAGGGACAGGAAGCCATTCAGAGGGGCCTTGACAGGCTTGAGAGGGTGGGTCTGCATCATCCATGTGAAGCTCAACCAGGCCAAGTGCAAGGTCCTGCACCTCACTCAGGGCAATCCCTAGCACAGATACAGGCTGGGCAGAGAATGGATTGAGGATAGCCCTGAGGAGAAGGGCTTGGGGGTGCTAGTGGATGAGAGGTTGCACATGAGCCAGCAATGTGCACTTGCAGCCCAGAAAGCCAAACATACCCTGGGCTGTGTCCAAAGCAGCATGGCCAGCAGGTCAAGGGAGAGGATTCTTTGCCTCCACTTTGCTCAGTTAAGATCACATCTGCAGCTCTGTGTCCACCTCTGGTGCCACAAACACAAGAAGGACCTGGACCTGTTGGAGCAAGACCAGAGGAGGGCCATGATGATGATCAGATTACTGAAGCACCTCTCCTACAACAGGCTAAGAGAATTGGGTCATTCAGCCTGCAGGAAAGAAAGCTCCAGGGAGACATTACAGAACCTTCCAGAACCTTAAGGGGGCCTACAGAAAAGCCAAAGAGGGACAATTCAAGAGGGCATCTAATCATAGGACAAGGGGGAATGGCTTTAACCTGAAATAGGGCAGGCTTAGGTTAGATGTTAGGAAGGAAGTCCACTGTGAGGGTGGTGAGACACTGAAACGTGTTGCCAAGAGAAATTGTGGATGCCCCATCCCTGGAAATGTTCAAGGCCAGGGTGGGTGGGGTCCTGGACAATCTGGTGTAGTGGGTGGTATCTCTGTCCATGGAAGGGGCTTGGAAGTTTATGATCTTTAAGGTCACTTCCAGTTCAAACCATTCCATGAATCCATATGCATAGCAGAGAAAATTCAGATGCTGTGATGGCCTTTCTGTTTACATTTCCCAGGGTTTGTTTGTTTTTTTTTTTTAACTAACAAGAAATCCTGGTTTTCAAGAGAAAGGGGCTAATAGCACTTCCTGATCCTGGCACAGGAACAAATCACATTATCCTTACTCATGAGAATAATCTAATTAAACACAACAGGAGTCCTCATATGGACATGGTAAAGCGAGCATTATTTTAAAGCGAGCATTATTTTGATGCCACAGTGGCAGACAAATGAAAATTCTCTTCTTCTTTCAAACATGGTTCAATTCTGATCTATATAATTTAATTATTAAAAAACCCACTTATTTTCTAAGTCAGTGTAAATATATGCCTCTACAGAGCAGCCCCTATTTACTGAAACAGTTACATGTTTTGTAGCCAAGAGTCTGTCTTCTGAAGCATGTTCTTTCAAGCTTTCACAGTTGAGTGATTACATAATCTTTTTACCCCCTCAAAATGTAGTATGGCTAGAATTTATTTTAGAACTAAAATAAAAATTGAGCTAAAACTTTAAACCTTTTTTGTCAGTTTTATCTTCTTCCCCATCTGCTTGTGGCAAACACTGGAACATGGATAAAGGTCGGGTTTTTTGTTTGTTTGTTTTTTGTTTTTTGGGTTTTTTTTTAATATTACATTTGAGACCACCTTCTGGCATTTATGGAGAATGGAGTTGGAGCAAACTTGAAGAATATCACAAAAAAGAAAAAAAAAAGTCGTTCCTGTCAACTATTACAGTTGAGGGAAGAGTAAGCTATGGAAGCAAAGGCATTGCTTTCTCTCATTTCAGTGGGGAGCAAGTGTTGTAAAAGGCACAGAAAGAGAAAGTATCAGATCTTGTCATCATCCTGTTCTTGTGAAGGATGAAGGAATGCATAGCATCCTTTTACTCCTACCACATCTAGTCTGGGTCTGTGTCAATGACTGATCTTACATGCTGACCTAAAAATGGCTACAATTATGCAAATTCTATGATTTGCTAATGCAGAACACCTTGCTGGACTGAGATCCAACTAAACATCTCATGAATGAATACATCACTGAGAAATTTACAGTCTTTGGAATGAAAATGTCAATATCAAGAAGATGAAACAAACAATATTTTTAAAGGAAAGATATGAATCATGTTCTATAGCTGTACGTACTCTAATTTTCAGTCAGATGAGGTGTTAGAATGGAAGCAAATGAACATCAGAGCTGCAATTACTAAAGGACTGAGATTAATGTCTCAATTTTGTTTTTCTTTCAGAATGCAAGTGCTACAATAATGTTCACATGAGTTGGTGAATGGCTTACCTCAATGAAAGTTTTCTTATAAAAAACAAACACTGTTGATTAGAGAAGACAGCTACTTTTTAACAACACTCCAGCTTATAAAAATAAAGAGAACATGATTTTGAAAAATTAATTTGTAAAACTAAATATGAGTTTAAGAACTAAAGAAAGTCTCTCCTATTAAACATAATGTTGGGGATTAACCTTCTTTTAATGTGTTTTTTTCTTAATAATACCCATAGTATATTATGTGATTTCAGCAGTGAAAATGTTAACCAGTTCAAACAGGATATTATATAATAGATTATTTGATTAATACAGCTTTTAAGAAACTCATGATTGCAACTTTATCAGAAATTCAGTGTGGAGAAATGCACTGATAATTGTATATGGAACAGCTGTAGTCAGGAGTTACTGCAGCAGTTGGGTACATGGGTGAATGATGGAGTCTTCCATGAAGAGTAGCATGAAGTGTGGAATGGAAAATAAAAGGTATCAAACCATATTTTGTTATACTGCTTTTCTTGTGAAAAAACATTTATGTGGTTATGTGCTATTAGTTCATCTGTTCCACCACAAATATGAACAAGTCATTGACAAATTTTAAGCTAATTTAACAATGGATCTCAAAGCTTCAAAGTTATTTTGGGATTTGTGAAAGTCAGTAAGTCAACAGAGATCCAGTTTAATATACCTGCCAGTAGAAAAGAATTATGACTTAGCTTCCTACCCATTTAGCAAGGGCAGGCAGTAACCACGAGATGAATCAAAACAAGAAAACCAGTAAACCCATCAGCAAACATGAAGTTTCAACAAACAATACTATTTGTAGCAATGTGTCTCACAATACAGATGGTGTAGATGTGAGTATAATCAAGACAATCGATTGTCATGGGTTAGCTCCTAAAGGTGTTACAATTTTTAGTGACTGTTACAGAGTTCTAGGCTTAGCTTTCAGTTTTGCAAAAGTGGTCATGTATTCCTGAAAGCAGTTCAGTGAGTGTGTATGCAGTGTGTATTCAGCCCCTAGCTCTGCTGAGGGGCTGGTGAGAATGGAACCTTTGGCACCTCCATGAATATAAAAAGTGAAAGCACACCTTTATTATGAATCACACATGACTGCTTGTGGCTGGTGTAAATTGTAAAGGAATTTCTTCCAGGAAAATGTTGTGCTTTCTTATCTCTCATTAATGACCTTTTGGATTTTCTTCCCATCTTTTGCAGCTTTCTGAAATTATGTTGGTTGTGTGTTTCACAGCTAACCACTGTTTTATTCATGTCTATGTATCCAGGCTATACATACTGACAAGCACCTATGGACTTTGGCAAAAAGTAAATGTATCATACTGTATCTCCAAGTACATAGAACAAAGGTATTTTAGTACAGAGCTGAGGTATCCTCTTTCTTTTTGTGGAGCTTACAGCAGTTGCTGTAATCTAGGAGGATGTACTGATCCAGTTCTGCTGATTCATCGTGTTTTTGCAGTTTATTACCTAGAGCTGGATATAAGGAAGACCAGCAATTCAGTCAAAACCCCAAGTGTGGGGCTACAGAAGAGTCAGGATGAATGGTATTCCACAACCAGGGGGCAAGCTTTATTGTAAACCAAACTTTGTGATGAGAGTCTTTGGGAAGCCAAGAACATATTTTTTTTTTAACAGGTATGGATTAACCCCAACACACATAGAGCAAATATACACAACTTTATTCAACACATACAACAACTACTAAAATAATTTTAGTATCCTCAAAGCATCGGAGGTACTTCTGTTTCTCTGGTACTGCAGAGACTTGACAAAAGCATCGCTTGCCACGAGCATCACTACAACCAAGCGGCTTGGAAAAACTAATGTTGACCGGACATCACGGTGTGTAACACCACCACTAAGCACAAGCAGTGCCCGAGGGGCGCCGCACGGCTGTGCCCATGGGGCCGGGGCCGGGGCCAGCGCCAGGCCCTGACCCGCGGGGCCCTGGGGCGGCGAGGAGGC
>VWYE01008528.1:319157-415025 GCA_013398995.1 Alaudala cheleensis | reverse complement strand
GAGGGAAAAAATTCCAAAATGCAGAACNAAATCTAACCCCCAACAACCCATAGGGCAGTTAGGCACTGGAACAGGTTCCCCCGGAAAGAGGTCACAGCACCAAGTCTGACAGAATTCAAGAAAGATTTGGGAAATGTTCTCAGGCACCCATGGTGTGACCTTGGGGATGGTGCTGTGCAGGGTCAGGAGCTGGATTTGATTATCTTGTGGATCTCTTTCAACTCATTCTGTGATTTTGTGATTCTGCATTTTGCCTGGGGACATTAGAATATGGATTGAGCCAATGATTGTGAGTAAAGATTTTGAGTGGAAAACTTTAGAAATTTTCTCTTGCGTCTACTTATATCTTTCTTCTACTTCGTATACTGGGAATATCTAAAAACAACCAATAATGAATCAATTAAGAAAGTAATGCACCCAATAGTTGTTTTCATCCTCAGGACAGAATTCAAACGAGCGTCTTTATTACCAGACTTTACCACCTGACTAGGCCATTTTACAGACTTGAAGAAAGCCCTAACACATATGGTGTTTGTTTAGTGCCTGAAATTGACTCATAGAAGAGATCAGCATTCCTGTACACCTCTGTACACCAGAGACTGAGGCATTTGGACAAGCATAGACCATCAGAGAAACTTTGTTTATTGCTTTGTTTGAAAACAGACTTTTCCTTCCCGCATTGTACACATCCGTTGCAGTATTTCAGATTCACTGTCTGACTATAAATGATCCACTGATTCTACACACTAATTGCAAAAAGAACTTACAGCATTGCAGGGCATATTTACTGAGTTGCCTTGGGCAGGCTCTTAAGTCAGGGCAGCAATGACTCTACCCCACCTTCCATGTGGGCACACAAACTTCCACTCTCCAAAGCCCTCTGCAAACACTGGCTGTGAGCTGAGGAACCTTCACCAAGCTGGGTGGGTACTGGGAGCACTGTACCCTGCACCTGTCCAAGGGGAGCAGCTAGAACCATTCCAAACACAGTGTAATGCATACAAACAATGACTCCAGCATTTCCAGGAAAACGTTTCCCAGGTTCCTTGAACACTTATCATGTTGTTTCCATCTGTTTGGCAGAATACATGCAACCATTGTACTCTGATTAGGTAACATGTTTTTCTCTTATTTCCTGAAGTCAAAATTCTAATTCCATTTTCTAGACTAGAATCTGAAGGCAATTGCACAAATATTAAAGCATTTTTGAGAAACTAGGAATTTTCTGTAGGAGGTGGAAGGGGAGAGGGAAATGTAGAGTTTTTCCCATGACATCAGAATACTTGGGGATGAAAAAAAAATATTTTATTACCTCAATACAAATTAAAAACAGAAATTGCCTGTTCAGAAAAAGGATAGACTTGTGGAATAACTCCTCTCATATTTACCATGCTCAGTTCTCAGAGTTTCACCTAAAACTTGGATTTTAGCAGCCTTGGTACAGGCAGCAACCTGCTTTTATCAAATGTTTTCCCCAACTGTCAAAACAGAATTTGAGGACTCAGTGTTTCAGGATGACTAAAACACATGAAAGCCAGAGCAACTTTGTCAGGTAGAGAAGCAAATTACTGTTTTTGGAAGGTGCACAAAATGACTTTATATGCGCACACACACACATAAAGTGGCTTATATATATATATATTCCTTAAGATTTATATATTTATCTATTTATCTAATTGTGAGTCTTTGTCATTTATATTATTAATTGAATAGAGATGAAGGCAGAATTTTAAAAAGTAAACAACATACAGCACTACTTAAGCAAAGATATTTTTACTGAAGAGAAACAGCAAAGTTCTTTCCAGTCTCAGAGCTGCTGCAAGTGCCATATGGGAATCCTTATTGTCTTTAGCATCCTCAATTAAAGTGTGCATTGCAATAATAAGTAACAGCTGCATGGGAGGTGAATCAGGAAGTCAGAGAGGAAGGTTTTAATCTTTTCTGGGACTGTTGACTGCACCAGAGAAGGCTAAAGCAGTGCTCCTAAATGCTGGGAGGACTGCAGTGGGAGGATACTTGCTCTTGTAATTAAAGAGGTGTATCAGAGGGAATCTTTCTATCATTCCCCTGTGGAGGAACATTGCCTTTGAAAGACATATGGTTGCCAGGAGCCAGGGCTCCAGCAGTACAAAAACTTTCCTTTCCCAGCACGGCTCAGCATTAAGAGCATCATAATTGAGTACTCACGGTATTAAAAGGCAAGAAAAAAGTTCATCTGGGATCTGATCCAAAGCACACTGATGTTAATGGAAAAATCCCACTGATTCCAATGAGATTATGGTCAGACAACAGTGTATTTAGGCAAAATTTTAAAAAAAACCTTTAGCTGTGAAATTGCCTATTTTCAACAACAAAAGACAGGTCAGGGAATTATGTAAGAGTGAATCAGAGTATATATTACCTTCTTAGTCCAGAGATAATAGCAGGAATATAACAGTTCAGTTTTCTAGTGTTTATGTTTTCCTAGTGTTTATGTTCATCCAGATAGAAGCTAATGGAAAAAATAGTAAAGTCTTGTAAAAGTGATCTCTTTAGTTGATAAGAGAACCATCAAGAGGCTTAAAAGCACAGAACCCTTGTCAAGGGAAGTAGAGAATCTCTCATGGGGCAAAGGGTGGGAAGCAGAAAAGTAT
Organism: Alaudala cheleensis; assembly: GCA_013398995.1. Taxonomy (NCBI): domain Eukaryota; kingdom Metazoa; phylum Chordata; class Aves; order Passeriformes; family Alaudidae; genus Alaudala; species Alaudala cheleensis. The sequence continues at coordinate 412,392 of VWYE01008528.1, read as the reverse complement.
TGTTGATATACAGACACAAAAATGAGAGGTCAATGAGTATACAGGAAGATGAGAATAGTACATAAGTTTCTATTAGAGAAAAAAAAAAAAGAGAACAGAAAGAAAATTCTACAAAAACAAAAGTCCATTTCACATGTTTAGAGAGGAAAAAGAGCAAAAATACCATGGAATTTTTCCTCACATATACTTAGACTGTATGGGAGAGGAAAAAGGAGAGAAAAAACGTAGGCTGAAGCAGCTGCTCAACACTATCATCAAAGCAGTGAGATCACTGAAGCTGAGAAAACACCTAGCAGGGAAAACACCTTCAGATGAGGTGCTATGGATAAGATTATAGGAAAGTTTTGTAATATCAAAGCAAAGCCTCTGGTGATAAATGAGAAGATAGGATAAGCCATTATACTCAAAGCTGGTTTTAGATTCCCTCATATTAAAGGGAGAGTTTACTCTACCAGAAGTTACCGTCAACAGTTTGTTGTGCAGTGAGATCTTGCATTGGTTTATTACAGTTATTAATTGTCTAACATGCTTTCTTCCTCAAATACAAAGGGTACAAGGCTGAACCTTGAGTCAAACCTAGGGACATAGCTTTCTGAACCAAAGGCCATGGCTGGGTCTTTTCTAAATGGTTTAGTTATATATCTTGCAGTACATAATATTTTCTTGACTTGGTTTGGGGAGATTTTTTAGTGGGTAAGGGTTTTATTATCAGCTTTACTTAACAGCAAGGCAACAATGCTGCTGGCAATATTTCAGCAGGATTTCTTGAGGTGAAGTCAAAACTTCATACCTTTACAAAAAGGAAACAGTAGATTGACCTGTCAACAGAAAGTAAGCTAGATCTAAGCCTCTGTAACACCTCAGTTCCTAAGATCTATGAGCTTGATCTACAGTAACTACACCCACCAATCCACCAACACAACTCTGACAAATGCAAGCAACAGATCCCTCCACACTCAATTTCCCATCCAGTGCTCAGAAAGGAACTTATTATTAGATCACAGTTACTGGGTCACTGCAGATGTGTCTGATAACATACTTCTTACAGAAGCTTTCTGATTTCTGAATGGTAAAAGGGGATCAAAAAGGATTAAATTTCATATATTGTCTTCAATATTATTTTACACTTCTGTGAGCTGAGAATTTCTTTAGGTAGAAAGCCGCAAACATGTGATTGACTGCTGCTTTTACAAAGTGAAAGAAAATTTGTTATAGACTATATAGTTAGAACTGATGCCCAAATGGAACTGACTACCAAGAAGCACAGAGTAATGTTAGATGTATTCTGATTTTCTTCTTTTTCAGTGTTCTCTCTTGGTCTCCTTGAAACTCACCTGTATGTAATCACTTTTTGTTTTTGAGCTATTATCATAATCCTATTCCAACACTTAGCATACAAATAATGCCTCAGTGCAGGCCATATTCCCCTTAGACTAACCCTTGTCTACTCATCATTGTCAAAGAAACACTAGATGGTAGAGAGTACCATAGTAAATTAAAGCAAATTTTATGTGGCTAGGCTGCTCACCATTTGTCAAGAAGTCGGAGTGCACACAAGCAGTTTCCTGGCAGGTTAACACACTGCATGTACACTATAGCTGTGCTACAGCATCACATTTGCATATACATCCCTGTGCTGAAGAAAAAAGGATAAAAATATCATATATCCCTTTTGAGAAACAGTAATTTTTTCATTAAGACTCCAATGGTGACAATGATTCCCAGGAAGTTCAATGGATTCATGACTGAACTGACAGTGGATCTTCTAAAAAGGAAGACTATTGCATACTGAATCATATCTTTCGCAATTTCCTTCCAGGTAAACTGCAAGTAGCAGGATGCAGTGCAATTCTCCAATATGGAGGTGAAAAACATGTGAATGACCATTGCCAGACCTGCACCCAAGTGATGAGTACAGCTAAGAGAGAGAAGTTGATATTTCAGTTACTTCTGTGTCCTGGGAATAGAATCTTATAGCACCCTCTCTCTTTCCGTTTATAATAAAGTGCTGCTGCTTCCAGAAACATCACTCAAATGTAGACCACCTTATTAATTATGAGTGGTCCATATCCTTTATCATAGTTTTCCTTTTGGAAAACTAAAAACAGCATAAGAGCAAATAATCTCTCATGGATGAAAGATGAAAAAATGAGCATGCACACATTTATGCTGGGAGTCAGTACCACTCACTTGAGTTCTTACACAATTTTCTAGCACATTTTCAATATTTCCTGGATGAAATGGCAGATCAGCACTCCAGAAGAGGCAGAGTTTTCTAAGCAGTAAATAAAAGAAAAAATCATTATTAAACATGGGTTTGTATCCCAGGTAATTGTAATAAGAATTTTCATTGTTAGTCTCTGAGGGGCTTTATTGTGTAGATGGGAAAGGAAGAAATCTTAAGGATTTCTATACATGCAAATCATAAAGGAACAGAATTTATTCTAGTGCGATTACTAAATGGTCCCCTCGTTTGATTTGAAGCTTACCCTTAATGTGCTTTTCCTCCTCTATCAAGACAGAGCAAAGTCATGAAGCAACATCTCTTTTTTTATGAAAGTTTGATTTGCTCCTATGAGCAGGCTCCCCAGTGTCTGTGAGAGCAAAGTAGAGACGAAACTTGTTCCAACTTAAAACACAAATGCCATCCCGGAGACATTGCAGAAGCTTATATTTAAGTCATATCTACCCAGTGCAAGAATCTCCCTCTCAAAATCTTTAGGAAATGTGATGACTAGAACAATATTACCTTAACAAGTCCAATCTTTAATCTGCTCTTTAATTTGTGTTCTCATTCTTACATTAGCCTGCATTTAACTTCTGGCTCCAAGTTTGTAATTTCTTTATGCGTTCTGAGAAAAAAATTGATCTCATTCTAAAATTGGCTCATTGAAAATACTAAGCATATTATTTTATTATTATTCATGGGTGCTTAGAGAGCCAGATAACTTAAAATTTTAAAGTTTCTCTCTATTATTTATAGAGTGTATAAAAACAAATCCTCAGCCTTTATTAGTTCTATTATATTCATTAAGTTTTCCTACATTTTGTTCTTTATAAAAGTAATATTCATCACAAAAAAACCCAACAACAACAACAAAAGCTTAAGCAAAAGCTAAGGGTCTGTTTGGAAAGGGTTGTGAAAGTTTGAGATGACAAATCATAAATTACTTTTTAAAATAAAATAGAGACCATATGTACCAAGATTTTTTTAATGCCCTTCTACAGTAATCTACAAACCTCTTAAACAAACTTTAAACAAACCAAACACACCAAAAGAAGACCCCATTATATTATATTTATGCTGTGAGTATACTCAGCATAACTAGATAGAAATATACTCAGCATAACTACAGAATTTTCCTAATGGCTAAGATCTCAAAAAAATCACAATTGCAACTGACACTAATTGGGGGCCCTTACTGGCAGCCTGAACAAAGAGACCATGACTTAGTCAAACATAGCTACTAATCCTTAACCCTGGAGGAAGTCTCTCAGGGTCAGTGTTGCTATATATCATTTGAACTGCATGGGCAGGCTTGTTTTACAAAGCATGGACAGTGCCTGCTTTACATCTGTACTATCAGTTATGTTTCTATCTTTCTCTTGCTTGTTAAAGAGCATCTATTTACTACACTGAAAATGTAGGTGTGCCCTAATCACCTAAATTGTACAGGACGAGGAAGAGAATGGGACTTTTGATAGCACAGCATTTGGAAACACTGAATAATACTGTGCATGCTCTAAAAGGCAAACAAATACTTCACCATAAATTAGAAGACAAAGAGTAGATTAGTGTGGTGCAATAAATCATAGAGCCAATAGGACAGAGAGCCATGGGAAGAAAACTCTTCACTGGCTGATTGGGAAATACCAGTCAAGTTACTGAATTATAATTAAGTCAAATAATCTGCAAACCCATTATTCTTTAAGTCCCTGCAACTGTAATTTGGGACACAACAGATCAGCCACAAGGATGCAAATTATGTTCTCTTTCAATCCCTAGGATGCCACCCACAAGTTATTGCACAATTCTATGAATAAAATACTTTAATTCAGATTAATTTGTGGATATTTTTCCCCATCTTCTTCTAAATCCAGGTAAAGAGAACAATCTTAAGAAACATTATCCTCCCATTAAATACAGCCCAGTAAAATAAATCAGCTTGAGAGAGCTGGATGAATATTATCTAGGCTTTGCTAAGTCATAGTGAGATCAGATGTTGTTTGCTATATATCAACATAGACTCTTCCAAATTAAGCCCACCACTGATCAACAAGAGCTGTAAGGTTTCCCTCCTAAGACTCCACTGAATCTCAGTCACTAGCTAGAGAGGGGAGGCTGCTGTGGACCAGCTCTGTACAAAACCCCACGTCACCCTGAAATGAGTCCACCATTCCTGATCCTACAGACAAGTCTCATGTTTCAAGGTTAACCTAAATTTCTGTGCCCAAGTTTAAAGCAACTGATAAAATGTTTGCCTAATACAGTGAGAAATGTGCTAATAAGTCCATTCTGCTTCTCATTGTCTAAAAATATTTAATGATAGGATGGATCACAATTATCTCAGATATGCAATGGATTCTACAAGGAATTTTAAATAATTGCTTTTGTTGTTACTCTCCAGTAGCCCCTTGTATTAGAGTTCATTTAACTATAATTTATCTTAAAATTTTTATTAAAAAGTAGAAAGAATTTTCTTGATTAGACAGCTGAAAATTATGTTAAACTTCCATAGTTTAGCACATAGTTTTTAATTACAAAGGTGTGGCATCTGTAAATGATGTGTGTTCTTATCCTTCTCAGGTTTTAGGGCAGGGTTTCAGTATTCTTGGTTTGGGTTTTTCTTTTCTGTTTTCTTTATCTTTGTCTCTTTCTTTTCTTTTTTGTTGGGGGGAGGTGGTTTAGTTGGTTTTGTTTTGCTTTTTGGGGGACTTGGGACTTGTGGGTTTTGGGGTTCTTTTTTTTTTTCTTTTTTTTTTTCTAAACAACGCTTGCTCCATCTAGTGGCAGCTTCTCAAGGGAGCAAAAACCCCCACAAACAGAATTGCGTAAAAAATGCATACAGAAATAAAAATCTCACCTCAAAATCATGAATGTTTCCTCTCAGATAATCTGGCTTGTTTCAGAGCTTTTCTTTTTAACAACTCTTTTACACATAATGAAGTAAAAAGCATATGAAAACATTTTATCCTTACCACAAAATAAAAAGATAAACTATTACACAGTAAAAAACCACTGTAGCTTCTTGTATATCACCAAGTACACGAAAGCAAATGTTTAAATTTTTTTAACTCTACAAAGACTTACTAAAACTCTCTTTAATGCCCTGATTAGTATCTTTGAGTAATCAATTCCATCAACAAAATGCCTTACCTTGCTGACCATCCAGCTCTACTTGGTGATGCATTTATTGGCGGTGTCTATGTAGCTTTGCTTGTTACCTGACAGAATAGTTTCCGGCACACAAGGGAGAGGTTATTCTTAAACTAATTACACTGCCTGCATGGTGAGAAAAACCTCTTCTGGCCCAGCTTTGTCTCACAACAATCTCTTGATAAGCAGCTGCGAGCAGCTGCAAGAAGTTCTGTAAATTATTTTCTGATGGCAATAACTGAAGTGCTAATGGCTGGAGATTACTCCTTCAGCAATTTTTTTTTTTTTAAGTAATTTCCATATTAGTTACAAGATGTATTTTTCCCCATGTGATAAAAGCAGTCATTCTTACAAAAACGTAAGGGCTCAAAGCACAGTTGATTTTTTTTTGTTTAATATTTTCTGTCACAGCATGCCCTAAAGAAACACAGGATTCAGATTAGCATATTCATACTCTTTTTGGTCCATTTATATCCTCTTTTTTCTCTGCATGAAAACATGAGGAAGTATTGCCTCCAATTCTGAACTTGAGGTCAGGCAATCCATGACATATATTTTGGCAAATTGGATTAGTAAGTAAATTTTTTCATATCTGTTTTCCCATCTCTAATTTGTACCAGTCATTATAGCAATTAAGTTTTGAACAACAATTGAAGCTGACTAACATCGCCTGTAGTCTTCCTAAAGGAATCAAGGAGACAAGTTAGGCAAGTTTAACAAACTCAAAGGTTTAAAAAATTTGAGAAAGGCTAACTACTTCACGTAAAATGGGGTTTTATTTAGCTGGTTTCAAATAATGCCACTTTAATTGGACTTGTTCATAAAATTAATTATGTGAAGGCTAATTATTTGAACAAATAGACTGTTAAGGAAGGTAACCATAGAATATCATTAAAAATATACTGGTTTACAGGCACATTCATGCCCTTCCTTGACCACTCCACAGGAAAGCAAAATGTGCCTTTCTGTTTTCACACTATGCCATGGGCATCAAGTAAAGGAAGCAAGAACTCCAGACATAAACTGCAGTGAATGTCTGAACAGTCAGCTCAGTTCAGGTGAGTGCCATTTTTCCTGCAATTAGAAAATACATACTTAACTGCTGTTTGCCAGGTGCCAGTCCTAATAGCTGTTGGTATAACAGTCTGCCCCACTGAATACCTTAACACTGGTTGAAGCAAATGATTTCAAAGTTCAGCTAACTTTTTAATCCAGCTTTAGTTACTCTAAGCACATTCAGCCAAAACCGTTGTACTTGATTGCCTCGGGGATGTCACACTTACGTTCACAGAATTGCTGGAAATTCAAGCCTCCTGCAATCACCACAGGCAGTGAGAGTTCTTCATTTACCATCTGTAACCACTGCAAAATTTGTCTACAAACCCTCATACTTTCTGTTTTACTAGGTAAATACATAATTCAAAACCACTAAGATAAAAAAGAGAAATAATAGTAGAAATTGTAACCAGCACTATTCTTCAAGTCTCCAGCTAAAATGAAAAAAAAAATAGTTTTTAGGCTTGCCACTTTTCTTTTTCTTCTTTCTTGATAGCAGAAAGGAAGGTTTAATATGAAAAAAATATATATATTTTAATCCAAAACAATGGAAGAAAGCAGAAAAGCTGGATATAAAAGGATCTCTTTTTCAATAACAAAATGGTTTGAATTAAGATATTCCCTACACCTCCTGATGAGATTTGGGATTTAGTTTCCCATGGCTATAAAATGGGAGAATGTCCCAAACAACCAGCTACCATGTGGTCTCTGCTGTATCTTGCAAATCTATTCACTAGTGAAAAAAACTGCAAATAGAACCATTCTGCTTGCATGTAAAACAGAGAATGGGTACAAGCAGACAAACCCATTTCCTTCCATCAAAATCCATATTTCAAGACACAGAAAATATTTGAGAAAGACATGAAGAATTGCCAGACAAAAAATGTTGCATGATTTAGGACAGTATTCTAAGATGCAGAGTTCTAGATACACAAATATATTCTGATATGTGTAGAAGATACACTATCAACTCTGAGTAAATGGGGGCAGAGACTCAAATGTATATGAGTCATCTCCATTATTATTCCCAGTCATAATATCTATCAAATGCACTGGATTATGGTAGGGGATAGCAGTACTGGGAGGTGGTGGGGAGGGATTTTTAAATTCCAGACATCCCCAAAGTGGCTGAAAAGCATACCTTTGGCAAAAAAAAAAAAATGCTTGCCTTTTTAGGACTGATATTATAAAGATTTTATGCCAACAATTAAGGATTCTGTTGCTTTGAAAGGCAGTTAATGGAAACATTTTTAATTGTTCAGTGACATGATATTCAAAGGACTCTTTGGGAGCTGCTAGTGACCTCTGCCTCAGGGAAAAGGATTTAATTGCTGAAATAACTGTGTGATGGTCTATTTTCCTGCCCAACTCCATTTTTAAACAAGAAAGAGGATGTGTTTGTGAACTGCAAATAATTCAAATAAAAGAATTTAATGGGTTAGGGGCATTGAGCTGTATAGCAACCTTTGCAGGCTCTTGACAAAAAATGGGATAGCAAAAAATTTCCGCAATTACTGCTTTTGACATCTATCTTTATTTTGGAGATTTTACTTACCTCCACAAAACAAGTTTAAAAAAATGTCAATTTTACTAAAGATAAATTAAAATCTGCTTTATTTGACATTTAGGTTACACTGTTTATTAAAACTATTCTCCCAGATTATAATGGGAAAAAATGTACTCTGTCTTCAACCATTATTATATTTACCTTAGATTCACCCTCCAAATCTTTATGAGCCGATTTTACATGAAGTTAAACAATGCCAAAATTATTCCAATGGTTCACCATTTCTCTGTGGTTGTCTAGTAGCCCAGTTAGTCACCACTAACACTGGAATGTTTTGACTGGTTTAATTGATCAGAAAAGGAAATGGAAAAGGACTCAGCCATTATGAGAAGTGAAAGTAGTAGGGATAACTGCAGCCTTGCAAATTGAATAAATGATTACTCATTAGGTCTGTAAAGAGATAAATGTTCTCTTACATTCCTCTCAAGGAAGTATGTCATATTCCCACATCTAGCCCCAGCTGGCACCAAATTCAATACAGTTCTACTTTGTATTGCTTTGTATCAGAGTGTACAAGGGGGTTTTGTGTACAAGTTATATACCTGAAGCCATTTTAGAAAAGGAAAATGTTGCCACTCAAAGAATTAAGGACAGAGTCTGTTCCTATCTCTCAGATTAATCTCCTAGAGCACTTTTTTTTCAGGTAAGAGTGGCAATTGTCCTTTAAATTCAATATCTAAAGTCAGGCACACTGTTCTCATTAACTTCCAACCTAAACTTCATTGTATTCCCATACCCACACAAATAAGGAAAGAGTTTATTTATATCCTTACTTACTATCTGTTTTGCTTCACGATGTACAAATACAATTACTCAATCCTTGACTGAAAAAGTAATTTCTGCCTTTCTTTCAGTTACAAAACTTGAGCTTCTAAATCCAGCTGTCTCAAAAATGGCTATCTTAATTTCCTACATAGAAGTCAGCAAATTTCTGTGTGCAAAAAGGCAGACTTCCCTTCCTAATTCCGGATGCAACTTTCAATTACCTTCTCTTGGTTTCCAGCTACAATACAGCCAATGCAGATAACCCCTGACCTGCTGTGATAAGAATCACTCCTGTCTAAGAAAATGACAGTCTCTCATTATCACTATATTTTTAAACTTAATTTTAACACCTCTTCTCCCCTTTGATATGTTTATGGATAGCTTTCCTATTCTGGCCTCATGGGTGAAGGATTTCATTTGTTTGCTGAATAGGAGTTTTTTTTTGCATTCAGAAATTCACACTGCATTACCAGCTTGTCTGTTTCTTTACACACACACTTTGACAACTTGATTTCATTATCCTAAGTTTTAATTTTGAGCAGCTTAAAGCATTAAGAAGTTTGCAATTATGTTTCTGCTACCAAAAAAAAAAATTGAAAATATTCTCTAATTCTCTTTCTCTCAATTTTTTTAAGTTAGACTTGACAGATGACTGACATAAGCTCCCAGGCTATATTAAAACAAAGCAAGTTTCCTGAGTTCCTTCTCCAGCAGCTCAACAGTACCAGCAGTGATGCAAGAGAAACTAGAGATCATGTTTAGTTGCCCTACATCTGGACAGAATCAGTATAAATAGTGGGTTTTTTTAACCTGTCAGAAATAAGGGCAAAGTGTTTCTCACATTTGATACCAGTTGTATCACGAAGTTCATGGATTTGCCAGAAACTATTATTAAAGACAAATATAAAGACTAACATTTAAAGAAACATCTCTCAAACTTTCTGTAGTTAACCTCTTGGATATTGAGGCTAAATTTTGCCTTAATCAAGCTGCTTTCAAGCTAAAGGAGAGCCTTCTTTAACTGGAGACAGGATAAGAGGACGTTTTGTGCTGGTCTCTTTCCCACCCCATGAGCCACCACTTCACAACTGCAAAACTCAGAAAATTTACTCAGAAACTTTGTGCAGAAACTTTGTGTAGGCACACCTGGACAGACAGACACACACACACACATTCACCTGCCCTCTTGATGTCAGCAAATTTCCAGAATCTTCCAGAAAGATGGTTGAGCCTGTCCAAAGCTCCTCACAGAGGATGTAGTGGGGAATTTACTGGAAGAACCAGGAAAACAAATTTCCAGGAGATCTACCCCTGACAGTGCAGGACTGCATATTGTGACTACAGTCCATGCTCACACATGTATCACTTGAGCCATGGGTAGTGATTATCTATCTATCTATCTATCTATCTATCTATCTATCTATCTATCTATCTATTCTCCTATCTCTCTTAGTCTACATTTGCCTTTCCAATTTTCTTCTCATAGCATGATCATAAACTCCATAATGCCTATAGACCCCTTTTCCAATCCTTACAGTTTTTTCCAGTCAGATTTCAAAGCAGTTTCACATATAAAATTAATTTTAATATAATTTATTTAGAGTAATTTGTTTTCACCCACCCCAAAGGACCTACTAACAATTAGCTCGGTTGCCCTGCCTCAGAGGCAGGTCACAACCCTTTCCCATGGATCTTTTGTGTATATTAACAGACCTTAGCACAAAAAAAAAGACAGGTGAACAAAATATTCAGATTTCAGAATTATGTATGGTCTAAATTTTGTACAAGATGCATAAAAATATAGAGCCCCTTTGCTTGTGAGATGAAATATTTTGTTATTATGCATCAAACAAGAGAAAAGAAAGGAAAAATCTTTCTTTTTTTAAAGAAAAAAAATCTTTCCAATTTTTAAATGGTAGAAGGTTAACAGTTTGTTGTCCTCACAGCTTATATAAGATCCCAGCTTTTGAGTGGTCTGAAAACCCACGATTTGGATTCATCTCAAAAATATGCCATAAGGAACTCCAGCCTTACTCAGGCAAGGTGAAAGTTAAATACAATGTCAGCCTATATGTAATAATACACATTATGCTCCTATATTGAAAACAATGGCTCACAAAGGCATTTAAAAGAAATACTTTCAAAACATGACCTGCAATTAGCTGTTGAATGCTAATGACTCAGCAAGTTGCAAAGGCCAAGAATTTAAGTGGTGATGAAATGAATGAAAAGGGATCATACATTAATTTGAACATCACAAATAACCAGTGCCACGAATGTAGGCCTTTTGCCAAGCACTGGCTTGCAGTACAAGGATTAATCAGATTTGAGGGTTTCTTATTAAATTATATAAGTAACAGTGGATAAAGCTACAACCACCCAACACAGGATGTTTCACAGTGTGAGAATTGCACCACAGATCATATAATGTACCACTTCCCTGCTGAATGACAATTAAAGGGGCTACAGCACAAAAAAGAAGTATTTTACAGAGGAGAAGAATGAACATATTATTTTGCACAAACCAAGTTTTCCATCTATTATTAAATTCCCAGGTCACATCTCTCAGCCCTGCAAACATGCCTGGTGGTCAAGCCAAGGCTGCTTTTGTTTCTTGATTGGCCAGACACATCATTTTGGCCCTTCTGTTCTCCAAGCTCCACTTGCTGTTATTATTGGATCACCTTTCGCAGAAACCCTCTCAGTGTTCAGTTCAGGAGTACAACAATCCAGAGTATCCACAGGAATTCCAATTTATAATTTATAACATTTTTTTCTTAAAAAATATACAAGCACAGACGCAGAAGGTGTACACTGCAACTATTGCCTCTCAAGAGCTATCTTTTCACACATTTTTTTCATCTCAAGTCTTCTTATTTAAGAAGACTGGGTAGACAAGGCAGCTTTCCAATATATAACTAAAAAAAAAAACTACTCAATGTTTTCACAAAATCCACTCTTTAACAACAAAATCCTCCCCAGGATCTCAGCTCATAAGCATGGGTTCACTGAATTGTTCTTCTAGCGCTGGCAGTTCTCCATCATGGGTCCTTTCTCTTGATGGTCCTACAGTCATCTTCTCAAAAGGAAGGAAAGCACTAGCAGATGTGCAGCAGCTGGACATCGCTGTGGTAAGGTGACAAAAAGTTAACATTAAATATCTAAAAACACCCCTCAACTCAGAGAAAGCAGAGCAGTTGCACCTTCATGAGGCATCTAGATACAGCAGCTGACAATGGTTACAGCAACATTATTGCTACCTTACACATAGAAAAAGTTCCACATAGAAAAAGAAATAATTTGTATTTCTGTTGAATATCATTAAGAGTATATGAATCATCGTACTAGCATCATCTCACTTCTGTCTGCCTTTTTCCCTGCTCCCAATTTCTCAACATGGCTGCTGACATCCCAAGAATCAAGGCAGAACATCAACTAAACCATCAAGATGGGGGGATGGGGGCTCTAAGGAGAGGCTGACCTTTCCCAGGGAATGGAGCACAAACTAATATCTGTTTTCAGATGTTTCCAAAGCACAGGCCCATGCGCAGCATCCTTGCAACAAAAGCCACAGAAGTGATCAAGCCTTTCCTGTGAGAGGTGTTAGACAGAATCCCTGCATGACTATGCTTATTCAGCAGTTGACAAAAAAAAAATCTTATATATCTGTGCCTCTGCATATTTTTCAAGTGAACAGTTTAAAGCAAAATTTATGTCATATCATGTTTTCCGATGGGACAGTATATATTGCAAAACAGATTCTACTTCTTTTATATTTCATAGAACCAAGACTTACACACATTCAAATATTTAATTTATGATCTAAACTTTAAATAAAATTTCTACAGAATAAAAGCAGTTCTGTATTTTCTAAAATACTGATAATGCATTTAAATGCTGAAGTACAGGTCAGGTATTGAGTACAAATTATACATTCCTAACATTCCTGAAAACATGTCAAATATATATCCATCATTTTAATGACAACAGAAAATATAACGTGTTGACTTCTGTTGCTTGTCTCAATTTTTGATAACTGTTGTTAATTAGGATCTATCAGATTAAAGTAGGGTATGTAATTTGTCTCTAATGTTTTCCAAGAGGTACATATAGCACAAAAGTAGAAATGAACATAGAGCTACTCAGTAGTACATATACTACAGTATCTGCTAATTGGGTTTTCTGTCACAGCAAAAAAGCTTATTGGCCAAATTTCGTGTTATATGTGGGAAGGGAAAGGGAAACAGGAATAAGGGAAAGGGGAAGGTGAAGGGGAAGATGCTGAAACCCAAACAAACATGCATTCCTCTACCATTTTAAAAGTCAGTGAGGTTCAAGCAATTGTCACATAAACTACACTCTGACTAAAAGTTAAAAAAAATTTAAAAAGTAGAGTGTAGAACATTTTACAACCCTGATTCATACCCTAACAGAATTACAACTGATATTGAGATGGTCAGCAAACTATTTTTCACATTCAGAGCTGCGCTTGAACTGTAACAGACAATATTTTTAAGGATAAAAATTAGACATATATCCAAGCTTAATACTTCATAAGTGTAGCTCTCTTTTCTGTCCTTAGATAGCATAATTCTAAAAAAATCTACTTGAATGTAACTACTCATTAACTCATGTAAGTTGTTTTGAAGTTTTGAAATACATGTATGCATGCTACATAATTAAAACTGATTTTGAAGATGTATTTTCAGTGACTAATTGTGTCCAAAGAGTCAATAGATTTAAAAAATTGCCAGTATTTCACAGAAAAATTATTTATTTATTTCTGTAGCATTTCTGCTTTAATTATCCTGGTTACAGTTTAAAAAAATCCTTCCTTTTGTTGTTTTATAGTGGGATTTATCCTCACACAGAAACTTTAAAACATGGTTGAAAAAGTATCTGGTTGGATAAATTAATATAGTTTGCCAACTTTTACAGAAACCAATAAATTTAAGCATCAGAAGAGGACACAAAATATTTGATTAATCCACAGCAACTACTGAATTATTTTTATAAAGTCATAGTTCCATTTATGCAGACTTATATTTGCACAGTCAACTTATTGATTTTTCCTAATTTTACAGTGTTTTCTTAAATTCCAAAACAAATACAGATTAGAAAGTGTAATTGGTTTATTCAACAGTTTTACCTCTTGAGAAGTTTCAGTGAACATGGATTTTATTAAGAGGGAAGTAACACTTCAGATAGTTCATAAAGTCACAGTCAGAATTCTTTTTCGCACCAGATATATTACAATAAATGCATATTGGCCACAATTTCATTGAAAAAATTTCAAGCTTTTCTTTATGCAACCATTTTAGATTAAAGCTAGAGACACAGGCTTCTCAGGTGGATTTTCTTGCCTGTAATATATGGGTCTTGATTCTACTTTAACAATAAAAGAAAAATTCCTAGAAATCCATGTACTTTTTTAGAAAATAAATATGAAGCATAATATTCAAATGTTTTTTGCTGAAGATTAAAACACAAGAGAATTCCGTTCTTGTATAGCACAATTTTGGCTATGTATGGCACAATTTTGGTATTCCTTCATTTGTTCAGACTTAATGCCAAGAACTTTATTGAAGCTACAATTTTTTTCCAAAAAAATTTAAGATTTCAGCTAGCCTATGACTGCATTTTTCCTGGACAGTACAACAAACTGTTAATAGTAGAGGCGAGAACTTTCCAGCAAGCTAAGTCAGAAAATCTGAAAAACAGCAAAGAACAGAATGGATCTGTTTTCTAATGTCAAAATGTACCCTCTAGACCTTTTCCCAGGAAATAAAGGAGTTCAGAAAATATTTTGCTTTTCCATTCTTTATCTAGAAATTTGGTTTACTGAGTTTTGTACTATCTGAACAAAAGCAATACTGCAAACTGAAATCTGAACTTGTCTCAGGATTCCTTTCAAGTTTGTAACCATAATAACATCATTTTCAGAAAATATGGAAAAATGGGTTACTACTCTGACATGAAAACAAGACTATAAACACTCATCTAAGAACACCAACTGATATTTTTGTGCAGAGCTTTTCATTATGGCAGCAACTCACGCCCAGACTGCTCAGAAGAAATGACAAATTGCTGAGATGATGCACCATATCTTCTGATACCTCACTGAGCACCTCATAAAGTTCTGTACTGCTCTACAGGGGTCAGTCAGCACATTTAGAGACAGCTAAAATACCCCCAGACTGTGCAGCCTAAGAACTTTGCCACTGCTGTCAACAATATACTCTCCTACAAATACACTACCAATCATACTCACAAAAATTGTTTTTATTTGAATATGTCTATTTCCTTTCTTCTCCTAAAATAAAAAGAAAAATAAACCAACCTTTCACCACAAAAAGTGTCCGTTGCCTCACAGTGCTTCTGTGGAAGACATTGTTAAATCTCCCATTTACCTGGACAGCAGCAAAATTTCACCAACAAGTACTCTTGAAAAATCGCAGTTTTCATCTCTAATGTCTTGAGAATACATACACAACAATGATTAAGTTGTTATTTTATATGTTTCATAACATTTTCTGCAAGAGATAGCACTATTTCTCATTTAATGAGCTGTGACATTTGGTGGTGAAATCAAACCTGTTGCTCTAAAGGTTACTACTATGCAAGCTCTGATGGAGCAAGCAACTGAAAATTTAGATGGATTATTTTATTTTCCTTTATAATGTAACACAAAAGGAATAAAAAAATAAAACCTAAAATCTATTCTTCCCTTAGTGCTGAACTGTAGCCATGCACCAGAGAAATATGACAGCATTTTGAAACCCCCCAGGTATTTTTGGTTGGGCTGGAGGCCAGACCATAAAGTAAAGATTTAAAGAAAAGTACTTCTCTTACTCCTCCACCATGGTATGGCTATCACCCCCTCCTACTGTGGCCTGAGAGGTGGACAGCAGGTTTGTTGGATGGGTGGGTGGCTGGTTATCCTTGCACCTTTTCTCTGTACCTGACTTCACTCAGCAAGAAAAAGGACATTTGTAACTGAGAGGTGATTTTCCACAGGAGCATTGGTGTTCCTTGGGTTTGATTTTGAGGGCAGTAGCTGCGTGGTGTAGGTGTGGAGGAGATCAATCTGTAAGCCAGGAGAGGTGTAGAAGAGGGAGGAGGCAGATGTCAAAGGTTTTGAGAAATACCAGTTCAGCATAAAAATACCTCAGAAATCAAGACAGGAGAAAAATAGAAATCACTAGGAGCACAAAAATTGGATATAGACTGTTAATCTATAAAAGAGATATGGACAGAGTTATTATGGAAAATTCTAAGTGGAAAACCTTCAGAATTCACAACTGAAGCAAAAATGCAGCTATAATATCTGAGTGTTTCCTGGCTAAAAAATTACAAAATGCAGAAAGCACTGGCTGACCAGCCCATGCAGAACTCCCTAAAGCAAACAGAAGAAAATTGTAATTTCAGATGGGCAATAAAGTTTTTATCTCCGAAGGAAGGGGAAAAAACCCTGACATTTCTTTCACTGAAGTATTAAATACATGTTGTTTACCATCCTCTCCTGCTCTACCACCTGCAGGTTCATTAGGTGATTTGCAAGTCAACAGCAAATATAAGGTATCTTGCTTAAATGTTCTGAATGAGAAGACACTAAGGGTCTGAAGGATGGCAGTGAAGAGCCTTTGTCTCTGTACTGGTCTTGAATGGAAGAGAGTTAAAATTTTCCACTGTTATGGCACTGCATTTTGTGTTTGTGCTGCACACATTGTTGACAACATAGGGCAGTTTTCATTACTGATGACCTCCTGCACTGGCACAAGGTCAAGTCCTTTTCTGCTCCCCATACCACAAAGCTGATTTGGGAAAGAAGCTGGGACAGGAGACCCATCTGCCACAGCCTACTCCAGCTGACCAAGTGGATATTCCACACCACATGAAGACCAGATCAGTAATAAAAAACTATAGGAGGAAGAAGGAGGAATGGAAGACATTTGGAGTTATGGACATTCAGAATAATGGCATTTGCCTTCCCAGGAGGCTGTTGTGCATGGTGCAGGCTTGCTTTCCTTGAGATGACTGAACACCTGCCTGCCCATGAAAAGTGGTGAGTTAATTCCTTGACTTGCTTTGCTTGCATGCACAGCTCTTGCTGATCTTCTGGCTCTCTTCCCCATCCTCCTGAATGAAAGACTGTGTAGAGCTTAGTTGCTGGTTGGAGTGCTAGAAATATTGACTGATAAGATGAAGTTTTTCTACACAATGTGAAAAGTAAAATCAAACAGTTTTCTCTAAACCAATTTCTGTACAATTTCAAAACTTGCAACTCTATACCAATATATGCTCTTCACAGATTCGGCTGAGATTTTAATATTAAAAAACAGTATTTGTTTAATTTTAGAAATTTCCTGGGGACACTGGTGCAATCATTCTTATTCAGGGAATAATAATGATTAGTGGGACGAGGATCAGGCATTCTTAGTCTGCATTTTTCTCATCAACAAGATCCAATATGTCAGAGTACATCTAAAGTGCCAATTCACAATAGCAAAAAATATATATAAATACATTTTCTACTGCCTAACCTTCATGTACATTACTGGAAAGGGTTCATTATCTTTAACAGACTAAAAGGATTTTGTAGATAGTGAATCTAATTTAGTATCTGAGTAAAATTAAGATATCTGCAGGGGAAAGATATGGATTTATTTGTGTGTGGTAAAGGTGAGTAAGAATTTTATGCATCTTGCACACATGCCAATAGAAGTATGAAGTTAACAGATGTTTGATCACATAGGGGTTTTTATTTAGGCTGTGTTTTGGAAAAGGTTTGTTAATAACTACCAGTAGTACTAATGTTCCTTCAATCCAGCTATGCACAGCTTTTTAAAATCTATGTAATCTAGCAATATTTCAAATCTATGACTTGAAAAGTGATCAGAAAAATAATGATATATTAGACCTTCTAAAACAAAATCTTTTGTAATAAGGGAAATGAAGTGGTTCAGTAAATCACCGCAAATGCCAGAAACAAACATCGTAACATTTGAATAAGCCATATCCTAGTTTTCTTGGCAAACATTTCTAACACCAATCAGCCATTTAATACAAGATAAAAGCTACTCTGGAGTAAGTCTGCTTGCAAATAGGATTATTATTTTCTGTTTAGTCTAGAAACTAATGCTAGCTTTCAAAGATTATTCTTTACAATAGATCACCTATGTAAGAAAGAAAAGAAAAAACGCAAAAACAATAACAAAAAGACTTGTAAGGAATTCAGAGATTTTCTTTTTTTTTTTTCTTTTCATGTCTTCAACAATTACTCCAGCAGAAATATACTTGCAAGCAACTTGCAGAAAGGCAGAAAAAAAGGACAACATGAATATAACTGATGGCATGGTTTTGCAAATTATGCTGTAAATACAAATAAGGCTTTCCCAGAGTAGCATATAAATTGGATCCTTTCTAAATTCCCAGAGTGGTTCAGGGAAAAGCTATCTGTATTAAAGAAGAATCCAGTTCTTACTGCTGAGTAAACTTACAGCATCCAGCAAAAAAGCTTTTGAAGAATTTACAATGAGGTGGAAGGCATCCAACAATTACTGAAGGAAGAAAACAAGTGGAAAGAAGTTAACTGTGAATATTACTGTTTCCAAACAATGCATTGGAAATGGGACATGGACAATGGGCAATATATACAGGCATATATTTCATGTGTTGACATACATATGAATACATGTATCAACTAATAAATTACTATGGGGAACAAAGCTGGAAGTAGATAATGACAATTTATAAAAGGAGACAATAATGCAGACTGGATTCACAATTAAAATATAACATTTATGTATGACGTGCCACACCTCGCAACACTAGTGATTGCAGACAGAATATTAATTTGCAAAAGGGTTTAGGCTTCAGGATAATTAGAGACAGAAGCAGAGATAATTGGCTAAGGTAATACAGAAACAGCAGAAAAATCACTAAGTAGAAACCACAGATAGAAACAAAAAATTATCCTAAAATAAGAGAGCAAAACCAGATCTTCTTAAATATCTTTTGTACAGAGATGCTTTAAAATGTATATTTGCAGTAGTTTTAGGCATACTAAATCAGAAGAAAAAAACATTTATACCCAAGAGCCAAAAATCTCACCAAGCCCACACATATCTATAGGCCTTATTGTCTTTAAAATTATGGGATTTTTTTTTTTATTATGTAAGATACACCATGAATTTTTTTTAATTGATCCAAACTAAATGTAAGAAGGTAACATAAATATTTTTAAATCCTCACCAAAATATATTTCTTCTACCATCTTAACAATAATAAGATTTGTCATACTGTGCCTCCAGTTGCAAAAAACAGACTTTACCCACTCACTTCAAAAATAAAATAATTTTTAAATAAAGGAAGAAAGAATTACTCCATTCTTTATATGGTTTATGTTTATATCTTATTATTCCTCTCAGAAAAGATCTCCTCATGCATTCTTTCCTTTTACTGGAAGGAACAGGTTCGATTAAATTACTCATCTGACCAGCAAAAGACACAACACTGTGTTTGCTGAAACCAGTTTTGACATCCACAATTCCAAGACTGTGGGTAAGAAGACTCTTGTGTTATTTTTACCACTTCCCACAAAGGACATAGTTCTTAGTATCTAAAAAGCAGCTGCTATTTTAAAAATCTTACAGATTTAGAGATTTAAATGGTTTCTATACAACTGATGACTACCTGCAGCCCAGGAAGGCTTCAAACAGTTTAAAACTGAACAGGAGGAATCACACCTGGAATAGGTAACATGAGACTTATTAGGTAAAAGAAATTCAAAGAATTTAAATGGTCTGTAATCATTCCAGTTGCTGGAACAAACAATGTATATATAACACAATATATCAAAACCCAAATTAACATTTTGGCTAAAAGCATAATGCATTCAAACTTGGGATAGAGCCACTTGTAGTATCATAAACAAATTTGTAACAAATTCAGGAAAAAAAAAAACCACCAAAACAAAATAAAGCAAGCAAAATATAACAAAAACCAAAAAAAACCAACAAAGCAAAATAGCACAAACAAGTCAACTCCAGTGGAGTCACTAACTCTGGAAGATGATGGTTTCAATAATACTCCTCTGGGAGGTTGAAGGTCAGATCCACGGAGGACCTTCCAGCAATGATTGCTTCCTCACATTCAAAAACAGAAACCTAAAAATCTTGCCCAAACTCATGAAGATTTGATTTTAGGAGATAGATTCCACAACTCCAGAAGATCTGCTCTGTTACATTACTAGAAGATCCTCTGTGTTATTAGGGAAGAATAAATCCTTGAAGACTGACAAAACATACCATTCCTAACAACATTTCTCAAGATAGCAGATGTACTTCAAGCTGCAAATACACATCTGTGTTTGCATTAGGTTAATGCACATAAGCATGTGTTTGCTTTAAAAAAAGTTACAACAGGTGATTTTCTCATCATACCTCAGGATGAAGTGGCTTTTCTACCTTCTACATAAATTTTAGCATTAGGAACTCAATCTATAATGTTAATCTCAACACTTTCTACTTAGCAGTAAATATTTGAACCCAGTGTTTCCAAAAATCCCAATTCAAAGACTACTGTAAAATCTTGAGAAAAAAAATAAAATAAAAAAAAAAGAGGCCCTAGTCAACCCATTTTATTTAGTTTTGCACAAATGGGTTCAGTTGCCCCGCAGCAGTGTAAAAAAGAGGATTCTGTACCCTCTTGACATTGATTTCAATGCCAGTTAGGATATTAAAAGAATGGTATTTGTGACTCAGCTGCACTGAGCTATTTCTGTGATGAAACAGTGTAATAAATCCAGCTTAATTTAATGGGTACATTTTGCTTACAGCTAATACTTGTTACTGACAGAAACTCAATTCCAAGTTCTTTAGGCGAGAGACTATCTTTTCCACAACATATTTTTAACATTCAGGGCAAAAAGGTTGAGATTCAGAACAGAAACAACTGCAGCAGACAGAACCCACTTGTGAATCAGCTTGACATTTGCTCTAGACAGCTATTTCAGAAAATTACTGTTTAACTTTGGGTCACCCAATTAGATGCATAGTGAGTATGCACAGACAGAATCCCTGGTGGCTTTGTATCATGTCCAGAGCAGGTCAATGACAGGTTTTTCTGCACCAAATCTGCAAATGAAATATTTTTGCAGACTTCAGAGTGATGGAGACAAGGGAAAAGAATGAAAATGCCCCTTTCCAGCCAGTTTCTCCATTCTTGCTCTCAATCACTTTTGAGAGTTCAACATTTCATTATAAAAAGTACCAACTACAATTTAATTAGTCAGCAAAGCCTCAGTACACAAAACTAGTCTGATAAGTTTTGTATTATGAAGAGTTAGCTATTGCTTCACTTTATGGAGCTGTAAATAGGAATGTTACTCTTGCCAGCCTTTTCTAAATTGAATATGACAGCTTTGATTTTTTTATATGAAATATAATACATCAGGTTGAACAGCTGGGTAAGCTAGAGCTTTAACCACTTACAAGCTTTTGTGAAATATTAAATCAGAAATTTATTTACCATGTAAGCTATATACTTTACAGTTGCAGTCAAAAAACCTCAAAGCTTGACTAGATCTCAATTCTAAAAGTAAATATATATTTGTGCCTGTGTGTTTATGTGCAAACACATTTATAATATATACAGGCAAGGGGGGATCGCATGTATCCACATATACATGTGTACTTGTGTATGCCATCTCTCACATACATGTGCACAGAAATCACTGAATGGAAGGGTGAATGAACCACCCTTCCAAAAATTCCTGCAAAACCTTCCTAGGTTTTATCCTATGTGAAATCAAACATGGATAGAATAGAATAGAATAGAATAGAATAGAATAGAATAGAATAGAATAGAATAGAATAGAATAGAATAGAATAGAATAGAATAGAATAGAATAGAATAGAATAGAATAGAATAGAATAGAATAGAATAGAATAGAATAGAATAGAATAGAATAGAATAGAAATTTGATGCCTAAAGAGGCTACCTGTCATAGAGGCTGGACAGAGTTAAAGGAATAAAGTAGGTATTTATTAAAAGGCCTTCAAAGGATACACCTTAGGCAGTACAAGAGCCCAGCCGAGGCTCTACCCAAGATGGACCCAAGATGGACACAAGATGGACCACTCGTCACCAGCTCTCACACTTTTATAAGTTTTGGTCCATTTACATATTGGGGTTAATTGTCTTATTACAGCTTCAGGTTGTGAAGTTCCATCTCCCTAGATTGCTCTCCTTGATTTGCTGTTGTTTGTACTTTTTGGGCCCAAAGCTGTCACAGTGTACTTCGTTCTCAGGCTGGAAAAGGATGGTTTTGTATAACTGAACTGTGAAGAGAACTTGCTAACACTTTCTTTGAAGTTCAGAGTTACACACTGAGGCAGTACAAAATCTGGAAAATATGAAATCTAAAACTTAAGGCACCACCATAGTTGGGATCTACAGTGATCATCTATTCCAACTGCCTGACCACTTCAGGGCAGACCAGAAGTTAAAGTCCATTATGAAGAGCATTGTCCAGATGCCTCTTTAAAGAGACTGACAGGCACAGAGCATCAACATATGGTCTTGTTTGCACCCTGATTCAGACACAGGCAATTCTTATAATTGGATCACAACATGAGGGCAGCAGCATGGTTGCCTTTTTCTGCCTGCTTACCAGCCAGGTAGCTTGATGCATATGGTGGTGCCTGGCTTTGTCCCTCCCTAGGGGCAGGACTTCAGACCTCCTTGATGAACTTCTTGGGGCTCCTGCCTTGGCAAGGTATGACCCTGGGATGACACAGAGAGCAGCACCAAGTCATGACTCCAGGCAGGGGGAGGGAATTGGTCGCGGACATAGTGAGGCTGCACCATGCAGCACAGGCTGGTAGGAGAGCACAGCACCGGGATGTGGGGGCAGAGGCTGACAATGAAGAGCTCATGACTGGTCTGGGAGGATGGGCTGTGGAACACAGTCTGGACCTGTAGGCCCCCCAGCTGGAAGTTTCTGCCCTGGGCCTGGCTACAGGAACGGGCCTGGAGAAGGCCAGCACTAGCCTTCAGGGGAACAGAAAAACAGTCTGGAACAACCTGGCACATACAGAATGCAAACATTCCCACCTACCCACCAAGAAAAGCAAAAAGCCATGAGGACAGCAACACCATATGCTCTGTTCATAACACTGAGATTTTTCCTGTAGTTTTCATAATTATATGAAATACGGTTTGATCAGGTGGGCTGGGAACCCTTGAGGGCTGGTGTCTTCCCCAGCTGATGGCCCAGTCCTGGCTTGGTCAGCCCTCAAGGCACCCTCCAAGGTGACCAATGCAGTGTCAGCCTCCTGTTAGCTGGAGACGTGTAGGGGCTATTTGTCTTCCTCTGGCCCACAGCAGAGCTTTCATTGCCCCAGCTGGAAGTGGAGGGCCTAAGCACAGCCTACCCTGCTTCCTTCTGAGTCTCTTTGTGCTCTGCAGGGATGGCAATCGCAGCAAAGGAGGGAATTCTGGTTATCTGCACTTAAGGCAGACCCCTGGCTGTGGAGGAGGTGTTGGAGAGCTCACTGGCACTGGGTCTTCCAGCACTGCTGAAGGAGGCTGGGATGGGACTGAGGTTCTCCTCAGCGGCAGCAGGGCCAGGGACACATGCAGGCTGCTCCCTTGCCCCTGGGGACACAGGTGCCCTGCCAGCCCTGCAGATGTCTGTCTCTGATGCAGCACTGCACAGACATGAGTGCACGCTGTTGCACAAGTATCATCGTGGCAAAGATCTTCAGCTCCTGATGGACAGAGGTCTGCAGGATCTGGAGGAGTGTTGGATAGCTCTGGAAGCTGTTCGTCCAGTTCAGGGCCTGGAGGCTGCCCACAGGATGCCTGGGCACCCGTTCTGAAGCCCACCACTAGGGTTCTTCTTTTCCTTTTCCTCTCCTCTCCAATGTAAAATTATTCTCTTTAGAGAAAAATATTCCAAGTGTAACTGTGGTCTTATGGAGCATACAGCATATTGTGGCTTGTGCCCTAAGGGCAAGAACATATTGCCTAGATCTCCAAGCTTACAAAGCTCCTCTGAAGCCTTAAGAAAATGTATTTCTTCTCATTCTTCAGGTCTGGCAGGACCTGCTCTCTCAGCTGTGAAGGCACCACATGGTACTTGTGCTGTGTGAGGGAGTGGCACCTGATTATCATCCTAGAGAGCACTGTTCAACACAAGGTACCCAACAAACTCAGCCGGCCATAGGAAACAAACACAGATCACTTAGACTGCCTACTTTTGGCTTTTTTTTTTTTTAAGTGGGGTAGGGGAGGACACATTAAAAAAAAGAAAGAAACTAAATACCTAGACATCTTCCTCTTTGACAAGGCAGAGTGGTGCATTGTAGGAGGCAGTTATTCTATGATTCTACCTATAATAATAATTTTAAAGGTATCGACAGGGAAATTAAAGTCTGTAGTCTTCTAGTTTCCTGAAAAATTTCACTGGTGGTGGAAAATCTTATGTACGAATAGAATCTTTCAGTGAGCATCTTCATTTTCTAGGTGCACATAGGATGATTTTCATACTCATAAATATTTACATGACCTATAAAAATATCTCTAGATTCACTCTCAATTCCAGTAGCATCTTAAAATACTTTCTCTGCAAAACTTCTTAACCCATATAGTGCCCTGTAGCCTAGTTTAGTGGTGGAAATTCTTGACAACTATAAAAAAATACAGAGAAAAGATAATTTTTAGCTTTGCCTCTCATCAGAAGAGCATAAAGAGTCATGAATCTCACTCAAGGAATACCTGAGATCATATATTATGCTATAGTTTCATCAGTAGAGAATCTGATCAACTATAATATGGGAATTCTTAGAGGTGGGGGGAGGGAGGGAAGAACAGAGATTAATACTTCTTTAAGTTGTTTAAAAGCATTGCTAACTGATACAGCTCCTAGCATGCCTGTGGTAAGCTGACCAACTTCCTTGTCTTCAGAGCTGTAAAGTCAGTTTTCTAACATTGTGTTTTTCAATTCTAGGATGTCCTAAGTCTAGGTCCTGATAGACAACAGTTTTGTTCCTGGAACTGCTGTCAAGAAACTAGGTAAAACAAATTCTGTCAAAGCTGTTTAATTTAAATCAAACACTTATATTTTTTAGAAAATTACCTTTGCATTATTACTTCTGAAGTGAATAGCAGAGCATTATAGCAGCAGCTGGTGAGGGGAAGCCTATGGAAGCTAAGACTATCTTGGTATCTTCAAAAGAGATCAGAATATTGAATAAATAGCTGTCAGACAACATGCCCTGTACATTGTTGAATACAATCTTGCTGTTGCTTATTCCCTTTATTTTTTTTTTTAGTTGCTAGAGTTCAAAACAAACATAGATAAACTAAAATTTTAAACAGTTTATTTACCTGTTTTTTCTTCTTTAATTCATAGCAATCCACAAAGTGGATATTAAAATTCACACCTCATAAATAGGGTGAAAAGATTAAGAATTACCAGCTCTATAATTATTAAACACAGCTATCACACTGTTTTGCCTATTTATTAGAAGACATATTCCAGATGGGCTCAAAATAAATGAAACACTAGTTAATAAATGTGCATCAATGTGCCATTCTAATCTAGCTTTTTCATAATATTTCACATAATAATACTGATATACTGGGGTGCATTTTCACTTTTGTACAACCTGTCAATTCCATCTTAAGACTTTTTTGTTTCTGCTGTGAATGTCATCCACAGCTTCAGTTTAGTACCATCTGCTACACACCTTAGGACTCCCAAACAACAGCCTTCCCCTTCAAAACAGCAATAATTTGGAGTCATAAAATCCCCTACTGTGTTGGTATAATTTGGGAGGCATCACACAATCACAAATTTCATTTAATGTTTCTCTATCGACTATTTTACTTACTTTTTTCCCTTCATTTTTATTAGCATTTTGATCATTCTAGATAGAATTAGTCTCTTTTTTCCTGCTGATTTGAAAGTGATAAAACATGGAGGAGAGGCAGCATGTTAAATTTTCTGTTCTGTGATACTTTCTTGCTCAGATGTTTATGAAGAATTGTCATCATTCTGGAAATCCTTAACATCAGTTCCCTAGCTCTTAAAGACAAGAAATGAGAGAAGGGCAAATTCCAAGGCTGACGTGGCAACTGGTTTGAAGACAATTGAGTGAAGACAGTTTTGGGGGTTTTTTTAAATGTCCTTTGAAATAATGTTTCAAACGTTTCAAATACTCAGTCTTGATCTGTCTGAAAGGAAATTATCCATTTTAGAAATTCTCCTTAGGTTTGAAAGAAGCCTTTAACAACCCTGTAGAATCTTCTAAACTGAAAAAATATAGTTGCATTTTCAAAATGTTCCCAAGAGCAGATCATGGCTCTGTGCTAAGGCAGTACTACACCTTGTGGAGCCAGAGTCTCAGAAGCTGAGATGCATGTGTGGTACAGGTACATGAGTTGTATCTAAACAAGTGAGTTTGCACCAGAAGCGTATGGCAGCTCTTGCATAGACCTTCATATGACAAAAAGTAAAGTTAATGCAGGCTGTGAAAGTACTGATTCCAGAATCCAAGCTAGCTTCACTAGCTCTTGTGTTTTCTAGTCTGCACTGCAACCCATCTTCACACAAAGTTCTTGGGAGCTTTGCTTAGTTTTCATTAGTACCCAGAGCATATCCCAGCTTTGTAACTGTGTGCGTGCTGAGTTTTTCCTGTTCCACAGTTCAGCATCACAGAGCACAAGTGCTCACAAGACTAGACTGCACTGCTGTATAATTAGGAGTGTTGCCATCATAGGGCACTTCAAATATCCCTCGTACCCATAACATTTAATTTTCTTTAGCTTGCTTATTTATGCAGGAAATTACTAAAGCAAAAATTAAATTAAAATTGACTCCAGCTATGCTAAAATTGTAAGTGGTTTCTCAACTGTTTAGTCAATTTGTGACTGAAAATGCACTGTACATTCTGTGTATTGCAAAAAGAGAAGGGCATAACAAGATTTTGAATTAAGACATTGTTTGAGAAGATATGAATAGCTAAGCTGACCTTGTCTACTTGAAAATAACCAGAACTGTGATTATGGTCCAGGAAAAATCTGACAATAATCAAGAGTGTTTGGATACAATATATAAAATTATGATAGCACAATGTACATCAGGCTGGTGGGTTGGTTTGTTTGCTTGTTGGTTGGTTTTTGGTTTTTTGGGGGGGTTGGATTTTTTTGGGGGATGGGTGGTTTTTGGCTGGTTGGTTGGTTTTGGTTGTTTTTGTTGTTTCTGGTTTTTTAGCAATCTTTAGCAGCTTGACTGAAAAAACCAATTAAATAAAATTCCAGGAATCACTGAACACTTACTGAAACCTACAATACGGTCCAACAGCTAGTATAAGATGAGACATAAAATTATCTCTGTTTGAAATTATTGCTCTAGATTTTCACAGCTGTCATGGTGCAGAAAAAGCAAGGATAGTCTTCTCTGTTTATTCTTCTCTATTTATTTTAGCTGGTTTGCTGTTTGGTAATTCCATTGATATATTAGTTGGTTGGTTGATTTGTTGTTACACAAGAAGTTTGCTATAACACAGAATTAAGAGTTTTGTACTTAATCATGAACTTTACCATTTCACAGACAAATTTATAGGTCTGCACAAAATTCTGCTCTAATAGGATTACAGAATGGTTTGGGTTGGAAAGAACTTTGGAGACCATTTGGTTCAAACTTCCCTGCCAGGTGCAGAGACGCCTTCCACTGGACCAAGTTGCTCAAAGCTCCAAACAACTTGGCCTTGAACATCTTCAGGGATGGAGCATCTGCAACTCCAGGACAAAAGTGCTGAAAAACTAAAACAGTGTCTAGATACCGTGATTTTTAAAGCCAGTTTCCCTTCAGTTGTGAGTTTTTACCAAGCTTCAGGACTCAGCAGTTCACCATTTAATTTGAAGATTCTTGAGAAAGCAAGTTACTACTGCATGCTTTAGAAATTAGTTGCAGCCTGGACCTCTTGGGCAATTTCATAGCCATCTGTGGCCCTTAACATAACTTGCTTTTTTATCTTTCACTTCATGTTCCAAGGCATTAATATGTATCCTGTGTTGCTTCAGTAGTTCTTTCATTTCTTTTCATGAGTTAATTCTTTTTCTCTGAGAATAAATACTTCTTGTTTAACCTTCTGATATTCCTTTTAAATGAACACACAGCAGGAGATAGCAGAGAAATAAGTATATGTTAGAATCAACAGTAAAAAAATTTTCCTTGATAACTGCAGTCAAAAGCATTCAGAATACAAGCTGGGAAGGTAATTATGCAGAAGACATTTTGGTCTTCTTCGTGTAAAAAATGAACTTTGTTAAATCTCTGTGTGACACTGTCTTAACTTGAATTATTTCATAATCCATTCAGATTTGTCTTGTTCTGTAGAAACCTTATAAAAATTCATCTTACTTTCAGCCACAGTACCAGAAAGAAACATAGAATACTTCAGCTCCATGACTTTGTAACTATATTTACACCATAATTTTTTGTACATTTATTAGACCTCCTAAGTAGAGCATAAACAGTGACTACACAAAGTGCCACTTATAAGCAATAGACAGACTTATTACCTTTATATCCTCCCTGGAAGATGTAAGGTTCTCTTATTTAGCATCTGAAGGCCACTTACACCAAAGAACATATTAAAATAAATTCTTATTTACCTGACTTTGAATGTGAGTTAATTTTTTTAATCTCTATAAATTGAAACTCTGTGTTTTAGGTGGTGGTTCTCTCTATCATGGGAATTCACAAGTATGCTTGTGGGAATGCAAAACAAGTACAAAGAGAATCCTGCACACAATAAGGCAAATCACCATGCTGATAAAGCCCCAGTGTCACCATCACAGCGACAGAGAACGTAGGAGCTGGTGACAGGCGATAAACAAAATTGCATAGAAAGGTTTGAAGAACAGGAGGAAAACAAACAAGTAAGCAAACAAAACACCAACCAAAACAGAACAATCTAGCTAAACTTGTGGTTATATTTAATGCTCAAAAACATAAATTTCCTTCTTTAGTTTCTTTTTACACCAATTTAAAAATCTGGAAATATTTTCTGAAAAGAGGGCCACCTACAGAGTAACTAATTCATATTATGGATTAATTCTACTGAAAAAGTGATAATTAAAGTAGAAAACATTTCTTTTGTGTCAGCTTCAGAATAAACGTAAACTGTTCTCTCGCATCAGTACCAGCATCACAATTTTCAGTCTATTTTGCATACATAGGCACACCACAACAAAAAGACCTCAGTTCCTTGTCAATTAGAATGTTATGAAATGATACTACAAAATTTATGATCATCAATAGACACCTTATTCCTCAGTATGGTTAGCTGACTGCTGTGTCATATATCATTAGGCCTGAGCATTACAATATTTTCTTTCTTAATATCCATTCTCATTAATTTCTTTAAGCTGTAGGTAATGCAGGTTCTGGAAACAGCTGATAATCTTTGTCTTTTAAACAAGGTTTTTACTGATTTAAAACTTACCCAATTTCATTTTTCAAATATAAAAAAACCAAGACACTATCCCATCTAAAAGGAAAAAATGACAAAAATTATCAGAAGTTTTTTAATCAGTGTTAGATGAGCTACAAAAAACTATTAGCTTAACCATACTTTGATGGTTTGGGGAAAAGAATAAACTATTCATATGGCCTTTTAATTCAGATTTTTCCAGGAGTTTTCACAATGTGAAACACACTTCTAATCACATCAAAATTGAAGTTTCAGCTTCCATAAAAAGATTTTATTACAACTCATAGATAGCTAGCATCCAACCTGCAGTTTGTTGTTTTCATAGAATTCTTTCTTATTGATAATTTAATTCTGATTCTATATATACAAAAACTGTTGCCCTAAGCACAACTTGGAACTGATTTCCTTTTATTTTTATTACTTTCTCTTTTTTTGGTTTGGTTTGAGTTTTTTTGTTTGATATACAAGCAAGCTACATTCTTCAAATTCACAACATGATCCTCTAGATCAGGGAGCTGAAGGAGAGAGAAAGGAAAGGAAGGCCTTACAGAGAAAGACACACTAATTCATCACCCAGTCAGTGTTCATTGATTAGGTGACTGTCAAGTCTTTATTTCTTCTACCTCTTCTGAAATAGTGATTTCTTCTCAAAGGTAAGTTGCATTTAATTTTCTGAGGCAAAGAAAGACATAGTAGGCATGGAAACAAAAAGTTATGTCCTTTAGAGGAATGACAATCCAATATCTATAGCAAGTTAACATGAAAATGTCTGATAGACACTTCATGGTTATTCAGAAATAGCAGTCTAATAATTATGTAAATCAAACCTTTCTCAGTCAGAGTGCAGGGATTTACATAATTGAGAAATAAACATAAAATTATGGGTCAGTGATAGCACAGCATCAGGGTACTTGAGAGGAAATATCTCAATATCACTATGTTTAAACCAAAAATACGGAGTAATAGAAGGGCAATAGCTGTAGCATATTAAGCCTAAGTCTACAGAAATATGAAACCAATGAAAAATCACATTCTATGCACCAGAATAAAGTACAAATCCTCAGCTGCTAAAAGCCTACACAGTTCACTGATTGAATGGAACTACATCAATTTCAATAGCTAGAAACAGAGCACTGGCAGAATAAGTCAGTGTGTTGTGCAATCAAGATAAAGACATGTAACCACGATAAAAGTTCTGAGAGAATTACAACCTTTCCCACTCCCACCTCCTCCTCCTCCCCATTTCCTCTGCAGAATGAACCTTGTTTGGAATCAGGATTACCCCTAATTTCATGAAGACCTGATCAATGCCCTACCAGTACTGGAGGTGCAAGTGGGGCAGCAGTCTCACAAGCTCTCTGCTTATGCTACACACCAGCACCTACAGACCCAATGGCAGATGCTTGGGCGAAACCTTTTTGACCAAAGATGGGATTAAATAATGTTTTCTGGTGTAATCTTCCTCCAGTTACAAGAGGTAAGTGCCTGGCCTATTTACTTTGATTTTAAATTTCTCAAATGCATAAAAAGAATGTTTGAAAGTTAAATACTATTTTTATCTTTTTTTTATTTCATTAAGAGAAAGTAGGGAAAAAAAATGCTTGTAATAGGAAAAATAAACCTGTCACGTTTGTCCCAATATTATTAAAAAGACTAAAGACTTTGTTAGAGGCCTCAGAACAGAGTATGAGCTAATTTTCAGCTAACTATTAAAAGATTATGTAATTTTTCATGTATCTCTTCAAACGCTGAAAGTTTGAACCTCTATTACTGTTTATTATTTTCAGATTTGTCTTTTCAGCTCAATTATCGTACTTTCTAAATTATTTAGCTCTCTGCCAAACATTGTTTCCACCTCTCTTTTTTTGCTCGTGCTGGAGTCATGCCATCAATCCCTTGAGTGTCAATCAGGAGAAGGGAATGAATGAAGTCACATAACCTTGTCAGATGTTACAGACATTTCTTAAACCACGTAGCAAAAAGAAAGAAAAGGGTGCTAGACTCAAGGTAGAAACCAGATTACAAAAACACATATGCAGTCTGTATTTGTTGGCTGGGATAGGGAGCTGAAAGAACAAGGAAAGATTTCCTTGAGCGAAAGATGATTATCAACCTTTGATGGCACCTCATACTTTATATCACAGAAGATGTAGGAATTCCCAGTTTGAGAAAAATAACTTTGTCAATACCTTTAGCATTTTTTACTTTTCTGTTGAAATTTCTTCCATCTAGTTAGCCAAAACAGGTCTGTCCTTTATTTCATCTGTCTGGTTGATTGTTTGTTTTGCAAAAGCCTAAATAAACCCACAGGATGATTTCTGTATAGGTAGCTGAACTATACCTAAAGGGAACTGAAATAACACTATCATGGGTATAAGGAAATGCAGTGTCAGGTTCATACTGGGTTTTTTGCTGTGTGCATACTATTTCCTTCCTGTTGGGTTACAAGAAATTTTCTTGAAACTCTTTGTTTTCGTCTGTCCAGTTTCACTTTCAATTGTTATTTCACAAGCAGTTAGAAAAACACAACACAAAAGCATCACAGAAACAACACTTTAAAAAAAATCAACTAAAAAGTGTGTGTTCTCATTTGTCAATATGAAACATATACTTCATAATTATAAACTACTGGTTATAATTAAAATCTGCTATATCAAAATACTTCTATGAGACAGACTTAGAAAATATAGCAACTATATAGCAAAGGAATTATTCAAAGTGCACATCAAAACAGAGAATATGTACCACACAACATATGAGTTAGTCTTTGTAGCAACACTGATTTTAAAAGGAAGGTATTTTCTCTTTTTAAATTGAAACAGGCTGGTTTTGTTGGTTGTTTTTTTAGTTTTTTTTTAACTGAAGAATTTAAATACAAAGATATTTTAATGCCTATGGTATTCAATGACTTCCCACTGGTCTATATTAGTGTTTCCCACCTTATCTTTATGCTACTTAATCTTACTAAGTTGAATATTTCTGCAGTAAATTTAGCAGAAGCTATTATTTATTTTAACAGAAGCTGTAAATTAAATCTATTTCCACTCTTATCTTAAAGCTCATATAAAACATAGCCACTTGTTTTCCTTTCATTCAAGATGATTTGAAAATATAAGCCAGAACTGAGTCCAAAAAATTCCTCTTCTCCTTAGCTACACAATTTACATGCAGTGACCCTGGCAACCTGCAGTTCATATATTCATGAAATCATGGAATTGATAAGGTTAAGGTTGGAAAAGAACTCTAACATCATTAAGTTCAACTGTTTAACTAACCTCTATTGTGGACCTTTCTTTTCTCCAGGCTCAACAATCCCAGCTCCTTCAACTGCTCCTCGTGTTGCCAGGTGAAGGATTGCTTGCCCCTAGTAGGCTAACACAATGATAACTTTACAAAATCAGTAAGCTGTGGAAAAACACAATCAAAAGTTATGATAAACAATAACCAAGGAGAGGAATAAGAAACTACACTTCGTTGATCTAAGGACTCACAAAATAATGAACTATATCAGATATGTTAAATTCTCTCCTAATTTGGAAACATAACACCAGTTCGTCATGTGGTCAGCCACAACTGTGAGGTGGCTTGACCACCAGAGATCACCAACAACAACCCCCAGACAGAAGAACTTATATGCTGATGGAAGGGAATAGATATATGTTAATGGCTTTGAGGAAATTATTGTCATATATATGTTTCTTCTGGGAAAACCTATCCATATATATGTAAGACATAATATGCAAAAAGGAGCTTTTTCCATACTCAGCGTGTAAAACAGGTGGAGCATCTGGTGTCACAACGAAGAGTGCCCGGCTCCCAAATATGAAAACTATAATCTTAGAGAGTTAGCTTTTTTGCTGTTTTTTGGCAACACTCACAGGACTTGTGCTGCCTACTCTACCCCAGCTTTGATGACCTTCTCCAAACTTACTCCAGCACTTCAAAGTCTTTGTTGTAGTGAGCGGTCAAAAACAGAACACAGGATTCAGGGTACACTGGTGCTGAGTACAGGGAAAGGATCCCTTCCTAGTCATGTTTGACACACTACTTCTGATATTTGCATGAACAATGGCAACTTAAAAACATGACTTAGCTTCTACAGTAATTAAAAGCTGTAAATATATTTCTTATCTTGTTTTTCATGTTACTGTAGATTTTACACACCTCCTTAACAAGTACAGGGCATCAGCAGCAGTACCAGGCTGCTGGAGAAAAGGAAAAGCCTCCACAGCTCCAACAATAGCAGCAATCAACACCTTGACAGTAACATATGGCAAAGACAGTGAAAATACTGGAAATTAACACTAAAAGGGGATTTAAAATTACACCTTTTTTAATTAAATAGGAGTGTTAGATTTTTTACTTCCTGGTGGCTCCTTCTGGCTAAATTTTTTAAGAAAAGATGGTTGAGGTTTACTGTGCTTTCATTACTCAAACAGGTGGTGTTATCAGGTGAATTAGGTACCTGCAGTTTAATAGTAAATTTCCATTTTCTTTTTGGTGACAACTCCCAGCAAAATAATGATACTGATCTTAACAAAGCATTTGATTTTCTTGCTCCAAAATGCATTTCTGTAACAAACTGATTAAAAATTTCTGAGAAGTGGAAAGCTTCATTGCATGTGTCTTTTATTTTTCTGTTCAAAAGGAAAAAAAATCTAATATTCAACTGACTAATCAAATTAACTCTGAAATGTAAAGAGTTCATAAAATTAATGTTTCTAACTGATATTTGTATTTATCATTGTACTGGATTTGGCCAGGATAAAATTTACTGTCTACAGAGCAGCCAGCCCTTTGGGTGCTCTGCTCTGCGTTCATGGCTAGAACATGGCTGGTAGCACACCTGTGTTTTGTTTATTGCTGAACAGTGCATGCTTGCACACCATTAAGGCTTTCTCTCTTCTCCCTTCGCCCCCTGTGAGCAGACTGAGAAACACAAAATTAAGATTCTTAAACAGAATTATAAGACATTTCATTTTCATAGAACACGCTGAGTTACAAAGGACCTATCAGAATCATCAAAAACAAGTCCTATCCCAGCACAGGACGCCACAGGAGTCACACCCTGTGCCTCAGAGCATTGTCCAAATGCTTCTTGAACTCTGTCAGGCTTGGTACTGTGACCACTTCCCAGTGTGCAAACACCTTGTGGGTGACAAACCTTCTCCTGATGTCCAACCTAAACCTCCTCTGGCTCAGCTTCATGCATCTTCATGCAGGGGATGGTGGCTGATGCTCAAAACAATAAGACAGAGTAGACATGCTAGAATCAATGCAAACACCATGGAGAGAGAACTGCAGATCTTACAGAGCAGGTGAGAATTGTTTAAGAATGAACAATGTTGCTGATGGTATGCATTAGAGAATTATGTATAAGGACAGGGAAAAATCTATTTAAGGGCAACCTTGGTACAGAACAAAACAAATACTGACTAAACAAAAATAAAAAGGGAGAAGGAAGTTTCTAATTGTCAGAATACAAAGCTTGACAACAACATTTGAGAACACCGATAATATGAACTTGGGAGAAGGGGAAGGATGTTATGACATTTCCCATTGCACTTTCCCTGGAAAGCATGCATTCATAGATTTTTATCAGAAGGCAGGTTGATGGAGCAATTTTTGCAATAAAACACATGAGTCTTCCCACAAGATCAACAAATGTAATTTTAAAAATTACACTTAGAAGTTAACATAATTTTGTAATATAAAACTAAGGCTAGACAATTTTAAAATAATAACAAGTAGCCAACTTATTCAACAATCTAAACTAAGACCAAGCAATCAAGTCAAGAAATACAGTGAAGAATATGGTGAACCAATTACAAACTTCATCACCACATTCTCTTAATGACTTGTAAGTTTGCTATGACAACTGAGAGGATTTTTTGTTAAGTACAAAAATCACTTGGCATGTAGCATTAATAACTATGCTGGTTTACAGAAACAATGAATGTAAAAATACTTCCAATAGCTGGTTAAAGAAGAAAACAGCAACAGCTGACTTCAGATAAATGGAGCACTTGTTCTGCTACTGTCTATCCATCTGTATCAATCTAAATTCTATGGCTGTTTTCTTTAGATATCTTCAGATTTTTCACCAAATATATGACACATATCAAATTATGACTTCTTTTATGAGAAAGAACTACATTTTCAACATCAAAAATGACAAGAAAATAGTAGTTTTCTAAAACAGCTAAAAATGCACTAACATATCTGTAAACTTAAGAGAGAAAAAAAGAAAGAAAATATATATGGTCTAAAAGGCATGGTTGAAACAAATGAAATACTAATGAAATTTTTTTAATTATCAAGAAAAACAATAAAATAACCTTGTGAAATTTATGCATGCACATAAGTCAGGCTACATCCTATATGACATTAAAGTTGTGGTAATAATCACACAGTTCTCTATTTTTTTCTATCACATGATGATTTCAACAGATCTCTCCATGTAATTGTGTGGAAGGGAGAAAGAGTAGGGCATTGCTCACATTTCTGAAAACAAATCTCAGCTTTCAAGCTAAATCAACAAGTTTCAGAAACCTCACAGAAGAAAACTAAGAAAACATTACTAAGAATGGTAGAATGCTTCAAGTATTGTAATGAAAGTTGGCTTCAATGAGATGTGCTACAGATGTGAGAAAACACATTTGTGAAAAAGCCATTTGTGGCATAAGATGTGAGGTCTGTAAGATAATTTGGCTAGAAATCAGTCACAGAGTACTTACATTATGAGTCACAGTCACTACAAGCCCAAGTAATGCACAGAATCCATGGGATACTTACAGTTTATGAATCTAAAGACATTGCCCCATAGAAATAGAAGAGACAGTCATAGGAAATGTACAAGCTGGAGGCAAAGTGAAACATTTGTGCAGCTACAGAACTATTCAAAAAGTTGCATGCAATATAACGATGATGATACTGCGAATTCACATTTACTTTTTATTTTTGTCATTTTATATAAGGATTCTAGATGTAGAGGAAAGAACTACAATGCACTTGATAGTCTTTTCCACAGTGCTGGAAGTTTCCTCTAGATGCCTTAAACTTATTTATTATGCCAAATAATCCATTTCAATCAATTTCATTGCTACAGTGTATTCACTGCTGTAGTCTTCTCCCTTCAACAGTTTATTCAAACACCTTGTTAAAACAAAAATTATATGAACATAAAATTCATGCTATTTTCTTTAACTAAACTGATCTGGACAGACACTAAAATGCAGGCAAGTGTCTGACCTAAGACTTGGTACTGCAAAAGAAATTAATGTACATGAGTGTATGTAATTTCCTGAAAATTTCTACTATGACATCAAAAGTCAAAGCAGATCATAGGAATGCTTTTCCCCTGGCAAAATGCTGCTGATTTCCAAGGCATCAATTATACGGAATCAATCACTCCAATGCCAGACAGTTCCCTTTTAATAAACCTCTCTACATCTAATGTGTGGCAAGGCTTTATATTAAAGAGCTAAATATTACAGTTGGGGAGCAAAATCTTTACATTCTGAAGTACACTTATGAAACATGATTCCTAATAATTCTCTCTTAAGTGGTTGTGAAATGAGAACAACAGAAATGTGTAACACATATATTTGTGTCCCTATGCCATAACACCAATCCCAAACACAAGGCAAACAGTGACACAGTATAGCATTTGTGCTGGACAAGCCACTTTCAGCAGCTGCAAGCCAGTCCTGGGCATGCATCTTTTCTCCAGCCAGGCAAGGAAAGCACATGAACCAAGCAATGAAATACAAATGAACCAAAGTGCTCTCCCCACCTTGCCCTGGTATCCGTGCATTTTGGAGATAAGCAGGGTTAAATAAGAGAATTTAAGATTACTGCTTGGGTGGGAGCTGTGCTTGGCAAATGTGGGGATTTGTGTGGGAACAGTTTGCCAGATTCCCCCAGGACTTAGAGAAAGATCAAGGTATAGAGTAAAAGTAGGGAGAAGGGCTGGAGGCTGTTACCTGTCTCCCATATTTGACAGTATCTGTCAGCTCCAGCACCTCTTCTTTGTTCATACCACTTGAGGTGCCAAAAATATGTCACACTAAGAATCTCAACCAGACCAGAAAGCAAGTCTCACCTGCACTTAGCTGCCATTTCCTCAGCACTCTGCTGTCAGACAGAAGACATGCGAGTAGGTAGCTTGCTTGTCACCACAAAAATCATCCAGATACATCACTTGTCTCACTATCTGCCTTTACAGACAGCTTCTATGGTCCCCCATGTCCCCTACAAACTAGGAGCAGTTTGCATCTGGTTGAGTTGGAAATGGACTTGTGCTTACCTTTAGAGTCCTCACTCTGTGTCTATATGTGTGACATGGCTACTCTTTACAGTAGTAAATTGCTTACTCACTTTACAAAAGACAGAAGAACAGTACTAAGCCACAGCAATTTCTACCAACAGGTGTAATTGCTGTGCTTTCTATGTACAAATACAGCCTCTCTAAAATGAAAATGGAAATTTCTTTCCCACTAACAAAGTACTGCTGAGATTCAGAAAAAAATTACCTTTCTGCTTCCTACAGTGTAGTGCTTCACCTTTCTGCTTCCCACAGTGTAATACTTCTTAATATATGGATTTTTTGAAAGAGAGCTGGCTAATTTGTATCCTGAAGTGACACAAATTAGGAGCAGCTAAATCTTCTGGGCTAAAAATCTTTCTGAAACTTCAGAAAGCCAAGCTCATAGAAGTTTGGAGCCATACTTTTTTTTAATAGACCCCTAGTAAATGTTAAGTTAATAAAAGTCTTTCATGTTCAACATAGAGCTAGAGGACTAGAGCAGACAGTATGTGGTCTTTTTTACGTGTAAGAGACAATCTCTGTGACTGTGATATGCTACACTTTGTTTACCATTCCTCTCAAAACCAAATAAAGTCCTATGGCCTGTACTGTCCCTGCATTACAGAATTTCTGCTAGCTAGCCAGTCCTTGCTTTTTGCCAACAGATGCTGAAATTTTACCTTCAGGAACAGACAGATAAAGCTAAATTCTAATTAGCTGTCTGCACATTACTTTTTGCCCACAGTTTTTTGCTGTATCTGGGCACAGGTTTCCAGAATGCTCCTTTTGGTGAGAATGAAGACAAAAAGTAGGTTCTTAAATACAAATATATTTTAAAGCTACATAATACATAAGTAAAAAAGAATTAAAGATGAAATGTAGGGTGAGACATGATGAAAAGGTAAAATGAGGAAAAATCTCACTTGTTAGAGGTATTTGATAAGAAGTAACCTTGAATGTAATAGTGAACACAATTTCAAAACATGCAATACTAACCCAGTCTTCATTAACCTGTTGGTTTTGTTCTGTTATTATTTGATTTAGTTTCCATTAAAACTATCTTTATTTGCAGTTTAGATAAAAATTGTGCTCACATTTCAAAAAACTTACATGAATCTGGAGAGATTCAATTTCTAAGTAGCAATTTGACAAGATAGCCAGAGCAATTATAGGGAGGAAGAAGTGCATAACCCACACACAGATTACAGTACCTTTGAAACTAAAAAGCTTCTCAAGGTATTCAATACAGTCTGAAAACCCTTCAGACTTGGAAGAACAGACTTGTTTATATATTGCAACATTAACAGAGAGTGAATAGAAGTTACAATGCATTTTGAAATTAAAAGGTATCCCTGGCTGAAGGTGTACATTTCTGATACTTTCCAAAACTCTTCTCTCATGTATCATGCAACTATTTTCTCTGTAATATTTTCAGCCATCTAAGACAACAACTGCTAAAACACTAGTGAAAACTTTGAAGCTTCAGATGCGTGGAGCAATATAAACTAAAACCTTTCCAAGACTCTCTAGTCTACAACCATGCCTCTCAAAATAGAAGACTACTCATTTAATTCAGAAACACCTAGAGAAATCTGAGCTGTAATCTTTTTGGTCTTTGCTTTT
This sequence comes from Alaudala cheleensis, assembly GCA_013398995.1. NCBI lineage: Eukaryota > Metazoa > Chordata > Aves > Passeriformes > Alaudidae > Alaudala > Alaudala cheleensis. The sequence continues at coordinate 373,186 of VWYE01008528.1, read as the reverse complement.
CCTAAAGCCTCAAGCCTTCCCCTTCATTCACACCATTTATCCTGAATATACTTTATATTGCCTCCTAGCAATTTAGAAAATTAAATAGGAGAAAAATGCCACCAAATAGAAGACATTAAAAAACCTGACCCTTGTACTTTGGATTGCAGTAACACATTGAATCATATTTCAAAGTGCATATACATCAGTGTTTCCTTCTAATCAGCTGACCCTTGATGCTGTGCAAAAAATTAAAGCCCTGATTTTTTAAAAAATGTTTGGAATACAATAATAGTCACCAATTTCCCTTTAAATCATTTATATGGCTTGGTTAAATTAAAAATTTCAATAGAAAACTTGTCCAGAAATGTTTATCTCCCTCCAAAATAAATATTGGAATGATCAGTGAATTCTCAGTCAGTGGTTAGTTTGCCTTGGGTTTTCTTTGTTTCTCATATTTTTATATCTATATGGTTTTCAAATAAAAGATAGAAATAGATCAAAAAGAAGTCATTGTGAGCTTTTGAGGATGGAAACTGAAACTATCGGCCAGATATGAAAGCTGTTGAAATTAGTAACTCCACAGTGCATGAGGAATGGACTACAATTCCCGGAAGATTGCATGTAAGATGCAATACTTAAGTACCAAGAACATGGCTGACATTTTGTTTTCCAGAGTTCATTCGTATTCCCATATTACAGAGGTGCCACTTACAATTGTTATTCTGATAGCTCACAGTGGCACTTCCCATGTGTATCTGCTACATTGATTTTAAATAGATCTGAAAATGTCAGGAGCCAACAACTGGATAACCTACAATGAATAACCTACAACTTCTTCACCAGCTGGTTGCTAATGAGGAAAGGCTGTTGTTTGGTGAACATTTATTTCAGAGGAAATGCTTTACTAAACCCCTTTGTGATAGCAGAAACAGTCAAACAGAGAGAGAATTTATCAGAATTAAAACACCCAAAAAACTTAATCCACCTGAGAAGACCAAAAGCAATATGAAAAACTAATTATGTTAAAATAACACTACAAAAAGAAATTACTGTAAAATTCTGACCAAGATACCCTACTGGTGACTTCAGAGATTTCATCTGAAACTCTTCTCACCTTATCATACACTATCAACTCTTCACTTGATAGTGTATGTATTTTACTTATTGACATGAGCTTCTCAGAGCCACTCATATTTCTGATTTGATTTTAAGCACAGAAAAGCTGCTTTTCCTTCACTTTAATTTTTTTCAACATCAAAAGCCAAACACCTCTAACAAAACTGTAGTGTCCAAGGACACCAATCCAATAGTTTACTTAGTAAAAAAAGTGTCTACCTTTACTGTATAGCCTTGTAGTTAAAGACAAAAAAGGGAGTACTATAAAACACAGGACATTTACTGTGCCATTTCTACAATTCTAGGTTAATAGCAAATGACATGTAGTCCCAAGATTATATTTCTAACTATCCTACTAAGATGCTATACAGGTCTTCTTTAACCTCCTATTCCTTGGGGAGGAGCAACCCCAAGTGTCAGCACAGACTGGGGGTTCAGATAGAGCAGCTCTCTGGAGAAGGACCTGGGAATCTTGATGGATCACAAGTTGTCCTTGAGCCATCTTGTGCCCAAGAAGGTCAAGGGTATCCTGGGTTACATCAGGATAAGCATGGCCAGCAAGTTGAGAGTGGTGATGCTGTACCTCTGCTTGGCCCTGGTGAGGCCACATCTGGAGTGCTGTGTCCAGTTCTGGTCTCCTCAGAAAAAGAGAGACAAGGAGCTACTGGAGAGAATCTAGCAGAGGGTCACAAAGATGATTTGGGGTCTGGAGCATCTCTCTTATGAGGAGAGACTGCAGGAGCTGGGCCTGAGTTTAGTCTGGAGCCAAGAAAACTGAGAGGGGATCTCATTAACGCATAGAAATATCTCCAAGGTGAGTGTCAGGAGAATGCTGCCAGACTCTTTTCAGTGATGTCCAGTGACAGAATGAGGATTCATGGCCATAAACTAAATCTACAAGTTTCACATCAACATGAGGAAGAACTTATTTACATTGAGGGTGGCACAGCAGTGGAACAGGCTGCACAGGCAGGTCATGGAGTCTCCCTCTTGGAAGACATTCAAAATCGAAACTGGATGAGTTCCTGTGTAGCCTGCCCTAGGTGACCATTAGCTTGGCAGTGGGATTGGACTGTCTGAACTCCACAGCACCCTTGAAACCCTAATAATTCTGTGATTCTCACCATATAGCAGGAAGGAATAGCAACAGAGAAAACTTCCCAGCAGTGTGCAAAATGACATCATTGCAAACATCTGCTGCATTTCCTTACAATAGTCACATCTATTAGTCCAAACATCTGATGCACTGTAAAGCGATACTTGTTCCATGAGACAGTGAAGCAGTTCTAGAGCTGCACAGACCAAATTTCTCTGTTTACTGAAGTTACTTGCAATATCCACAAATGCTGATGAATGTCAGGCAGTATTCACCCATGACTTAAGATATTATTTCATTTTCTCTCTTCTGAACACTACAGCATTATAGAAATATTCAGTCAGATTTTATATTACCAATCTCAGAATTGAAAACACAGCAGATAACACTCTTCGAATAAATCTGCCATAATGAACCTGCACATCAAGCCGTGCAAATAAATTTTCTGCAGTGCTGAAACATTACAGCTGGAATTAGCCACATTAAGCAAAACTGTTTTCAGGACACCCATCCTGTCCCTGGGTCACAGGATAGTAGAAGATGAAAGGGATCTCCAGGCATCACCTTGTCTAATACCCCATGCTCAGGTGCATTCATCTAGAGTAGAGGATCCTGGACTATATCCAGAAAGCTTTTATTTGGCTTTGGTTTGCATTCTTTGGGTTGGGTTTTTCTATTCTCCAAGAATGAAGACTACTACCTGCCTAGAAATCAGTGCCAGTGCTCAGTAACACTTGTAGCAAAACTGTGCTTCCTGATTTTCATGAAATGCCTCCTGTGTTTCAATTTACGCCCACTGTGTCTCCTGTCACTGGGCACCACTAAGGACTGCCTGATTCCATATTCTTTGCACCCTCCCATCAGGTACATTGACAAGGTCCCTCTGAGCATTCTCTTTTCCAGGCANGAAGGGAAAACAGAGTCCTGAAGTCTTTTCTCAATTATACTGAAACTGAAAGCATCGGGTATTTAGGCTTAATAAATACATCCTTAAACTAGTCCAAAGGGGAAAAGGAACCATGAGACATCTTGTGAGCAGAAACTTTCCCATAGCGGACTTTGTGTAAGACTTTCTAACATATCCAAGGCCTACTTATAGCATAAAAGCAGATATATTTTTTTTTATCCATATCAAGGTGTCATCAAAGATCACTTCCATGCAATTAAAATACTAGTGCTTTCTTTAAGCTTTCTTTTCTGAATCATGGGCTTCCATAATATGCCAAAGTGTTCTTTGGCAGACAGTTTCCTCAGCTAGAGAGAAAGTAAACCTGGTATTATGGACCTCTTTAAAATCTAAAAACAAAGCCATATTTACTCTTTGGGTGGTTTTTTTTGTTTGTGGTTTTTTTTTTTTTTTAGTAAAGGCCTAATCTCTTTTAGGTTCCTCGTTGTATCAAGTGTTGCTAGTAGAGGTTCCTGAACTTACCAATATGTGACCACTCAACTCACATTCTCTGAACGCCCTCAGAGCAAACAGATAACCTGCCCTACATTTCTGGGGCCAGGGCAACACCCAAGCTTGGGATCAACTTATTCAAATATTTATCCGGGCAGAAAGTTGTATAGATACCACAAGTGACAGATCATTACAGTTTTGAAATCAGCAAACACAGAATAAGAATGAAACACTGAATAACATTTTATCAACTTAGAGCCCTATAGTATAACAAATTGGTTTTTGCAAATTTATCATTTTATGTCATTACATAATACACAGGCTCAAAGGCTGACTGTACTTCAAATTGTCTGAACCTGTGTAACAAATGAAAAAGAAAATGTAATGTTGTATATGTAAATTTAAACTCAAATATTGCTCTTGTACAGACTAAAACTGATTTTCAGTTCTCTAAGCTGATATTCTTCTTTATAGATCTATTTACCAGGATTTGACAGCTAATTTAATTACTTTAGAAATGTCACTGTTGATCTTAAGAAAAGGCTGGAAACATTAATGGAAAATAGAAACTCTGAACATAGCCAAGGCAATATGTTTAAGATACAATTGCATTTTAGACATAAAAAGCATCTTTACTGAGATTTTCCTGAACCTTGAGTAGTTATGTTGCAGCTGGGAACAAAAAACCAGAAAGTTCCAGAGAGCAGTAAGAGACAGTAATGATCCTTTTGTATTAATGACAGTCAGCAGATAATGAAAACACCATGCAAATTTCCTATTTACACTCAGCAATACCATAGTTGTTAGTGTACCAGTGAAGTGGAGAGCAAGCTGTAGTAGAGAATATAGTCACAGCTTGAATCAGCCCAAGTAGCAGATTCAGCTATTGAAAAGAGAGGAGACTCTTCCTGAACTGCTCAGTGTATAGTAGTTTCTCTAGAAGTACAGAACCAGAGTTATGCTGAGTTACAATTATATTTATTATTATAATGCTAATATCCTCAGGAGCTCTCAGGAGCTAATGTGCAGAAAGAGTGACACCAAAAAAGCAGGAATGTTGTTAGTAATTGCTGACTTCTCACTGAGTAGCTGAAGTACCTATGTGCCATCTGGACCTCTCTGGAGAGTTTTGCTGTCTACTGGGGGCTCACACTCACAGTGTTACAAAGAGGCTGCCACACCTGAGGCCTGTCATGCGCTGCTACTCTTCCACACAGGTCGAATTAGGCTGCAACAAGGAGTTTGCAAAGCATCAAAAGGGGCTTCCCATCCTTCAGAAAGAGGTTGAAGGGATCAGAACCATGGGTGGTGTTCTCCTCTGTACCCCTAGCTGAAACTGCGGACCCAGAAAGAAGATTAATGGATCAAGAAAATGGTTGACTGCATGGCTGGTGTAATGGTTGACTTCATGGCTCAGGGTTTTGGCTTCTGTGATCTAGGATGCACCCTTGAGAAATAGCTGACAGTCACCTGACTGGGCAAGGTGAGCATGCTCTGGGAAGGAAACCGTCTGGACTTCTTGGCGGAGCTTTAAACCATACACAGCAAGGGAAAGGGATATATTTCCAAGTGTCAGAGAGGAATGAGGAAACAACAACACTTCCAGGAAACAGCAAGGAAATACCTGTAAATCATCATCAAGGAATAAGGGAAGGATTCTTCTAAAAGGTGAGGAGATCTCCAGTCAAGTTCTGCTTTAGCATGTTTGCAGATGAAACAAAGCTGTGCAGTGCTTTTGACACACCTGAAGAATGAAATACCATCCAGGAGGGCCTGGACAATCTTGAGAAGTGTGCCCATGTGGACCTGTTGGGAGGGCCATAAACACAAGCAGAGGGTTGTCTTCTATGAAGACAGGCCGAGAGAGCTTGGGTTGTGCAACCTGGAGAACGAAGACTTTCATGAGGTCTTATGGAAGACTTGCACTATCTCAACAGGACTTAAAAAAACAAGGAGAGCTATTTTTTTATGCAATCTGATAGTTTTAGGTCAAATAGGGAACCATTTTAAAATTTATATTAGAATTAAATTAAACATTAGAAGAAATTTTTTCCTCAGAGTGTGATGAGTCGCTGGAACAGAGATGCTGTGGATGCCCATCCCTGAAAGCATTGGTGCCAGGTTGGATAAGGCTTTGAGCAACCAGGTCAGGTTGTCCCTACCCATGGCAGGAGGATGTGATATACAAGGCCTTTTCCAACCCAAGTCATCTATGATTCTATGAAATCTTCCATAAACCAGGACCTAGACCCTACAATATCAGGAAAAGGCCGTTCAATTTTTCATTTTGCCTGGTGCTTCCTTTGCAGAAAGTAAACACAGTAAGTCAATTCTGATATTTCATAAATGCTCAAGGGCGAAAAAAAAGAATATATTGTTGCCTCTAAATTAAGTTGTTACCTCTAAATTAAGCTGATATCTGATGCAAGACTATGTTATTCCTAGACATTTGTTAATTAAATATGAGATTATTTGCTATCCTTATAAGTCTTCCTGGCTTATAATATGCTATCCTTAGAAACAATGCCACAATACAGATTAAGGAAAAGGAATGAAAGTAAATATGATTTTTCTGATTTGCTTTTGTACATTGACCCCATGAGATTTCTAGAAAACACCTTTCAATTCCTCCCAGTCTTGCTGCTTTGAAATAGCAGCTACCAGTAAAGTAGAACAAAGTACTGAGTTTTAGGAGGTATAGTACTTGGCTGCTGTAGAAAATGCAGTGTGGAAGAAAAAACCCATTATTTTCCTTAAGGTACCTAAGTACCTGACATCAGAAGCTTGTAAATAACATCAATTGCCATTGCACACAAAACTCCTGTCCTTCATAAAAATATTCACATCAATAATTGAAAAAGTATTAAACATGCCAATAACAGAATTCTCTTTGATAGTGTTGTTTTATAGTGAAAGATGATAGTTTTATTTATAATTGCTAATAAAACAGGTGAGGTAAAAGAGCAATACAATTAGATCTTATTCAAAATGAGGTGCCTTTTGATGTGCATATATTTTTACTATAGTGGAGGACTCTAATAAAGTTATACTTAACATCATATGATAAATATGTAAAGGACATAGAAGTATGACTTCCTGTAAAGGACATAGAAGTATGACTCAAATCAAATTATGTTCAAATTAGGTATTTCAGTAACAGCTGGCAGCCATCATCACCCTCTGCATGTCTTAGGTGTAATGGAGACTCTTGCACACCACCTTCCCCTTAAGCAAAGGTACTTAACAAATTCTGTTTACAAAAAATTCTTATCTATGGATAACATTTGAGGAAATAATGTTTTATGAGTGGTAGGAATAAAAACTCTCAGCCCTGTGGAGGACTTGGGGATACTAATGAATGTAAAATTGACCATGAGCTAGTTACGTGTTCTTGCATAACCAGCCCTATCCTCTGACAAAAGGAGCAAGACCAGCGGGTCGAGGGAGGTGACTATTCTGCTCTCCTGTGAGGCTACCTGAAGTACTGCGTCATTCTTAGCCCAAAAAAGATACAGCCCTGTTAGAGAAGATCCAGGGGAGGGCCACAAAAACCACTGAAACACTTCTCCTTTGAAAAAAGGCTGAGAGAGTTGAAGTGGCTCAGCCTGGAGAAAAGAAGTCTTATTGCAGCTATTCAATACAAATAGGCTTATGAGAACATTGGAGAAAGAGATATTTAACAGTATTTTTAGTGACAGGACAAAGGGTAAGTTTCAGTAAGAAACTGAAATAGGGTAGATTTAGTTTTAGGTTGGATCTAAGGAAGAAATTCTTTATGACAAGATTGGTGAGTCACTGGTTGTTGTGGGTGCCCCATCACAGGAAATATCCAGAGTCAGCTTGGACTGGTCTGTGAAAAACCTGATCTAAAAAAAGATGTCCCTGTCTGTGAGAGAGGGATTGGGATAGATGATCTTTGAATGTCCCTTCCAAATAAAATCAATCTTTGATTCCATGAAAATTGGATTGGCAGATGTCTGAAGTCAAGTTGTAGAACGCTATTTGGACCTCCTGTGTACTACTGACCTTGCATTTTCCATGACTTAATTGTTACAGATTTGTTTCAGGAAAGTGTCAACCTGAATTTTAAGATTGCTGGTGATTGAGAATATGTGCTTTATAAGTCATCCCATTGTGACTTTTTTTGGGAAAACAAACCTTTTTTTTCTAATTCAGATGTGTGAATTCAAGTTTTAGACTTCTGCCTTATGTTTGCCTGCTGCATTAAAAAATCCTGCTTCTAGACAGTGATCTTGTATTAATAATATTGACAAACAAATGGACTTGTGAAGAATGCTGTTCAATTAACTTGAAAATGCATGGGTTTTATTTATGCTAATTATTTGTTTCTGTCTGCAAATTATTTGTAGCACTCTTATCTGTGAACAGCAAAAAAATTTTAAGTTCAATTAGCAGCAATGTTAAGGACTAACACAACTTCTCCATTCACATACTTTCTATTTATATATCCAATACTGCTGATAGTAGAATTTGCACTGGCACTTTTGTTTTTTTAACTATGTTTGCACCCCTAGATTTTGTTTTTACAATTCCACTCTATAAACATAGCCTTTGTGCTTTCCATTCCTATAATTTTCAGGGGATCATGTCAGACTATGACAGAATTCTAGAAATAGAACTTCAAGCAGTATCAGAACAGATGTCTTACAGAAGGTTATTACATCAATATCAATACTTAATCAACTAAATTTATAATTTCAATAAAAGAAAGTTTGGTAGGATAGTTTCACATAGCACAATTTCTCAAAGCCCACTTTGATGTTCTTCTATCCTATTTCAATTTCTTCATAACAAAAAAAAATGTCTTCTACTATTCTGCTTCAAGGTCAACTTTTCTTTTTTTTTTTTTTTTAATTCTGCCTGGATCAGGAGTTGCTTAAAATCTGCATTAACACCTAGAGAAAAATTTGAATGAGTTTAATTTTCAGAATAATATAACTGCAGAAAATTGTAAGTGGAATAAATGACACACCTANAGATGTTAAAAAGAAAGCATCTAAAGTTCTTTTCTATACAGAAGCCTGAGGAGCATATCCTTCATTGCTTTGCTTTTTAAATATGGCTACTTAGGTGACATTCTACTGCACAAAACTGGAAATAGCTGATCTATAACAAAAAACAAAGATGTAAATATTGTCTAGCCTAACTGCACTCATAAGTTTAGGACTACTTAAATTTTATATTTTGAATCTAATTTGAGCCTCAATTCTCAAAGTCTCAAGTCTTTTTGGATTTAAAAGATTGCTTTATTAAACAAAAAATTACATGTAAAACTAGGTTTCTGAAACTCTACTCTATATACACATAAATAATTGCATATAAACACATTATTAAATAGCAAGCAAGCAAAATAATGTTTTACTGGCAAACTCTTTCTTACATAACTTGGAAAATCCCAACAAATGTCCACAAAATCCAGTGATCTGCAACCATTAATATAAGACTTGTATCATCATTTTGCTAACAGTATTAGCTGACACTGCTTAGTGACTTATAATCTTACTTAGTACACTACTATACTATAGGACTGCTTAGCACAGAAATTTCAATCACATTGGTACTTGAATTTGTAAACAGGTAAAAGCTTAAAATATGCTTGAAAAAAAAAAAGCAGAACTGCTACAGTTTCTAGATGTAAAGTTGTTGAAACCTATCTAAATTGAAAATTCAAGGACAATTTTCTTACAGAACAGAATGTAAATGCAAACTATGGGTGTGTTCTCATTTGAATATTGTAAATACCTAAATGTGTGTTTGGTCTTAAGAAAACAACAGATCACATTCATTTTATAAATAAGTCAATCCCCTTTTATAAAATCAAATCCCCTCCTAAGATGAGATTTTTGTGTTTCAACTACAACATACAATGTCTTAATTCTTCAGCTACGCCTGTGTATACTTAATTCCAGTGAATATTTACTTTCAGCAAATCTACATGCAAATTAGTGGCTGTTGCTGTGAACTTAAAAATAAACATGTTGAGTTAAAATGTGAAACAGCAACTTGTTAAGGTTATTGTTTTATCTGTAGTTGCTTGAAAAGACTACCGAATTTTATAAATAATTCAATGTGGTTTTGATGTCATTCTGGCCATCTATATTTTCATGTGTTTACTTGTCAGGTGGATGAGAAGAGAGTTATTCAGATATTCAATAGAGATCTAGAGATTTTTAATCTTCAGAGCTGGAGACTGAGCATTACTTTTGTAGTGTAGGAAGGAGTAGACTCTGCAAAAAGAGAAAAAAGGAATAAATCTCAGATTTTAGCTATGTCATCCAGCACCAATGAATGGAGCCCTTAGCTAGAAACGTTGGGTTTGGTCTTATTTCAAAGGTATTCTACAAATTATCTCTGTGCTACCCTTCAGAAATTCTGTTGGTTCATATTTTATAGAAGATATTCCTTCTAGTCAGTTTTCCAAAAACACATATTGGCATTATCTATGGCACAAAAGTTCAGAAGCAGGAAATACAAAAGTGATTCATGATCCAAACTCTTCATAACAAGCACGGAAGTAAGCTCTGTCTGGGAAGGAAGAAAACTGTATCCCTGAGCTGCTTTGCCCCAGAAGAACATAAAGCTGATCTATTCTCAATGGGGTCAGATGCAGGTTTCAGGTAGCCAAAAGACTTTCACATTTCCTAAGACTGCAGATACAACTCCATCACTATATATTTTATGGCTGTCTCTAAAGCCAAATTATGCCCTCAGTTTTCCCTCCGTTACTTTCTTCTCTCCATTTTAACTGCTGTTGTTACCATTATCAGAACCCAGAAATTTTATACCAGACTTCAATTTAGAAACAGACAGAATGAATCTTCATGTGCACAGCTTATTGATGTTAAAAAACAGAAGTCTGGCATGAGAACATGAAAAGTATTATGAAGCCACACCTTGTAGCATTATTTCTCTTTTGACAGTTTTTGTAGGACCAGTGTATAGACCACTTAAATTAAATACAATGAATATTTACTGTAAGATTCATTCCAAAAGTCCTTTCTATACACAAACTATTAAAGGAGTTAAAATAAGCCTATGGAGTATTCTGTCTCATAGAAAACTTTCCCTTTTTTTTCCTAGCAAATCTTATTAAAGAACACTTAAGAGAGCAAGGATTTCTGAATGATGGTAAATATAAAACAGAATGGCAACCTGAAGTAACATGTAAAGTTTCAGGCATTATGTAATAAAGACAAAAGTAAGCATTTTTCTATAATTGTACAGTGGTTAAATCTTAATACCATGATGCAGATGATGTTGTCAAAGAATATTCTACCAATACAATGAGGCTTCCATATATATACAGTGCTTCTTTTTGAGGAGAAGCACTTCTTCTGGAATTTAAAATCACTAATACTAATAACAAGAGAAGTAAATCTAAAGAATGAGAATATTCTTTGTGTACATCATCAATCAATTAAGGTTAAAGCATATACAAACACAATTAATTTTGTAGACATTTGTTCAGTATCAAGGACCTTAATTATTGTCCAAATTTTTAACAAAGCACATTTGGCATTTCACTGTTAATCTTATTTAATACCATAAAAGACAACTAGAGTTTAAGGTTATATTGCTTGTCCTCTTAAAAATTAATGTTCACAATGTATTTCTGCATTTAAACCCAGAGTAGCAGGAAGCTTACTGCAAATTTATACATACCCCTTTCCCTTAGATCTTCAAGATATGCTTTCATAAACTCTTTTTCAACTTGCTCACGTTCACGTTCATTTTCTACAATTTCTTCAGTGTCTTCACATACAATTGTTTCAACCTGACTGTCCTTGAGACTTACAAATCTAGAGAGAGATTAATACACAAATAAATGTACAGGCAGCTGGACATCACTGGCCATCATGAATGACATTTCAGAAGTTGCTACCACAGCCAGAAGCAGAAATGTGAGGAACATTAGCTCGATTTTGCATTATGACATAGTTAGGATACATCTATTATTAGAAATTCAGGTTTCAAATGGAACTTTCTCTACAGTCGATATAAAAATTATCAAATTTATTTTTTCCCCCATCTATTTACATAAATCATTCTTTCCAATAACAAGTATAGTTCTTTATTATGGAACTTCTGACCGACAGCACTGTAATTTCCCATCTGTTAATGAGCAATATGAACATCATCCTAACAATATTGCCTAGCAATCTGGAATTTTGCCAGGATAATTTAGCTGATAAAATCCATTTTTTTGGTTATTACATTACTTGTCTTTTACAATACATGACAGGGCATGCATTACTTCGTAATTGCAAATTACGTAAAGATACGCTTTGCAAGTGAAAAACTAGGTGGCTACATAAACAACGTATATAATGTGCAAAGAAGTGCATAGCATTCTGAAAAGCTCTGATTTTCACCCCAAGAAGGAAAAAAAAAAAAGTTGTTACTTTCAGAAAAACAAGTGTTCCAACAAATCATGTGGCCTTCTAAAAATCTGATGAATCGCTGAGAGTTTGTAATCAGCTGACTTGTTTGGCCCAGGTGCCCACCAAGCACCTCTCTCTGCCCCTCTCCTCAACTAGATAAGGGAGTACAGCAGATTAAAAAATTGTAGATAAGCTTGAAAAAACTAAAACCTATGCATAAAAGAAAAGCAAAGCAAAAAATTGCTCTCTACTTCTCAACAGGTAATGTCTAGCCACTTCTTGGGACGCAGAGACCCAGTATATGTAGCTGGTTCCTTTGGAAGACAAAAACCTCAATAACACATGATCCACCACCCCTCTCTCTCCTTTCTTTCAGCTTTATGTGCTGACCATGACACCCTATTTCACCCTACGGCATGAAATATCCCTTTGGTCAGTTGGGGTGCACTGTTCTGGCTGTGTCCCCTCCCAAGCTCTGGCTCACCCTCAGCCTACAGTGCTTTCTCAGGGGATGGTTGGAGAGACAGCCTTGATGCTGTGCCACCACTGTTCAGCAATTGCTAAAAACACTGATGTGTTTTACCTTACTAGCTACCAGTGCAAGGAACAGCTCTAAGAGAGGGAAGGTAATTCCATCCGCAGCTAACTCCACTTCGAGACAAACCCAGTAGAGAGTCTGAAATGGTTCCATAATCAAAAACATGAACATTGCCTGCAGAAATGCAGTATCTCTATAACTGCAGACTGAAAGGTCTTTTAGTCTTAGCCTGCATGCAGCAGTCAGATGGTATTTCACAGCAAAGAACTACTAAATCCATGTGACCTTAGCTAACATTTTACTAGCCATGTCTCCCTCCCCCAGTGAGATGCTTTTGTCAGCACTGAGTTTACCAGCAGTAGCTTCCAGGATACTGGTCCCACTCTGAAGTATGGTTTTGCAGCTCCAGAGTTAGAGCTACTATGACCCAGTCTACCCAAGTTTAGACATACAGATGCATTCTGTGGGTAACTGGTAGCTGAAAATTGTGAAACTGCAGACCCTCTGTCATTTCCAATCTTTTTGGTGCCTCCTTTACCACTCTGGTATAAATTGGGTCAGAATTTGTAGAAATTGGTGCTGGGGAAAACATTTCTCCTGGGTGTATCTTACCTTATCTTCTTAAGAATATTTCCCTTTTTCTCTCACTTTTACTTACTTTAAGCCTGTGGTTGACTCACAGATGGCCGTGGGTATCTCAACCAGGTCATCACCACTGACAACTAGCAAATTGAGCTTTGGCATATTGACAAGAGCTCGTGGAAGATAAGTCAACTTGTTTTTCTGTAGGAGAAGTGTCTGCAATTCATCTAACCTGTAAAGATGTCGAAGACAGAGATGACATAAAATATTTATTTCAAGCAGGAACATCTATCCAAGATACTAATACTGACTTAATCTTATGTATAATTGAAGCAATTGTATGCAACATCTCATTCTTATTAAAATTCACTCAAATGCTACTTTCCCAACATTTCATTAACTTGCATGGAAATCTCCATTACTAGTTCAGCATTAATTGCATACCTTTGACAAGTAATCAGAAGCATGCTCAAGATAAAAGGTTTTACTGTGCTTTCATACAGAAAATGTTGACAGAATGTGATATAAAGCCTCACCATGTGCAGCCTGCAACTAAAGAAAAATACAGGCTACCAGCTCACACCTTTGCCCTTATGCTGGTTTCTATGAACTAGGTATGTCCATGGTAGGCAGTACATCTTCGTCTATTGTTTCTCAGTAGTAATTAATACTGTGGGGAGCAAGAGAAAGACCATGTCCTCATCAAAAGGCTCTTGCAAGTTGTCCCAATGAAATCAATTTAATGATAGTGTTTTGTGGAGGAACTTTTGTTTTATTTCCCCTGGCTTTTCCTAATGCAATAGAAATTTGTGTGTGAGCCTTTATTCCTTGTATTAGGTAGAAGACAAGAAGCATATCAAATTGATGAAACAGATTTGTCTTATTTGACTGAAAGAGCCCATTCCTAAAACACTGGCAGCAGGCTATGCTTATCAGGCCCATATAAACACTGAATTTTTTTGAATTCAGGTAAAAATATCAAGGCTTCAATTTACTGTCAAATCGTCTTTACTAATCATAGACTGTTGTAATGGCATTACAGGCAATGATAATTCACTCTTGACACCACGGGCATTGAAATAATGAGTCTGAATGAGAGTGTAAGTTTACTGATGTGAGGGTTATCCTCACATTTTTATTCTTCTGAATGCACATGAGCCCAAAGTTGAACTAAGAAAACCTTATATTTTGGTGTCTGATTATGATATTCTAGCATCAAATCTAGCAAGTCAGTACAAAACAGAGAAGATGAAACAGAGAAAGGGAATAATTTGAAGCTAAGGGAATATAGGTCACAGGGGAAAAAAGTTGTTTAAGTTGAGAGGGTATCCTTCCTTAAAAGAAAATATACTCTTAGAAACTCTTTGAAGTCAGTTGAATCTCTGGTCAGATCCCCTGGGAAAAAAATGGCAAGTTTATGTTGTTTGTTGAGAATTACTAACACAAGTTAAGACCAGTGCTGCTGTCAGAATAATCTGTGATTACACCATGTCCCAGAAAAGTCTTTTTGCCCAGCTAAAAAGGCCTTGTGAAAGTTAGGAGTGAATGAGTTTTCTGTGAATTTTCTTCTGCCTCAGGGATTTCTATTCCCAGACAAATAAATATCCTGAATATTTTTTAATGAACTTTTGTTAATATGTTTGGGTTTTTTCACTGAAGGCTAGGTAAATTTTCGTAAACCAAGTCACTGCAGCACTCTAGAGTTACTAGATAAGCTCAGGGATAAGAAAAATGCTTTCTCAGGCTAGTAAATCCCATTAAGAGGATCAGCATGATTTTCTTAATAGCTAGTTCAAAGTGTTTATCTAAACTGGGAGAGTGAGTATATACAGACACATTCATATACACGTCAGAGTACAAGTGGAGGATTGTCAGTGGGGTTTTTGAATCTTACCAATATTTTCCTTCTTTACTAACAAAGTTTATCAGGTTCTTTGAGTAACTTAAATATGCTTTAGTTCACCTTTTCCTCCTCCACATCTACTCTCCAGAGAGCTACTGCTGCCAATTCCATATCATATTATATGGACTATATTATAGAATGTATTCTATATATTCCTCAGTATAAAAGTGAGTCCCCTTTGCTAAAATAGGGGCAGAGTATATCCAGTGAACTTCCCAAAAATCCATGTCCAGATACAATGACAAATTATTATGAAAGCAGCAGAAAATATATTTTGTTAACTGTCTGCCATCAGTGAGCTAGTAAAAGTAGTTTTTGTTCTTGGGCCCAGTCCATCAATAATAACAGAAATGTTTACATTCAAAAATAGCTGCTACATTTCCAAATGTGACATTCCTTCAATAGTGTCCCTTGGAAGCTTGTTACTTTCTAAATTCACTTAAGAGTTCCTATACCTGTCATTGAATTAAAAGATAAGCTACCTGTCTATGTCTTCTGGGAGATCTTTCAGGCTGTTGCTGCTAATATCCAACCACTGCAAATTAGACATCCGGAGTACACAAATTGGAATAGAATGGAACTTGTTTGCTGACACATCCACAAATGTCAGTTGTTTCAGGTTACTTAGCTAGAAAGAAGTGGTGGTTTATTTTAGTTACTTTTTGCAAATACAAGAAGACATTTCATTCATCAACCATTTTTATTCCTCTAAATGCACTTAGAAAGATAAGAATCCATTCTTTTTTTACTCAACCATTTTGCCAGCCTTGTCTATTAGTCATCATTTTATAAAAAAAGTAATTCAGAAATATCTACCTCCCAAATTGTTCATCACCTTTCTAATAGCATCAGGGGATTGAATTAAATTTTTATTCTTTAAAACCCTATAGGTTTAGATGACAAGTCTGGAACCAGAAAATTACTTGGTTCTGAGGTAACAAAAGACAATTTTTATAACTAATAGATATCAGGTTACCATTCTCAAAATCAGAGATTTGATAACCCCTATCAAAATTACAAAGATTCCCTTCACTGTAACTCTGCTGGGCACTGAGAGTGTAATACTAGGACACAACTAGAAAATGAAACTATCAATTTAAGCCAACAGATAATTTGGTCCAATATTTTTCAAAGATCTTTAAAAACACATCTTCCACACTGCAAACTAAATCTATAATAAAGTACACTAGACATTTTTGTTGGAAAAATTGTCAAAAGGATTCTATTTTTAAGTAATAAATACTAAATGAAATGAAGATTGAGTACAAATGTAAAATATACCTCTTAAAGAAATTAATGAGTTGAACAGACTTTCTGTGTGGTGAATCAATGATGCACTCCACCAGTATTTATAAAGCCATGCAGCTAGGTAATGTCAAAGCAGTATAAAGGTTAACCAAAAAAGTATTTAGAATTGAAATTGTATTTCGGAGATTCTAATCATCACTCACCATCAGAATCAAACACTACAGGTCATGATACAGAAAAAAAAAGTTGCAAAAAAAATGTCCTTGGCATTTGCCTGAAGGTACCTTAGAATGTAGAAAAAAACCAAACACATTTTCCACTTCCAAGGAGAGCAGAACACATGCAAAGGATAAAATATGAAAATATTATAGACTAATAAAATACATTCTGAATCTTTGACAATTATTTTTTCATTATTAAGAATTAAGACCTTGGGTTTTCTTATATTATCTATCCCAGCTCCTTTTTATTGCAACACTGCCAGACTTTCATCTTAATTTGACCCTTGCAATTTAAAATCCCCACACTCACTGCATGGTACTGTGACAGAGCTAGTTTCTTTAGAGACTTTTTGATGGTGGCTTTTTGTGGATTGTTTTTGCGTTTGTACTTGGATTTTTTTTTTTTTGGTTGGATTTTTTGGTTAATTTTGGTTTTGGGTTTGGGGATTTTTTTATTGTTATATTTCTGGGATGTGGGTTTCTTGCTTGGTTTGGGGTTTTGTTTTATTTGCTTACTGTGTCTTTTTTTCTAGTTATAACCTCACAAGCTGCAAAATCTAATAATCTTGAGAAATATTTTAGGGAGATTTACTGAAGCTATCCTATTACAAATGACTACACAATGAAGTCCATCATTCAAAAATGTAATAGAGTTTCAGAGTTCCTGAACTCAAAGGTATAATTTCAAAATCTCCACCCAACTGTCTTAAAACAGTCCTGGTGAGTCATCACCGTGGATATGTCTTGCTACAGATTCAGAGCAGGCAAACACATTTTATTGTGACACTTTTTACTTTCCAACCATTTTGTCATTTTGGGGACTAACTGCAAGCAGTGAACACTCTATATTCTGTAAATTTTCCAGATGGTCAATCTTTTTGTTCCAAAAAACAGAAACTCTCTTTGAACAAGGAAAGCACAGGAACTCTTCTAGACAGTAACAACAAGACGGTATAGAAAATAACTGTCTCCATCTTTATACTACTGCAAGAACTTTGTGGTTTCAAATTATCATCACAATTTCAAATCCCAAGCAAATATTTAAACTTTCTCTAAACTCAGAATAACTTGCTAAAACTGTTGATACACATATTCCAACAAACTTGCCTCCCAAAAATTTTGGAAGTATAGGATTTAAAATACTATCCCACAGGCTTAAATGTCCCCCAAAATGTTCACAAACCATCCCCAAAGAAGAAAAGTCATAACCTCTAAACACAGAGTAACAGATATATGTTAAAATATATTTTCTTTACTGTTCACTCAAGTTCCTAAACACTTTGTTTTTACATGCAGTCACCTATCATGCTGAAATAACTTGGTAACATTAAGATTAGATGACAAAAGTGCTTTATTGCACTGAATAGTATAAGTAAGCTTAATATAGCAGTATTACCTTTTTAAGAAATATAGCTGTTTCTTCCAGTTTTAAATAGTATGGTAAATAGATTGCTTTAATAGTTTAATACTTGGTTAGATTAAAATATGCATTTTCAGGAGTTTGTATTCCCATAAAAATGAACAAAAAAACATAACGCCATCTACTCTATCAATACAAATTTTAGTTCAGAATGCTACAGAACATTTGGAGCCATGGTTATATTGTGTATGCTGCAAGCCCTCAATACTTGTACTTTTAGGGTAATATTTAACAAAGCTGTCTATTTTCCAAAGTATATTGAAATCGAATGGGATTTTTAATTTAATAACTTCATGATAGGTTACAAAAAAATGCCTATGATAGATGATGCATTGGAAATTATGGCAGCTGTGTATTATGTTTTCTAAAGAAAACACTCTGCATTTTATTTCTTCTTAAAGGACTGATGGATTTTTGCACCTTTTACAACATTTCATTTTCAAACAGGCATGGCTCCCACATCATTTTTAAGTTATCATTCATTTTTGTTTGATGTTAATTTTTAGTCTTTTCCTTTATGATGCAACTTTGAATCAATCACTATATAGGCTTTAATCAAGTCCCATTAAAAAAATAGCCATATTTGAAAGTCTAGCTATCTGGACAGACTTATTTTGATACTTATGTTTAATCATTCTTGTCATTTTTCTTTGACAAACTGCACCATTTAGCTTATCTTTATAATTTTGTTCATAGAATTAATCCAGATAACATTGCAGAGGTCCACTGCTTCTTCTTCTCTCTGGCATATAAACCTTCAGTTGAAAGAAAAGGACATATTCCAGACTGAACTATTATTTGAGTAACGGATGTAATTTTATTTTTCTTCTGCTTTTTTGCTGTGAAAGGGATTTGCACATGAGGTTGCATGTTTATTTACCACAAATTGCCTGCTACTTAGCATCAACACATTAAAAGGTGTAACGTTGTGTTAAATACCATGTTTTTCAGTGATATGTAAATAAGAGAAACTGCAACCCATCGAAGTCAATACATGATAAGACGTGCAAAGGATTAACCTAGAAATGTCTATCCATGCATTACAAATGCACTTTTGCACAGAAATTTCAGAAGTTAAGTAAAAAACAATTTGTGCCACTTCAGTAGTATAGGCTATCACATATATTGTTTCCCATAGATTGACACTCATTATTAACCTGCTGAACACAGCAGGATATATATGAAAAATAAACACCCTAGGAGCAAACTGCATAGTTGTCCACTTTGACTTCAAACCAGGTGCCCATCTTTTCTTTCATTGAGCTGTAAGTGTAACCTCTTCTGTAATCTCATTGACATTCATGGATAAAAACACCCATTACAAAAATTTAGTACAAAAAACTTTAGAGGCAGAAGATACCTTTCATGAAGATATGGTTGCATATTTATAGCACAGTTCACCATCAGACTGCTAAACTGGACTCTTAAACTTGATAAAGCAAATTTATTCAACAGGCAATCCAATGTCTTAGAAACTGAGTACTAATTTCATGTGTTTTGTGACAAAACCTCTGAAGCCCAAAAACATGAAATCAAGCAGCATTTCATTTGGTTGTATCTTATGCAATGCCTTAAAGACCACAGTTATCTGTCTTAAACACTGTTAAGGCCACTGTTAAGAAGGACTTTGCCATGAGATTGAGATGAGATGAGATGAGATGAGATGAGATGAGATGAGATGAGATGAGATGAGATGAGATGAGATGAGATGAGATGAGATGAGATGAGATGAGATGAGATGAGCACAGAATGGAGTGACAGGATGGCACTATATCCAGGCCTGGTGGAGGTGAGACCTGGGTAGTACATCCTGGACAATGCATCCAGAAAAAGATTCATGCTGTGGTAAACTGTGCAAAGAAGAAACTGATCATATGCTTACCACCCCAACAAAGCTCACCCCAAGCTATGGTATGGATAGCATCCATCATCACCAAAGTCCCTCTGAAGAGGCCTCTGTGGATATCTGGAACTTGGACAGTAAATTAAGCCACCATATAGGAGCTTAAGATAAGATGGTGCTGTTGTCTGAGTGTTATCTCATGGAGTAGGTTCATAAAGCTTGGGGAGAAGCATCTATCACTGATAATGACCACAAAGAAGGAAGAATTTATGGGCCTTAAGGAAAGCCAACTCAGCAACTGTGCTGAAATCATCTCCATCTGGGTAAAAGGTAATTCCTGCAGGGGAAGATCACCAGCACCGACTCACAGCCCACCAACCCAAGAAAACCACCAACTCAAGAGAGGAGAAAAACTAAGGACATGGACTTACTGCCTTTAGAAGTGAGGTAATCACATGACCAATAGAATAAGAAAACAGCGTAGCCAATGAGCATTAATTCTTTTGTTTACTAAAATATGTAAATAGTAAAGAGTTTTGAAAGACCTCAGGAGCCCCACCACCAAGAAGCCCAGGGTGATTTTTTAAGGACCATTGCTGGATTCACGGGTGGCAAATATCTTCTGCTGTATATCTCTCTCTTGCCTGTGCCTTTCCTATGTCTTTCTTTCCACCTCATAGTGATTGTTAAATAAAATCTGTGTTGTTGACTTCATCATATAGTGTTTTTTGCACCTTAATTAGGGCAGAGGCATTTCTCACTGATTGGCTTGTGACATCTTGGTAAGCTATACCCAAGAAATGTAAGTGAAAGACAGCATTTACAGTGATGACATCATTCTGATTTTGCAAAGCTAAAATCCTAAGTGTTCTGTAGAGTTAATCCTCCAAGAGACACTGTTATCCTTATGCCAAACCCTTTACTTGGATGTTTAACATTGTCCCTTTCCAATGTTCACCATTTCATCATCCAAACTACTAAAGTTTAGTGTCTAACAGACTAAATATAGCTATCATGATCTTAGCATTAGAAGTTCATAGAAAGGAACTTTGCTTTTTATTAAAGTAGGTTTTTTGTACAATTTTTTTGCACAAATCTTTCATTAGCTCTATTAAAAAATGAGGAAATCAGTTTTATTCCATACTGACGAAATATATGTGATACATGCAACATATGCAACATTCACAAAAGTATCAGGTAGTGATTAATCACAGGTGATTGAAGAATCATACAGCAATAAGGGTAGGATTATCATTATACAGTGAAAATGCCTAAGAATGTGGATTTTGTGTCCAAGTCTAAGTACAGGAGTTGTTCCAAGCCAACAGAAGAGTCAAGTGTCTGAAATTAAGTATCCAATTAATGATTTCTTGAGCTAAAGCCAAAACAAGTCTTCTGTCTCAAAAAATAAATTTATGTTGATTATTTACGTTAAATTTTCATAACTTTGATGTTGCAGCTGCACATAGTCTGCATATATTATTGAGCTTTGCCATCATAAAGTCATCTCATATTCAAATTTCCAAAACCTATAAATTAAGGAAGAAGGAAAAACTAAGCTCTACTAAAAGTCAATTAAAGATTTTTCATCAATTTAAATAGGTCCACTTTGGGCATGTACTCTTCATATGTTTCAATTAAAACCATATAGAAGAGGAAGAAATGCAATGTCAGTAGCATATGGACATTAACTGACCAATCCAACCAATGACTTTGTTTAGAGACAAAGGCTCTATGAACCTATCAAAAGACTCTTTAAAGACATCTGTTCCTTCACCAAGAGATGATCAATATTTCTTACTCTCCCAACAGAACAGAGACAAAGCAAAAAAACATTTCTTCCTTTCTGCTTCAAGGTGCATAGCAATTGAAGAAATGCTATTCAGATGGTGCCATCTTAATTCTGATTTAAGCATGTACAATTACTCTGGTTTGCCATGACAACACAACGCACCCTGTGAAGTTTCCCTTCTGGTTCAAAAAACTGAGTATGCTCATTTGAGCTCATTCTGAAACCCAGAATAAATCACTGTTTTCCAAAATGGGGTTTGGGAAAAACAGCTAAAAGATACAGAAAACTATATTGTGTAGCAACTTAAAAAATTATTATGAAAAAAGATAACAGCTCAAATAAAGAAGTGCGATATATTGGCTATTTTGTTTTACATTGATAAAATAGTAACCATTCACTTCAAAGGAAAAGATTATCAAGCATGTTTAGAGAGATAATATCAACAGAAGAGAACCAAGTAATGATGCAAAATAAATAATTAGGAAAACTGTGGGAGAAAATCATAGAAGTAAAACTAAAATTGTGGTTCTATAGTTCTAATTTGTTACAATCACATCATTTTAATGATTGATGACGAAATTATTTTGCTTCATATATACTGGGGCTGTGCAATAACAACAATCTGTGAGCTACAACAGGTCAAGCAGAGACAGCCTGATAAGCCTGGAAAAAAGACTCATTAAAATGTCAGCCAGAAATCAGCTCGCTAATAAATTAAGTGGAAGACAAAATGTTACAGCAAATAAGACACTTCTGCCTCAGCAGCACAGGTCAGAAGATTTGCAATTTGTGAGTCACCTTTATGATACCAAAAATAAACACCTCTATGGGGTTTGTTTTTTTGTTTGTTTGTTTTTTGTTTTTGCTTTGCAAACAGAAATAATGGAAATCTTTTTGTCATGGCACAGAGTTATTTCACCAAAATGCACCAGATTGTTGCCATCTGTGGTGCTGAGAACTACAGCAGTTGCGAATAATTGTCCACCAGCAGGAGAGCCCTGAATCTTGGATCTAGATTTGTCTTTTCTTGAAGCAGGAGTTCATAAAGAATATCCCTAGATTTGTGAAATTCACAATGGAGATAAGACTACTTTGTGCACTGTGACATGTCTGGTCAGGAATTAGACCTTATGAAGTCCAGCATATTGTTGTAAAATACCCACTATAAAAATTATTTTTCTTTTAACTCCACAGACTACATGTGTATGACACTGATAGTACACAAACCTACAACTGAGGACACTGTCAACAATTTAACACAGCAGGTCACTGCTTTGTGGCTTGACAAGATTACAGCAATTTTTCTCTCCATCCTCTTCCTTCCTTTCTTATAGTGCTGCCAGACACACATGGTGTTTTTATTGTCATGGGTTGACACAGCTTGGTTTTTTACTTTCTTTCAGTAAAGTTATTTTCTTTCAGTAAAACTAGGAGGAAAAATTTTGACTATATCTCTTCCCAAAGGATTCTCTTCTTATTTTATAGCAGTTTTTCTAGGAAGTTTTATGTCTTGCTTTGACACAGACATACAAAAACAAATTGAAAATAAAGCTAACATTACTAAAATAATCAGGTACACTAGAGCTTTTCTCCTGACTTGCACAAGAAAGCTAAGGAATGGCAAATACATTGTGTGTACAGTGAGCAGTTTTTTTGTACAAAGAGTTATCTGGCTACTTTCTAAGAACATGTTGGGGAAATTAAGAGTATGAGGCTGTGATTTTTTACAGTTCTTAGTGCATCATTGCTATTTTGCAATACTCCATCCAGTCTGTGACCAGGTAACCTTAGGGCATCCAGTGAAATGTGTTGTTCTCATTATGTGTCTGACAAATATAAAAATGAACACTTATTCATATACATACTTTAGAAAGCTTGCAATGAAGCTGGACTTTAGAGATGCATTTCAGAGGTAGAATTCCACTAATTTGAAATTTACAGAGATGTGACACAGGTTCTGGAGAGCAGCCCACTAGTAACACCACTCAGCCATGTAAACTTTGGTAGGTAGGATAACATAGCAAGCCTACAAACATCATCTGCTTTTTAGTAGAAAATCTGGAAATTATCTTTTTCTTGGGTTTTTGGTTGGTTGTTTGATTGGTTGTTTTTCGGTTTCTTTCATTCTACACTAATAAAACATTTGCTGAAATGGTCTTTTAACAAAAAAAAAATCTGCCTTCATAGACTATATCTGACTAGATCTTCAGTGTAGCCAAGAGGCTCTTGTATTTCAGGGAAGCTGCTAGGTCTAAATAATATCAAGACCTCTTCCACTGGCTCTGAGTACCTCAGGAAGATATAGGCAGAAATGCAGCTGAAGGTTTGTTCCATAAGCTCTTGGATGGCTAAATATTGTCCTGTGTCTCTTAAACAACAAGGAAAAAGTGGCTAACAAAATCAGTCATCTATCCTGTCCCAGGATAGCTGTTCAGATGATAAATTGTGTAGGATCAGGTTTCATGGTACTGAAACAGTATAAGCTCAGATATATTTTACACTTTTATTTCTATGCCCTATATAAGCAGCTTACAAACAGATGTTTTACTACTCAATTCCCTTCAGATTGCGTCCAAGCTACTTATCTTTGTTTAGCTACATATTGCTGCTAGAGGCATATATAGTCCTAATAATTTTTAATGTTAAAACAAAAAACTTTGATGTATTTGCGTGTCATATGCAACATCAGATAATATTTTCTGTGACCATGACATTTTACAAATATCTATATAATACTTTGAGCATATAAAAACATGAATATAACAAAAGAAAGTATGACTGCTGAGCAAATACATAGAGTAATATTTATTATTAACAGCATGGATCTGAAGCTGTCAAGATTTTCACACCTGCAAATAAAACCTAATACTGAGAAGTACAAGCTAATCCAAGAACATTTTTTAAACTGACTAAAACCTGGGAGAAGATAGAAAAATTTAAAAAGTAATGTTGTGAAAATCTTGTGCTCGCTATTCTTTAGTTGTCAAAAGAGCAAATAAATAGTTGGATAGATATGTAACGTGATATACAATAACTAATCCCAAATTACTTACCACTAAGTAAAATAACACTATACACAAAACACCATAATACCCATTTTTTCTTTAGGTAAATTATAGTAATATATGGGATTTTGAGATGAACAATAATAGTAACAGAATGGAAATACTTTGTTATTTTCTTTAAATTTTTGGGTTGCAGTAGTTCTGAGAGACCGAAATCAAGATTAGGAAAAACTGTGAAGGTTAAAACAATTGAGCAAGAAATTGGTAATTCATGATGTTTATTTCCTTCAATGTTCCTCACAAGAGCAACATAACCAAAAAACATTGCACTTCTCAATAAAATGAAACTTCTACACAATTAGATTCTAGAATTTGCAACAACAACATGGTTTTTAATAACTTTGTAGAAATCTGAGGAAAATGACATTTACACAAATAATTAAAACCTCTATTTCTGTCACAGTCTGAAGAACCGGAGTTCAATTTTTTTCAACCTCAGAATACAGCACAAGCACCTCACCAGTGTTCTTGAAGAATAATATTGCTTATTGAGATTTCAAATGTCAAATTATCTAAAAGTTTAATTTTTTGTAAAGCAGGTCTGCAATTTAGGGTTTAATACTGTACTGATATCATCATTACCAGAGCACAAAAAACAGCAAATAAATATCTGTGATGCAATGCTCTAAAAAACACATGGTAAGAGTTCTCAGTTGTGCTATTTCAATACCATTAATCGTCACTACAAATGGGGAAAAGTGAAGGGAAACACAGTGGCAGGAGGTCACTTACCAAACTGAAAAAGTACATCAGAGAAAGTATAGCACAGGTTTCCTGATTTCTAGTCTTGAGATGCTGAGGACCATTCCAGGTATGTAATAAACAAGTATATCAAGACCTTACTTATGGCAATGAAATTAATTGAGATTTAAGATGACCTATATTTTTAGAGCCTTGTCACTTCTTCCCTTTTTTTGAAAAATGGAGTCCAACATTCTATGGTTCTGAAGAATCACGTTAGGTCCTCTAATCTTGATAACTTTTTGTTGCCTTTGAACGTTATTTCAAAGAGCATTGTATATCTGAGAATTAAATATATTTCAGCTATAATGAAGATGGTTTGAAGTAGCCTGGCCTCTTCCTAAACCACCTCTCTTCACTGAAAGGAGAATATTCAAAGAGAAACCATAAGGGCAGAAAAGAACAGCAAATCATGAAACAGTGATGCCCACATGTGATCCAGACACTAGTAGCCCCTCTGCAACCACTGTCACACCCTTCAGGCATAACTTTCAACTGACCAACTCTGCGTTTCAAGATTAAATGAAATGACAGCCTCAAGACTACCTGGCAGCCAGCATATGACATGACTGAAGCTAGGAGTCAGCAGCAGCTTTCCCTCAGCAGCAGTGTGTGTGGTGCACACACTCCCCAGTCATGGGGCCACATAACCGTGTGTCAGGTAACCAGACACAGCCAGGGGAAGTTCTGCCACCCAGTCATACTCATTCTTCACACAAACTCTACACACAGGCAAGCACAGGTCACATACACCCCACATCCACGCTGCACATGTAAACTGGCATGTGGAATCTCAAATTTCGAGTCACAGAATTTGGCAAACCAAGATTACTGGTATCACCTCGGATTAATCCAGAAAGAAACAGTTTGATGTGGCTACATTAATGCAGGTGATGGGGAATCTAATAAAACACATGTCAATTAAAAATAAATGGGAAAAAAAAAGTTTGATTTTGCAAAGTAAAAGATAAGAGAAGTCTGGAAATCTTATTCTTACAAATGACATTTCCATGACCTCTATAACATTGGCTTTTATTATTCATAAAATTACACATCTCCTTTTTAAGTCCATCAGTAATAAACACCTCTATGACAAGTCAAAATAGTGAATTAGATGAATATTCTAACCAGCAAGGGAAGAAATGTCTCCACCTTTTCTATTTGTTTTGAGCTTTCCAGCCATTCATTTCTTAACCTGAGCTCATCCTGCTTTGTACTGAAGTTTAGAATGACAGAAGTCCAGGCTTGTGAGTTGGAATCTCGAATCTCTTCAATAAGTAAAGCAGGAACCACTGGGACGTATTCCTTCTTTGAATTCCCTCACAAATCCAACATTTCTTCCACTTCACACTGGGTATAATTCTATGCTCTTTTGTCCAGGACTAGTAAGGCAGAGATGTTACCTGACTTTTATATGAGACAAAAAAATCCTGGGATGATGTCTGCTTTCAACTGATCAGGCTATCTCTGTCTTTATATCTTTCCCATTGATCAATGATGATGAATAAAAATGACAGTCAGCCTTACCAAGTGTTTTTTACAGTGAAGAGTTGATCAATCATGTAACTACTGGTAATTAATTAACAACTAATAGAAATATATTCAGTAATAAATTAAACACATTAATTTCAATTATACTCTCCAACTTTATTCTTCTTAAGGAATAAATAATAGCTCTCATTATCTGCACTTTATGGAAAAATAAATACTATGCTTTTCTCTCCCTTCCCTCTGTTTTGATTCTCATCAATCCATGTATGTTGGCACCAGAGACATTTTTTTGCAAGACAAAATATGCAAGTCTGATAGTGCTATGTATTTGTTCTGCTCTCTGCTTCTATTCAGTAGCTATATAAAATCTGCCTCAGATTATCTCACAGATGAATGGAGGATATATTATTAGAATTTTGAAAGCCTATTTTGCTTTCTAAAGACTTGGAACTGTTTTGAGAGAAAGCAGAGCTGGAACAGTACCAAATACTCTTTCCTACCATTAAATTCTTTTACAGTTATATTCATGCTTTTTGTAATAATGTAGCCATGTTTTAATGTTCACATTTTGCCCCTTTGGTCATTGTTAAGTCTTCCCTTATGCTGTAAAACTACTTGTCTGTCATTCCCTATTATAAAAACATTTTAGACTCTGAAAGGTGATATTACTTTTGCTGAACTAATGTGAAAGGTAAAGGAAAGGTCACTGGCACCACAGCATGGAAGTAAGCACGGGTCAGATCTCCAGTGAAGTGGACTGTTATTATTAGATGCTGACTTACTCTGATAGTGAAGTGGTTTTAAAATGATGCTATATTAATTAGAAGGCTTTAGAAGCACAGTGTCAAGAGTGAGATCAACTGACACATTTTCCCATACCTAACTGCATAATCCTATTTCCTAACATAGATCCATGTCCTTCTTTAGCCCCTCAACTATTAAAACATTTATGAGAATGCCTGCAGCAGTAAGGCCTCCGAGAATCTCTTCTGACACCTAACACCTTTGCACCTGCTTTTTTGGGTTTCACACCCCTCCTGCTAATGTTTGATATTGCATCTTATAGCAGTTCCATAACACAGCTGCTGTTTTGGGTAGATTGACACTTTGACCAACTGCATTGGAAAGCAACTCATCATGTGCTTTAAGCAAATTCAAAGCCCTAAGCAAAGAAGGACAACATGAAACCCTTTCTAATGGAGATGCTACCTAGCCAAGCAATTGGAAAACTGCTTCTGAGACTGAAAAACATATTGACAGAAATGTTGGCCCAACTACAGTCAACTGGACACTTTCCAGTGATTTAAAATGAAAAATTTACCAGAGGCTGGCTTCCCAATAGCAACTTAATCCTTTATTACAGTACTCCTCTTTGATTTGTGGTCCTGAAAAATCCCACAAATAAAATGCTATTTTTAACAAATCTTATACATGACTCCTCTGCAACTTACAATTCCATTTTTAACAAGTATGATACATGACTCCTTTGCAACCTACAAAAAATCTTACAGAAGTCAAGATTTAATAGATTCTTTATAATCCCATTCAATAAGACAGGAAGGACCTACAGGTGAGTTCCTCCAGTGCTTATTAGATAGTGAAACCTCTGGCAAGTTATTGTCCTGTGCATTTGATGACATTTTTTTTTTTATAATTGTCACACATATTAAAAAAAAAAAAGTTAATAGCAATTAAATGAGACAGGTTGGAAGCATACGGATTTCAAGAATAATGTGCTGGTAAAACAACCTAATATTTTACATTTCCCACCTACCAGGTAATGGCTTTGAGATGGGTCAGTCACTGATCACAAAGACAAGAAGTTACATGAATGTGCCCAGTGGGAACTTATTTGAAACCTACACACACACACACACACACACAGAGCTCATGCCTCTGTTCTTCCTGCTAAATGTGTGGCTTTGATGAACAAGACTGGACAGACAATCAAAAAGGAGACAAAAGAGATTGAAAATTTTCCAGTTGCTGAACTTCTGTTTTAAAGTATCAATTGGAAACATATTAATGTATAAAAAGTTATTTATGTCTACTCTGGATACTGTTGTGCTTGAAAACCATAGGTGACTAATATTAATGCCTAATAAATACCTGATCATGTCAGGGTGTTTTTAGGGTCACACCTGTTAACATTATTAAACTATTTAAGAGACAACTATGTATAATTATATTTTTTTAGGTAAGTAAAGCAGAGAAACAGCACCAGTTGTAACTCCTGAGACCATAGAAAGCTTTTACAGATGGAATACATTGCTAGAGCTATAGATCATCAATATAAGTAAGCTAATTTGTGATGTAAAGACTAGAAGCAGCCTGGGCTGCAGTTATCATACAGTGATGGAATTCACAGTCCTGAGGTATATGTGTCAGTCAAAGAGTAAAGTCGGGACCCTGAGCTTTAGGAAAGCAAACTTCCAGCTCTTCAAGAGCTTAGTCAATAGCAATCCCTTGGGAAACTTATATCAGGGGCAAGGGTGAAAAACAGAGCTGGCAGATATTTCAGGATGCCTTCCATAGTGCACAAGATCTTTCTATCCCCAGGTGTAAATGATCAGGCAAGGATGACAAGGGACCAGAATGGCTAAGCAGGAAACTGCTGGTCAAACTAAGGGGAAAGAAGCAAATACATAGCAGAAGCAAGGATAGGTAATCTGAGAAAACTATAGGAACAAAGTCCATTTGTACAGGGATGGGGTGAGGAAGACCAAGATGAAGATATATATGATATATGGATCACTGCATCCCTGTGAATCTCCATGGGCTGCAGGGACACAGCTGCCTCCCCACAGTGCACCAGGGGCTGAAGCAGAACCTCAGCTCTGGTGCCTGGAGCAGCTCCTCCCCTTCCTTCTTTGCTGATCTTGGTGTCTGCAGAGTTGTTCCTCACGCAAGTTCTCACCCTGCTCTTCTCTGGTTGCAACTACATCTACACAGTAACTTTTATTTCATTGTTAAATATAACTGAAGCATTGCTGACACCATTTCTGACCAGCCCAGACTTGGCACTGGCTCTCCCAGACTCGGAGGAAGCTTCTAGCAGCTTCTGATAGAAGCCACCCCTGTAGCACCCACACTACCAAAACCTGACCACACAAACCCAATAGAGTATGCCAAGGCACAGAGAAGGTTGAGGTGATTCAGGACAGCCAGCAGATCTTCACCAAGGAAATGTTCTGCCTGCTCAGCCTAGTGGCCTTCTACAGTGGAATGACTCCATCAACAGATAAGGAAAGAGATACACAAGTCATCTGCATGGATTTCTATAAAGCCTTTAACACGGTTCCCCACAAGATACTTCTTGCTGAGGTGGAGAGGCAGAGATCTGATGGCTGGAGTGGTCAGTGAAGGAGGAATTGGCAGGGTGGTGTCATCCCCTGCATACTGGTCAATGTCTCAATATCTGCAGGGAAGTGGGTGAGAAGGGGTGTGCCTCAGGGGTCTGTACTGGAAGAGTGTTATTCAATTTCTTCATCAATGATGTAAGCAGTGAGATCAAATGGACCCACTACAAATTTGCAGGTGACACAGAATGGTGCAGTTGACCTGTTTGAGTGATGTGTGTGATGTGATGTGACATAATGTGATGATTGATGTGATGTGATGTCATCTGGAGGGATGCAATGTCATCCAGAGGGATCTGGACTAACTTGGGAGCTTGGTCCACTTGAGCATCATCAGATTTAATAAGATCAAGTGCAAGGTGCTGCACCTGGTTCAGAGCAACCCCAGTACCAGCACAGGCTGGGGGATGAACAGATGGAGAGCAGCTCTCGGGCTGAGAGTCCAGAAGGACCTGGAGGTGCTGGTGGATGAGGCTGGACATGACCCAGCCATGGGCACTCCCAGCCCAGAAAGCCAAACGTGTCCTGGGCTGCATCCAAAGCAGTGTGGGCAGCAGGGGAGGGAGGGGATTCTGCCCCTCACCTGGAACCTTGCATCCAGCTCTGGAGTCCCAGCACAGGAAGGACATGGAACTGTTGGAGTGAGTCCAAAAGAGAACAGAAATATCAGAGTAATGGAAAACCTGCTCTGTGAGGACAGGCTGAGAGAGCTGGGGTTGTTTAACCTGGAAAAGAGAAGGTTTTCTCAGTTTTCTCTCAGAGGGGAGACCTCACTGAGACCTTTCAGTTTCTAAAGTGGGCTTAAAATAAAGATGGAGACAGGTTTTAGTAGACTGTTGTGATAGGACAAGGGGTAGCCCTTTTAAACTAAAAGAGTTTAGGATAAGACCATTTAAGGAAGACATTTTTAATAATGACAATGATGAAACACTGTTACAAGTTCCCTAGAGTAGTGGTAAACACCCTGTTCCTGGAACCCTTCTAAGTCAGATTGCATGGGGCCTCGAGCAACATGTTCTAGTTAAATATTTTCCTGCCCATAGCAGGGAGGTTGCTTGTAAAGGATCATTGCAGATCTTTTCCAACCCAAACCATTCTACAGTTCTATGATTTTGAAAGGTCTTCATGTCTGTGCCTGCTTGCTTATATTGGACTTAGCTGAAACTGCGCATCACAAATACAAAACAAGATTTAATTTGATGTTTCAAAAACACAGTGTTTTAAAGCAGCCATGAAGCTTCTTTTAATTTCTCTGAATTTCAAAGATCAGTTTATACAGGACTGACATAAAAATGTAGACATTCACGGATAACTCTGCTTGACAAATTATTCATATGCTTTGACAATCTCTAACTCCTTCACGTTGCGCTACCCAGATGATACAGAAAAAATTTTGATCGTTTACTAGGATGCTCAGATGTAGTATTGCACACTGTTCAAGGCAGAATAACTTAAAAAAAAACCCCTTTTAATTTGTTTTCTGTATCAGAGCATCTATTGCCAGCATTTCTGTCTTGTTCCTGGTACTTGCCTGTCGTGTGATTGACAGCATGTGCCGTACCAGATGGTGTGGATGGAGGAAATTAGAACTTCCTCATATTCCCTCTCTTCTCGTTTAAGTTCCTTTGGGTAACATAGATACTGTTGGCTGCAGCAACGTTATTGGCAGAAAAAAAAGAAAGCCACAACAAAGCTGTCTTTTTGAAATATCATGCACAGGAAACTCTAATAGCATGATTCAGTAAATAACTGTAGAAAGTAATACTTTCTGAAGAAATCATACCAGAAAATAAGGTCAGAGCAGCTTTTCTACTTTTATCAGAAAATATATTATTTATG
This sequence comes from Alaudala cheleensis, assembly GCA_013398995.1. NCBI lineage: Eukaryota > Metazoa > Chordata > Aves > Passeriformes > Alaudidae > Alaudala > Alaudala cheleensis. The sequence goes on along the minus strand of VWYE01008528.1, from coordinate 341,149 downwards.
ATACAGGTTATTTTTCTAGAAGAAGAAATTTATTCCATAACCTCTAAGATGATGATAGTGAGAGGAACTCTATCCAACAGTTAAAATATGAATATCAGCATCATCTAATTCTTAAATTCACTCCAAAATGTACAAGAAATTGAGAAATAAATCCATCCATCTCCTCCTCCTCTCTCTTACTAATATATAGTATCCAGTCTAATCACACTAGGGTAATAGGGGCTGGATAAGGTACAGAGCGTGCCTCTCCTGAGCATCTTAGCTAGAAGAACAAAGCCCTCTCCACCTAAGAATCTTATGAGATATGTGTCCTATCAGGGACACATCAGGGTGGTAAGCCTCATAGTGTACCTTCCTCTGCTAAACTTGGCTACTGAGGTCTGGAAGTATATGTTAAAAGCTATAAATCTAATGCCATGGAGGTTGATTTTTCTTTTATGTATATTTATATTTTATTTCAATTTATATTCTCATTCATGTCCAGTAAAAGACATTACTAATTTGCAAGTGTGGCTAATACTGATTTGAACTTCACTGCATATCCATAAACTTTCTCTGCCAAATTTTCCTTTCAATTGATACTAATGAAATATTGATCTTGACTGTAACTTTTTTATTATCTAAACCTGTGAGACATACAATGATAGAATAAATTTTTAAAAATTGAAAACTAGACATTGAAACTGATTGCTCTTCCTTGGACATAATATGGAATGGTATGAAGTCCTAAGCCTTGAAAAACTAAAAGATGAGAGCACACATCCTCAATTTTTTTTTTTTTTATGTAGCATCAGATTATGTCATTTTAAGATTTAGTGAGATGACTTACATACTGATGAAAGTGGCATTTGCAAAGAGCTTTCTGCTAGAAATGAGCAGACATGTGAGCAATGTGTTTTCCTTCTGATGCTATGGCACAAGGCACATCCCACAAGGAACTGTTCTAAAGCACACCCAAACAAAAAACTGAAAAAGTCCAGGCACTTGGACATACATGTTCTTAATAGGCTGATACAGCTACTCCATGAGTTGCATTTGGACAACAATAATACCATGGATTTGGATGGGGTGTCTCTCTGGCATGTGGTGTCTTTTAGTCTTTGTAAAAATAAAAAACCAAGGCAAAATTAGACTTTATTAATTTCTCTTGGGCTACAGTTGGCTTTTATTACTTTTGACTAAGTTTTACACTGAAGAATACTGATGCTGTTTTCACACACTCCTTTAATCTTACCAGAAGAAACTTCTAAGGATTTGAAAGTCAAATAAAAATTTAACTTCGTAACAGATGATAAACAGAAAACATTTTTATCAATATTCTGTGTTATTTTTTCTAGTTGCCAAGTTTTCTCTTTCTTCCTAATGTTATAAAAGGAAGCCATTTTCCTACCAAAACAAATCTTACACATATTTGCTTGCTTATGCTCTCCAATTCCCAGTACTGGCTCCACATGAGAGATGAGACCAACCCTTACGAGCATTTCGCTGGATTAATGGATGCTACCAAAAATTGTGTTAGGCAATAAATTATAGAATTTAACTTGGTTCATAAATATTTGTATGGCTTGTCCATGACAAGGGATTGGCAACAAGGTGGAGCGTTCAGGGGAAGACACTCTGCAGGAAGACACCAGAGTCTGCCCCAGTTGGATACCAGCAATTCCAGATGGCTACAGTGGACAGAGCACAGGACCCAGCAAAGCCCCTCAAGCAAAGTGTGTGGTGCCACTCTAAAAACTGATCTAAAAAGAGGAAAAAGTCCACCAGAGAAGTGAGGAAAATAAAAAGAGTGAGAAAGAACAGAGGGAATACCAAGTAAAAGCAGAAGAAGGTGGAGGTGCTGCAGGGTGAAGTAGATCAAACCATGGCTCATGGAAGACTCATTTTGTTGCAGATGGATATTCCTAAAAAAAGCTCATCCATAGGGACCCCATATAAAAGCAGAACAAAAGTGTGAGGATGAAGGAGAAGCAGCTATAAACCACAGTGTACTGGCTGTAACTTCCCTTGCACCCTGTGCTACTCAAGGTAGCAGAATCTGAAATGAAGTTGACCTTGGGAGAAAGGGGAGGAAAGATTCTTTTTGGTGTCGTTGTTTCTTACTACTGAAACATATATTGACAAATATTAAATTAATCTTCCCAAAGTAGAATCTGTTTTCCCTACAAAAGTAAATGAGAAGCAATCTCCCTGTCTTTTATTTTGAACCATGAGATTTCTCAAAGTGTTTTCTCCCAACATCTCCCTCGTCGTGCTGAAGAAGGGGATGAAGTGATCAGACAGGTAATTTGGCTATTATCCAAAGCTAGCCCAGCACTGTCTTTCTGTTTTCCCTTTTTAGACTGTTTAGACTAATTCAATATTTTAATTCGTTAAATAATTACCTGCTAATCACTATAAGTGTTTGTGTGAGAGTCAACATTAGACACCTATTATGTTAGCAAGGATACTGGTGTAATTGTTCTGAATAACATGAGCCACAGTGAGTACACTTTGCAGCATTTCACATCATTCAACAAAAATGTTCCTTTAATTATATGTTCAAAGTTGCCCTTGATATGTTGATTCTGAGAAACTGAGTTTATAATCTAAATCAGAAGAGCTTGTGTAGCATACCTCCCAGATCACTACAAATATTAATTGAGTTTCAGCCTCCAGAGAAACACAGTAGGTAACACCAATATTTTTCTTCTACAAAAGTATTACTTTTGTACATACTAACATGATGTTGCTTGCAGTTTTTACTGTTATATAAAGTTATATGCACAACTCCATTTTTTTCCATAGGTTTTAAGTGGACCATCAGGCCTTAACCTACATTCAGCTCTCAATCTCATGGAATAGGAGACTTTCATAAGGCAACAATATTTTTGAGCTCTCCAAAACAAACACCAGTCTCTCAGGTTCAGCTTTGGAAAGACTTACACACACAGGTAGGTTTACATGCAAAGGCCACCCATAATACATGAACATGGGTAAATCTTTGCACTGCAAAACCTCTTTAAGCAACTGGGAAAATACACAGTGATTTTAAAATAGCAATGACTGTGGGTAAATTTATGATCCCCAGGTTTGAATATACTCAGTATTCTAAGATAACTTTATTTAATTCCTTTGCCTATTCAGGATTTTCTGATTCCATTATGATTCCCTTTTGATAGTTGAATTCCATCTGTTTCATTCCCTGGTTTTGCTGTCCAAAGGAAAAGAGGCAGGAGACAGGAGAAAGGACAATGCTTATTCTGTTGCTAACATTTCTTTCTCATGCCCATTTATAGTAGGAAGGTTCACTCTTTGTTTCCGTTTTGTTTACACCATTTTTTTAGCATTTCTGATCAGATAAACTACTTTACAATGAAAAGTCAGCAGAGAAAATTAATTACTATTACTTTCCTCAGAAGAGAACATAAGCAGGACTAAATCAGATCTCACATAAGTTTAATCCACTCCAACACTGCCTGTGAATCACCAGTAACAGATGTTCAGAGGAAAAGTGGGAATCAGTAGACACTTTTCCCTACAGATCCCTCTATTCACCCCACAGAAATCAGGATATTAAGAACCTAAGAAATACAGATGACAGCTAAAAGTGTGGTTAGATATCAGTCAATGATTTTATTTCTCCCTGACAATAAGTTTCAGAGCAGCTGTGGCAGAGAGCAGTTATGCAGCCAGCAGAAAAAAAAATTATGTTGGTGCATGCCTGGGAGTCCTTTTCTCAGTCTATTATACATTCATCCCATTCCTCACATGTAATATCCTTTTCAGAGAGATATTTGTGCTTGTAGCAAAATGCAGTGCTGTTTATAGAACTCTCCATACAGTTTTTAAAGGAAAACAGACACTGGGAACAACATGTGTATGTGAATTTGACTATCAAGATGCACTTCATTTTTACAGAAAACAGCATTTTGCAACATTTTGCTCATTACCACAGCCAAATCTCCTTTAGGATCCTGTCCTCCTTCATATATCAGAATATATACAAGTAAATATTAGTCAGTTGAAAACCGAAACAAATTATCTTGGCCTATTTAAGTGCTTCTAAAGCATTTTCAATTATATTACTACAAAAAACGTTGTTAAAAACTGCATTTCAATCACAACTGCAATGTGATTTAATCTGTTAAGAAAAGATTTGAACACTGTGATAAAACACCTTTTAAGCCAAATAAAAAAAAGATGGAAACGAATATAGATTATCTTACTTCAAATGGGAGCTCTGTTATTTCCATATTTCCAGACAAATCCAGTTTTTCTAGATTTTCACAATCACCCAGTTCTGGAGGAACTGACTTCAAATTATTGAAACTCACATTGAGCACTTTGAGGTTTTTTAAGCAGCCTGTGAGGGTAAGATAATTCAAATCAGTGTACTTAAAAAAAAAAAAAGGAAAAAAAAAAGAGAAAGCAAAAATAAAAGATATACCCAAGCAAAGGAAAAGCTCCTTATTGTGTTGATGGATAAGATTAATGAGCTTTTTTTTTGCAGTGATCACTAACATTTTGAGGGGCAAAAGTGCCCCTTAATCAGCAATGGTTTCGGAGTTTGAAAGGAGACACCAAAGACTTTCAAATATCTTGTTTCTTCCAATAATGAGATACCCCTTGACCTTAGCTGAAGCTAGAGAAGCTGGTTTTTGGCTTGGCCATTGTAGAAAATTTGCCTGCCAACTGAAACACATCTTAGCAACTTTTATACAACCTCTTCATTGGGAACAATCACTCCTATTAAACTTATTACATCAAGAATCCTGTCTTCTGCATTGCACACATTTGATCATATAATGGATTTCTGCATGTGTTTCATTGTTTTCTTTATTGTGATTTGTCATATCTACTGGCTTAATGTAAAGGTCATTATCATATTCTATGCTACATTTAGTAACAAAGATTTTTGTTTCTTCAAATTATAACATTACATAATTGTCAGCAAAAGGAGGGTTAGAAACATAATAAAATGGAATGTCCTGAAAAAAATGCAAGTTATTCTGTGATATAATCAAACTGGAAGAAATTTAAACATATCAAATAGCTGCAGTGTTAACAAAGGAATCATTAAATACATAATAAGATGAGAAAGTTTTATGGAAAGCCCAGTTGTTGTATTACATGAATGATCATGGAATTGCAGAATCACAAATAGTTTCATTTGGAAGGAACCTTCAAAAATCATCTAGTACAAAGCCCTGTCCAACCTGACTGAATACTTCCCATGATGAGTCATGCACAATTTCTCCAGGCATACTGATCCATGACACATTACCTTCAACATAAAAAATTTCTTACACCCAACCTACACCTACTCTCTTCCCATTTAAAGCCATTTCCCCTTGTCCTGTCACTACAGGCCCTGGTAAAAGTCTCCCCCTACCTTTCTCATAAATCCACTTTATATGTTGAAAGGCAGCAATATCATACCAACAGAACCTTTTCTTCTCCAGTCTAAACACTCCCAGCTGTCTCAGCTTTCCTTCACAGAAGTGCTCAAGACCTCTGACAATCTTCACAGCCCTTCACTGAAGCCATTAGCCATTCCAGCAGGCTTATGTCTTTCTTGTACTGGAAGCCCCAGGACTGGATGAAGTACTTCAGGTGGAGTCTCTCAGTGACACCCTCTCTTGAACATACGGGTCACACTTTTGCTGCAACTCAAGATACCTTTGGATTTCTGGGCTGCAAATGTTGCCAGCTCATATCCAAACCTCATTCACCAGTATTCTCAAGTCCTTCTCTGTGGGGCTGTTCTCAATCCATTCATCCCCAGATTGCACTAATATTTGAAGTTGTCCCACCACATGTGCAGATCCTGTACTTTCCCTTCTTGACTTCCATGAAGTTCACATGGACCCTCCTTGCAAGCTTGTCAAGGTGGTCCTGGAAGGCATCCCTTCCCGTAAGGACATCAACTGCATGTACTCAGTTTGTTATCATCTACAATATTCTCCTCCATTTATTTATTGTCCTACAGTAGTCCCTTCTATCAGTGACAGAATACAGCATTCAGAAGGAAATGTAGAAGAAACACAAATGCAATTCAGCACTTGGAAACTGGGAGAGAACAGTATCATCACCAATAGGGTCTCAAAGTGAACTAGATATTTCTAAAGCAAGACAAGACATACAGTGACCAAAAACTTACATTTATCAGAGTCCTAGGTCTGGCCAGGAGAGGGCTAATTTTTCCAGTAACTGATAAATGTCATGGCCAGGACCCAGAGGTTATTCTAGACCACCTCACATCTTTGTGAGGAATGGGAGAAAGAGACTTTCTTCCAGGAAGAAGGGGTTCTGGTTTGATCAAGTGAACCAGGTAGAGGAAGCCATTTGATTTATTAATTTGCTATTGTCAGGTTGGGTTTTTTTCTGTGTGAATTGCATCTTTTCTTGTAACTTCTGTCATTAGAATTGTGGTTGTTACAGTTTATTAACTTATTGCTGGTTCTGGTAAATTTTTCTTCTCTCAGTGTGTAATCTTAGTCTTTTGTTCCTCCCGTTCTGCTCTCCAGAAAGCTGCAGGGAGAGAAGGGGAAAGCCAGGGAGCAAGACGGAGTGGTGCGTGGTTTGAAGAGTCTCGGGGGGGTGGGCACTGAATTGGAGGGTACCATTCCTAAATCACAGCAATCTCTTTTCTATTTCTAATCAAAATTCTTTTTTTAAAGAATCTGGTGTTCCACTACATTTGGTTGACATTGCAGGGTACAAAGTGTCCTCAAGTCAGTGTCATAATAGTGATCTCATCCTTAAGACATTAACGCTTAGTTAAGCTTCTTCCAAAGCAAATATTGGCTTAGAGTTGCTCACCTTTTGCAATCTGTGGAAATCCTCACCAGAAGCTAATTGGTACTTCCACAGAAAAGGACAAAGAAGTATAGGGAGTAGCAAGTCCTACATTTTTCCCCTGAGAAATTGCTGTTGTCAGAGCCAGAGATCTGCAGTTTGACAGCCAATGCTAGCAGCCACCCGATCACACTGCATTTTACGTAAACCACATAGTTTCCCTTGGATACAACATTGCCTTCTAATGGAAGAGCATCATATTTGGACCACTCAAATGATCTCACATGTGGCAGACAAGGCATATATTGTGCAAACTCTATTATAAAAATCTCTACAGGTTGCAACAAAGAAAAACATAGGGTGTTCCACCTAGCTTCCTTCCAGTTTTAGTTCTGCCAGAAACTGAGGTATGTTTCAAAATTTAGCTGTCCTTTTAGGTTGTTTTTCTTTACTGCAAGCTGCTGGTTTAGTTAAAACAGAAAACATTTCTGTAAGGCTATAACCACCACTACTATCTGCCAACATGTGAACTACCTTATTCCAATATTTTTAAGCACCTAAAAGTAATAGAAGTTTAGTCTACTGCTCAGGAGGCCTCACCAGGTTTAGTATCATAATGTAGATGAAGATACTGTATCACATGCTAAGTGCCGTAACCATGAATCTACATTGCAACAAAATAATCACTGAAACAGAATTGACTTAAAATTAGAGCATCAGAAAAATCACAGTTTACTTCCCCAATCAATTAATCCCTTGTTAAAGGAGAGCAAATCCCATTGGAATGAAAAAAGAAACATTTATTCAGTAGCCCTGGAATGTTTTGCCTGTTCTTTCAGCACTGGAATATCATACTGGTTCTATCTGGAATGGAGTTGGTGCTTCTCATAGTAAGTCATATGGTGTTATGTTTTCAATTTATGACCAAAGAATGTAATAACTGAACAGTGCTAACACAGCAAAAAATTTTGTTTGTCACTCTGCCACCCCAGTGGGTCAGCTAGAAGTGAGCAAGAGGCTGAGAGGGGGCAGGGCTGAGATGCTCCATCCAAACTGACCAGAGGAACATGCTATAGCATATAATGTCACTTTCAGCAGAAAAAGCTGGAGACAGGTGGAATGGGAGTGGATGTGGATCAATTTGTGGTTTGTTTACATTTTCTCCTTAAACTGTCTTTATCCTGCTGCATGAGTTTTCTCGCCCCATCCTGCTGTGGGAGACTGGACTGCAGGGGACTGAGCAAGCTGTATGAGGCTTATCTGCTTATGAGTCTTAACCCACAACAGGTGTAGTTGCTAATTTTTTGGTCACCTCATTTTTACCTCTAGAGAAATTTCTACCTCTCTGTTCCATTTGTAATTGGAGAACTAACTACTAATGGACTACCAGGCAAGGCGTTTGGTGTTACCAACATGCTAGCCACTGTCCTTTCTGACTCTGTTCAGACTGTCATCTCTGGTCAGCAGAACCATTTATGAAAAAGAAATCACAAAAATGTAGCAGCCTTTCTGGGTAGTGTGATGGACTCAAGCACAGCTTGTCTGTCTGTCTTTCACAGCACCGAACACGTATGTCAATGCTCCCAGCATTGGTTTGCAGGTATGAGAAAAAAGATAAGTAAAAAACACATCACATTGTTTCTTGCAGTTTACAACCTCTCTCTAGCACAATAAAAGGGCACTACAGATTCTACAGTCAATTTACAGTAATTACAGCGACTAAGATTATGAAAATTACTGGGAAAGGGCATGAGTCATGCAACAGAATATTATTTCCATAACAAACTCAGAACAATATAGATGAATGGGATGACATTTGCCAAGATCTGCCTTCAGGGAGCAATCTCTTGGAATTCTATAGGGGTTATTTTTCACCTCTACCTTCAGTAGATTAAGTTATGCCACCTGATAAGTAGCAGTAGTTAAGCATTAACATGCCCCCCAGGGTGATAAGACACATATAAGTCTAACCAGCATCTCCTGGATAAAATCTTGGCATGACCACTCCAGATAATCACATTTTTTTATTTCCTACATTCCATTTGAAAAGTAGGGGTTTTTTTTTTCCATCTGCTGCTGTTATAAGTTACTAGGTTTCATAATTTTCTTTATTTGGAATAATCTTCAGATTGTTAGCCTAAATTTATTTGTAGAAGTATTCATTCTTTTGTCTTGTTCATCTTTAAATGGGCTTTTTTTCTTCCCTGGTGTTTACTTCTGATGTTTTCATAGGTAACAGACATCTCAGAATTTATTTTACTAGCCTGAATAAGACATTATTTCTAGTCTCTGCTGACAAAATAAAAATTTCCCTTCTTAAATGGTCCTAATAGACTTATTTTGCATCTGTTCTCATCTAAAATTACTGAATAGTCCTCCTGTGACTGTTAGATTTGGAATTTCATTTCTTCAGTTTTTTGCATTTAATGATCTCTGACACGTTGCACGAAAACTGAATACATGACCTTGAGCTCTGCAACTCTGAATTTAATATCTGCATTTTTTCCGAAGCCAATCTGTTCATCAACCTTACCATAATTCCACCAGTTTTGCAGTGACAACACACAGACAAACCGTGTCAGAAAATTCCTGAAAATTACTAAGTGATAAAGTCAAGACTGATCCTTGAGAAAATCCACAAATTATCTTCTTCATAACCAACACCTTATCTTTCCAAATAAACATGTTTTTGTCTTCAGTTTAACAAGTCTTTTGCTCATTTTTACAGTTGTGGCATCAATATCTATTCTGTTAGAGTCAAACTCATTTTCCAGTTCTCTGTATCAAATACACCATGGAATACCAGCTAGACAAGATCTGATACTTGAAGCTCAATCATTAATAGAAACCAAATTAGTTGGGAACAATTTGCTTTTCCTTTATAATTTTTTTTTTCATTTCAACCTGGTTTTCATTCAGCATCATATCTCTAACGACTTCTTCCTCTAAATAACTGTTTAAAATTTTTACAACCAACAATGTAGATAAGGATAGAGTTAGGCTATATAAACTGCTGGAATGGTAATCCAGCAGATTACCAAGTGAGATTACAGAATGAGATCAGCCAGGCTCTTTGTCTGAGAGAGAGCACAAATATGCCACTATAAAAAACATCCATGAAAAGAAAAGGTTCTCAAATCCTGTGTCTTGACTGAAGGAGCACAAAATTGGGGAGGGATGAATCACAAAATAGTCTTCAAATTCCACTGACATTGTAATTTGGAGGAGAGGGAACAAGAAAGGAAGAAAGGCAGTATGTAGGACTTTCGCAACTCTGAAATATGCATCTAGAGATTCATCTATGTCTTCTTAGTGCAGAAGCTCTCCACCATCTTTGGTATGCTGGCCAGTCAACATCAGGCTCACTGAGCATGTAATACAGCCATTGAGGCAATTTTAGGAGGGGAGGGAGGAGGTGACATCCTTTCCATGACTTCACAAACATAAAGCAGGATTTGACTCCTACATGTTGCATATACATTCAAATAGTATTCAAGCACAATTCTGAATTAAAAGTAGTAATAATAAAATCATTGCTGTACAATACTGCTTTTAACTATGCTTGATGTCATTGAATTTTCATCCCATAAAATATGTAAATTCTGGAATTAAACGGCTAACATCTCTCTGTTTTCCATGGAGAGGCAATAAAAGGCCTCCCTGAAAGTTTCCCAATTAAGATTTTTTTTTTTTAGATGGGAGATCCAGTGTCATAGTTGTTGCATTTATTCACAGTTTAAATTTTTAATTAATTTTTTAAAACCTGAATTAGTAATTCTCTTATTTTGTATAAGCAATGCAGGATTATAATAATGGTAGTACAAATTCACCTTTTACACAAGCCTACATTAGTGGTCCTAACAAGGTGTCAGAGGAAAATACAGATGAGGTTACAGAATGCCTTTATTATCTAATGGTCCTTTTCAACGTAGATTGAATGTAGGGCCACTTGTGCAAGCTGGAGTAAAATGCTAGACAACTTTTTACATTAATCTGCAAGCACAGAATCATTGAATTATGAAATGGCTTGGGTTGGAAGGGACCTTAAAGATCATCTAGTTCCAGCCCCGCTGCCATGGGCAAGTTCACCTTTCACTCTACCAAGGTTCTCAAAGCCTCATCCAATCTGGTCTTGAACTTCTGAGGATGGGTCATCCAGAGCTTATCTGGGCAACCTGTTTAATTGCCTCATCACCCTCTGAGGAAAGAATGTCTAATATCTAAACTAAACTTATTCTATTTAAGTTTATGGCCATTACCCTTTATCCTGTTACTACATGCCCTTGTAAACAGTTACTACAGCTTTTTTTATAGGCCTCCTTCAGATACTGAAAGGCCACCCCAGTTCCTACCAGCTGAACAAGCTCTCTCAGCCTGTCATCGTAGGAGAGGTCCTCTATCCCTCTAATCACCCTTGTCTCTTTCCAGTGATATCACACCAACAGTTCCATATCCTTCCTGTGCTGGGACCCCAGAGCTGGATGCAGTCAGAATCCCCTCCCTCCCCTGCTGCCCACACTGCTTTGGATGCAGCACAGGACATGTATGGCTCTCTGGGCTGGAAGTGCCCATGGCTGGGTCATGTCCAGCCTCTCACCCACCATCCTTTCTCAGCAGGGCTGCTCTCCATCTGTTCATCCCTCAGCATGTGCTGATACCAGAGTGTGCCTCAACCCAAGCACAGCACCTTGGTCTTGTTAAACCTCATGAGATTCACAATGAGCCCAGTTCCTGAGCTTGTCCAGGCCCTCTGTCTGACAGACAAGTTTACCCATCCTTCAAACAAATCACCCACACCACTCAGTTGGGTGTTGTGTGCAAATTTGCTGAGGGTGCACTCAAACCCACTGTCTAAATCATTGATGAAGACACTGAGTAGCATTGTTTTCCATGCAGTCTCCTTAGCCCACCACTTCTCACAAACATCCATCCAGACCCTGAATTCTTGGCTAGTACACTCCAGATGAGACCATCTAGCCAATTGCTCTGAATCCACTGAACAGCGCACATATCACATCAGTGCCTCTGCACTTTAAAGAGAAGGATGTGGTGGAAGACCATGTCAAAGGCCTTACCAAAATCCAGACAGATAAGAGCCCTTCTTTTGTCCATGGACACTGTAGAAGGCCAACAAGTTGATCAGGAAGGACTTTTCTTTAGTGAAGCCATGCTGGTTTCCTCAAACCAACATCCCCCCCGCCTCCTCCCCGCCCTGGTTTCTGTGTGCCTTAGCATAGCTTTCAGCAGGATCCCTTCCATGATTTTCCCAGGGACAGAGATGATGCTGATAGGTCAAAATATCCCAAGGTCCTCCTTTCTACCTTCTTCTAAAATGGACATAATGTTTCCCATTTTTCAGTCAGCTTAGTGGCCACATTACCTCAAGCCTCTGGGATGCATCTCATCAGTTCCCATAGACACACCTATATTCAGGTTCCTCAGGTGGTCATGAACCTGATCTTTGCTTACAGTGCATGTGACTTAACTCCCTCAGTCCCTGCCCTCAGTGCCATCCACTCAGGAAGTGTGAGAAGAGGGGATGCCATTGAAAACTGAGTCCAAAATGTCAAAAATTTCCTCATAAAAAAAGTCAACTTGCAACACTAGTGTTTAATACTGCCTGTTCAAACTGGGCATGTAAGCAAAATTTTCCTGCATTTCATACAAGACTGAGCTGTTGGACAAATAGCACTGAATACTGAATAAATGACAAAGGTAACATATGAGTTTGCAGTTCCTCGAGCAAGCACTAAAAATAAGAATATGTATTTTCTTCTTGGAAACTCACAAAATACATTGGGAATCTTTTTAATAGGAAAAGCTATTTTAGGTATCGAGAAATCACTTAAAATTCTATCACTAACAGTTTTCCCATCTGAGTTCTAGAAAATTGGATTAATGATATGCACAAAGGAAATTTTATACAGCAATAGAAAAGAGCCAAAACTCCCCAATGTTTTCTTAATAAAATATGTCTCAAAAGCAGTTAATTTTAATCCTAAACATTTGGAAAATCAAAATTGGGAGAAGACATAGTACAAATATTTCATTAACAGATCTTTGAAAAGTATAATGGATAATTTGTGGGACAAAAAAATCTCAATAAAAGCTTACAGTTCCATGCCAGCACAAAGTCTTTGGGAACATATGAAACTTCAGTTCACTATTTCCTATGTTAATATGAGAATATATTGTTAATATGAGAATATATTGTTATATATAATGTTATAGCAATTACTAATATATCAGCACTCCTTTATATGCAGCAACTACACTGCAGCCACATAGTCAAAGCCAGAGCTGTAATTTCCCTCAGAAGACAAAGAAAATCCATTAATGCTTTTTTCTGTTATTCCTAGACAAGCCATTTTAAAACAGATAACTCCATTTTGCGGTCTTCTTTTTTATTCTTTACAATTCTTATTAAAATATTTGTTATTGCACAAAAACTATCAACTCAAAAGTATTCTCAGCTGTCTTCTGTTACAAATTTGTTCTTGTTCATGAACACATGTAACCATAAAAATGTGATTTGAATTATCTGATAATGAAATCAACTCTTTCTTCTCTCTGATTCATAGTGGAGCATTATGTCCTAAATCTGGTAAAGCAGAAAGACAAACTTCAATATTCCAGAACTCCAGAAATTTCTACTGCAGCAATAATTTTTTTTGTTGAAAATATTCTTATCACTCCATGCTCTCTCATACCTTTACCTCTTGTGAGAATCAAAAGTTGTCATAATATGGGTCACCTCTGTCAGGTGATTTGTTGATCTAAACTTGACTTCAATTCTGTCTGAAGATTGAAGACTCAACAAGATGCATGTCACTACCAACAGCAAATATCTCAAGTCATTGCTCTCAAGTACATTTTAGCTGTGGTATTTACCTAGTTATTGCTGTTTTGTAAGCAGAAAACAAAATGATGAATACCTTAGTGCTTAACCTCTCCAGACACCTTATCTTCTGTTTTAACACTCAGTCCTCACTGTTTGCTTTGATAGAGTTCCCAAATCAAACCCACATCAATAATTTTCATTGTGAAAATTTAGTAGATCAATTGGCATATATAAATATACTTAAAGTATGAAAGGTTTCATATAGAAGCATTATTCAAAAACTTCAAAATATCCAAGACCTTTCATAATATTGTCTAATGAAAATAATTAACATTTCCAATAGACATTTAATATTCATCTCTGTATGCATATATAGTACGTGAAATAAAAGCAAGCATGTCCCCTTACACATAAATAAAGAGAGCATTACACAAATTGAGACAAAGTTCCCCTGTAATTTATGTCACAACAAAAAGGGCAGTTGCACTGTCTTACAAACAGGTGGCCTATCAATACACAACATTCAGTAAGACCGAACAACAGAGGGAAGCTTTGGCAAAAAAAAGTGTTGATCAGTTCAGGTACACAGTCTTGGAGTGGGTTTTTGTATCATTTATTTTTACATCAGTGATTATGCATCATTTTCTGGATAGCCTAGAATTACTACTGTGATGTAGAATTATATATAAATCACACACACACACATATATATATATATATACAAAGTACACATATATACATGTATGTATAAGTGGTATCTATGGAATAGCAAATTTGTTAATTTGGTTATGCAGTGTCTAATGTTTAAATCTATGTTTCCACAGAGGAGTGCTTAGATTTAATGAATCTTGAAAAATAAAATTTCTGAACATAAGTTCCCAGGTAAGATGACGATGGTGGGTATTGTAACACCATGTCTGAGGGAAGCCCTATAACAAAGCATTTGCTAACATCCTCTGGCCCTTCCAGGCAAACATTTACATAAAAAACAGCAACAAAAACATTGAAAGAAAGAAATCATGGGTATAAGCTCATGGGATAAACATAAATAAGCAAAGGGAAAGTGAATAAATGGGAATAACATAAAAGCTACTGATCAGCAGAAATCCCATAATTTTAATGCAATTGAAAGGACAGTGATTGCTACTAGAAACAATGAGACTTTTTTCTTGTTATCTAAAAAAGATCTGATACAGGCTCTACATTACCCTCTGCTAGAACAATCTACTTGTCCCCCAGTCTCCGGTGGTGTTCCCCAGGGCTCAGTGTTGGGGCCAGCTCTCTTTAGAGTCTTTGTTGTTGATCTGGATGTGGAGATCAAGTGTCATCTAAGTCAATTTGATCTACTAGAGGGCAGGAAAGATGTTCAGGGTCATCTGGATCAGCTGGATCAATGGGCCAAGGGTATGAAGTTCAATAACACAAAGAGCCAGAGCCAGCATCTTTCAGGGGCAGAAGAAGGGATTCATTCTGATCAAGTAAGTGTGTCTGGGTATCACTGCTTTGCCCTGTAACTGATGTTTTAGCTGTTTCCAGTAAATTTTTTTTAACATGATCTTTATGTTTTGGGCCTCAAATTTTCCTCTCCACACTGCTGAAAGGGGAGGGGAGATGGAGATGGGAATGAGCGAGTGCCACGTGGTTTGGAGTGCTTCAGTGGGAACATTAAATAGGAGAGTACCATTTCTAATCCATGACAGCCAGAGACACTGAGGTGCTGCAGTGTCCAGAGAAGGGCAACAGAGCTGGGCAAGGGCCTGAAGGACAAATTTTATGAGGAGCAGATGAGGGAGGTGGTGTTGTTGATCCTGGAGAAAAGGAAGGTGACCTTATCTCTCTCTCCCTCTGCCTGAAAAGGAGGGTGTAGCAAGGTGAGAGTCAGTCTCTTCTCCCACATGAAAAGTGAGACAAGTGAGAGGAAATTACCTCTAGTTGCACAAGGGGAGGTCTAGATTGGATACTAGAGAAAACATTCTTCACTGAAAGATTGTCCAGGCATTGGAACTGGCCACCCAAATAACGGGTAAAATTACCTTCCTTGAAAATGCTAAAAAAAAAAAAAATGTATGCATGTGTCACTTAGGGACATGGTTAGAGATTAACACAGTGGGGACTGGTTTATGGTTGGTCTCAATGATCTCAAAGACCATTTCCTGTCTTAACAATTCTAGGATTCCAAGATCTGTGTTCATGCCTTTACTGTGATTTTAATAGCATTAGTAATATTTTTTTTCTTAAGGATCATTTTCATTAACAATGCATTATTCTTTATTATGAGAATAAAGAAAAGCTTTTTCTGCCTCTACCTGCCTCAGCTTTTAAGCACCAACCCATTAAAACCCTCTATTTAATGGTTTAGGGTAGCCTCTAGCAGGAAACTTGCAGCCTTTCCCCTTCCTTCCATGCTATTTCTCCTTTCTTCCAAATTGCCTCTTATAAGTTGTTCATCCATTAAACTCACTGACCTGTCTGAGTTCTTCAATCAAAGTGCTGATAAAACAGTTAGTGTTCATTTTAAGCCCATCATCTCCTGTTTGTGTCTTGTTTATGATCTGTTAGTGTGTTTGAAACTATAAAATAGATCTCGATGACTGTGTAAAATTTTCTATCTAAAATATAGTGCCAGCAAATAAATCAAAAGCATGAGTGTTTCTTGACTAATAGAATACTAAAGGACTAGGAAGTTCTAGCTCAGATTTCTGTGTTTCAGGATGCTCTCCCTCTTCTTGTTTTTCTTAGTTAAACTTACAGTATCAAGGGAAATGGACTCTTGAAGCTGTTATCTCTTAGTGTACATAAGGAATGGTGCTCATGGGAAAGCTTAGGACTACTGTATTTAAAATCAAAGGATGAGATATTGATTCACCTGGTGCATGAGCTCGACAATGGTGAGTCCAAAATGAGCTCTTCAGCCTTCAAAGATGCCACATCTTACAGCTATATTTTTCCTTGTAAGTTCAGTAAATCCCTCTCAGTACTGATACAATCTGTCAAACAAGCTTTTCTATTATAAGATCCAAAAATATAGGAGAAGTGAGCATTAAAGTTATTTTTATTTAGTTTAAAATTGCAAGGGCCAAAGTATTCAAGCATTAAGAATTTGTTTCTCTAAAACCTATAACACCAAGTTAAGTAATTGAGATTAGATATTATGAAGAAATTCTTCACTGTGAGGGCTGCCCAGAAAAGCTGTGGAATCACCATCCCTGGAAACATTCAAGGCCATGTTGGAAAGGGCTCTGACCAAACTGGTCTAATGAAAGGTGTCCCTGCCCACAGCAGTGGGGTTGGAACTAGAAGACTTTTAAGGTCCCTTCCAATCCAATTTTTTCAATAAATCAATAACTCTATGATATATCACTTTAATAAATTAAGAACATTACTGAACTCTTTAAAAATATTAAAATTTATATTTTTTGCAGGATTCTATTTTTGGTTCCTTTTTCCCACAATCTTATGTTTCAATTTGTCTTGTTTGAAGCTTAAAATTCTGAAGTAATTCTATTTTTCTTAATCTGTAAGGAATATAAAATGCCACCCATTTCCACAAACAACTCTCTGTCTACTTGAATACAAGCAATAATTGCCATATTATCAGAGAGCAAAAATGTGCTGACTTTTTCCCATACTATATTCATGGTTTTCAATACAATTTGGCAAGTATAATCAAAGCCATAGCAATATAAAAATGTAGTGGGGACTGTTCAGTGTAAACAAGGAAGAAAATCATCAGTAAATTAACAAGAATATCCATGGATGCTCATTTCCCTGCAAAGGAGTTAAATGGTACGAGTATAAATGTCTGAGTATCTTGGACCAACTCACCAATCTCTGCTGGAAGATGGTTGATTTGATTTTTTGACAATTCCAGTACTCTCAGATCTTGAAATAGTGCAATGTAGGCTGGAATGGTTTGTATCAATGTATTGGACACATGCCATTCTTTCAGATAGAGCTGCTCTTTCAGAGACTCTGGGAGTTCCTGTAAATGACATAAGAACAGGTAAACAGAAAGCATGAAGCTAGAATTTTGTTACCCAGTTTCCAGACAAGGAGAAAAATGCACTTTGCTGTAATTATCTTGATGTAGAATGGTAGTTTGCCAAAGCCTTATAGAACCTGTCTACTTTTGAAAAGCACTGCAGCTGTCTCCATCACATATTCATTTTTTTAAACTCCTAATGCAATTATTTGCTCCAAAGCAGAAACCTATCTGAAGAACTCAATCTGCTTGGTGTCTCACACATTATTTCCTTTTTCCAGATGGAGGATATCTTTAAAACACATTTCAGTGCTTTAATTCACACATCAAGATGTAGTAAAATGTAGCACAGAACAGAGAGAGGAGCACATAGAGAATATCTAAATAGGGTTTACTGAAAAACAAAAGGAAAAAGGTGTGATTTTGTTCTGAATACCTGCCAATGTTTCAAAACTTTTTTTCCAAGAGTGAAAAGAAACCATTTCAGATACTGTACACACATATCACTTGGCTTAACTTCCTAAGATGTTGCAGGAATGTTAAAAAAAATTTAGAAGACTTCCTCAGAAAGAATAACATTTATTTTAAAATTTAAAAAAAAATTATTTTTAAATCAGTCTACATCTGCAAGTAATTTTTGATTTAGTCATGCAGATTCCTTTGCTTTCAAAATTCCAGTAATTTTGGAGTTTCCTGTAATTTCTGAGTAATTTTCAGATCATTCTATTTAACAAAATCTTCAATACATGAATGAAACTTAAATTTATGAAGCCTTTGATTCTTACAAAACCGCTTTAATTAATTGGTGTACATCTTTGTTTGAATTATGTCACCAAATTCTTTGAACTTGAAACCAACAAAAATCAATTACAAAAGCAGAAGATTAGATAATTTAAACTCCACTTTCTTAGGCACTGCATAATTTAACAGTCTTTCCTATGTCTTTATAACTGCACTGGTAACGTGGAATAAATAAATCTGGAAGAGTTTCTACCATCAACTTTAGTCTGTAAGAAGAGATGTGAGAGTTTCAGCCTTTGATTCTTCTATAAATTTCAGATTTTTTTCCTGTGCATGGAGAATATGACACAATAAGAATTATTGGCTTTTATAAAAAAGATATTGCCCTCTTCTTTTTTTTTCTTCTAGATTTCATAGATATCCCAAGACATTTGTAAGAATGATGCATTTGATTTTTTTTCTTTTTTTTTTTTTAATTAACGCTGAACTTCTGGATTAGCAATAGTGCTACTTAACTCTTAGTTAAATTAAAACATCTAATTGTAATTGTAGAGATACTGGACAACAGATCAGAAGCCTTTTTTTGGTCATTACTGCCTCTCATTTCAGTTCTTTTCAAATTTACACATGCAGACAAAAAAACCTATGTTTTGTTGTTCTGCCTTGCTACCTTCCCTTCCATATTTGATACAGATAATTTCATTTCTAACTTCATTTTTCAGTTAGGTGTGTGTGTGTATTGCACTGTCTATATTTGTCAGTTTATGACAATTAAAAAATAAAATGCCTCAAATGTCTCAGGGCTGATAGTGAGAAATGTCTCCAACTTTGAATTAGTTACTAGTTCTCAGCATCAATGGTGCACATTTTTATGCAGCAAAATAAAAGACAGTTTTTTAGTATTGTTTTCCCTACCTGTAGAGAAAGGAAAACTCGGCACACAGGGGATAATATTTAGCTGGAGTGTCACAGATATCTCTGTAGGGAAGAACCATGATTCAGGGAGAGAGATGAATAATCATATTGGAGGGGAAAAGATGCCTATGTTAACAGACTCTATTTCTTCCCAGTGCAAGTCAGTCTTTGCTTTTCTACTGACCTACTGGTTTTTTGCACATTATTGTCACAACACACCATCTCTCACTCTTTGGTGACAAATACAGCCCTTTCTCCTCTGAAGCCAATGCTGTTCTCCCACACTGAAGGGGCTACTCCACAAAATTCTCCTTGACACATTGAAAATGGTGCAGCATACAAAGCTCTCTAACTGATCTAGACAAAACTCATTCACCATTTTATGAAAATAAGGCCAAAATGCAAAAAATATTTATTATTAATGCATAAAGATTTTTTTTTCATTTTTATGTCTTCATTTAGACCTGTTTAGAGCTCCAAGATATTTCTGTGTAGCAACAGAAACGTATTTAGATAGGACTTTAAAAGAATAGAAGTAGATTCCGTTCTTCTACCACTGCTAACTTGCTCTTCTTTCTTGCAAATATTTCTTTATATCATATGATCATATTTATAATTTGCAAATACAAGCATGCAAATACTTTGCTACTGTGTGCTTTTTCCATAGTTTCCATTTTAAAATGCATTTATGTTTGTGTTGCTGAAACATAAA
Source organism: Alaudala cheleensis (assembly GCA_013398995.1). Lineage (NCBI taxonomy): Eukaryota > Metazoa > Chordata > Aves > Passeriformes > Alaudidae > Alaudala > Alaudala cheleensis. Next base: position 321,178 of record VWYE01008528.1, on the reverse strand, counting down.
TTGATATGATATTTTGCTTCATTACAAACTAGATAGAGATGGAAACTGAAACTTCCACAAGCTTTACACTTGCTTTACTCTCTGATTCTCTTTAGTTCTTTTGTAATCTTCTGCTACCATGCTAAAGCTGGCAGCCTGCTGATAATTTGCTGCATGAAGACTGGCACTTGGAGGATAGCCAGTCTTTTGACTTTAACAGCAAAACAATACCTCAAACGTGTTTGATTTTTGGAAGAGAAAGGAAGTTTTAAAAGGAAATAAATAATAAACACACAACCACTGGTTTCCAATTAGGAGATAATTCACCTGCTAGACCTGAGCCTGAACTGAAACTGTGATCAAAGCTTGAATTTGGTTTCTTTTCCAGCTCTATACTTTTATCTTTCAGAGGCAAAACAAAATTTTGGATCCAAATCTCCCACTCTTTTAAAATAATTTGAAGCTAGTTTCAGGCACTCCCTGCTGCAGCGCAAGATTGGCCCTGTCCCCATGTCCCCTCCTGTTGTCCCAAAACTACTGTGCATTGTCTTTCACCCAGCGTGCAAAAGGCCAATCAACACATAAGAATTCTTTGAGTAATTTACAGTTCTGCGCAGATAAAGTTGGTACACAGAGTAAAATTGGCATTCTTGTACCAGCATTTGGTCTCATTTGCACCTTCATTTAGGCAGAGGAATTTAATATCGAATTGTAACAGTAATTTACTGATAAAACTTCATGAGCTTTTTTGGACCCCCTGATTTTCACCATTCCTTTCAACCATGAGCATTTACAAATTAGTGGTGGGACATCACAGTCATAAGGGGGCAGCTTGGGGGGCTTTGTTGTGGGCATGTCAATAAAACAGGATGATTTGCCAACCATGCTCACTTGTGCCTGATGCTTCTTCTCTTGAGAGAAAGAGGAGTGCAGGTAAGGCTCATGCTTACAGGCAGAGCAGGAGAACCCCCGTGCTCCTCTTCTGTGGGCCAAGCAGAGACCCTGCCCTTAGCCCCTTCCATGCTTCTTGCACTCCCAACCAGCTGGAGCCTGGAAGCAAAGAGTGGTTGCATCTTGGCAGTGCCACCCGGCTAAACATTCCCCAGGCATTTAGGGTCATAACTTAGTGGTGGACCTGGCAGGGTTAGGTTAATGGCTGGACTCAGTAATCCTAGATGTGTTTTCAAACCTTACTGATTCTATGAGTCTATGAAATGTAGTATGGTATGTTGTGGGACAACCTTTAATAATAAAAGTGGTCATGACTGAGTCAGGAGCTTTTGTTTTGTTGTTTTGTTTTGTTTTGTTTTGTTTTGTTTTGTTTTGTTTTGTTTTGTTTTTTTGGTGGGGAAATCTCTGGAATTTACATAAACACAAGAGAGATTTTTCCTGTCCATTCAATGCAGCAATGCTTCTTGATCCGTTGTAGGAAATAAATACATCACTGTGAGAAACAGAGCAGTTGGGAATAACAAATGGAAATTTTCTGTTCTGAATGAAAATACATGTTAGGTTAGACAATAAAACTATGAGAATAAATAAAAATATAGTCATTTGCTGCCTTGTTCTGTAAGAAAATTAAATGCAAGAAAATCATGATTTATGAGTAAAGAATTTTACCACCACTCACTTACTTGCACATCTGACATTAATGTTTTTTTTTAAATAGGTATGCATCCAATTCCTGTACTTAGGTAAAGCAGCATAGCNTTCTCATGCTTTCAAAGTCCCAAGTGTTTTGCAAACACAGGAAGATTTAAGTTACTCACTGCTGGGACAATGCAACTGCCCCTTTTTATTAAAAGAGGAAAGGAAGAGAAAACCTATCTGATTTCATTCACAATATCAGACTGTGATTCTATGATTATAACAGCAGCCCTTTTTTTATTGTAATATCTTTTCTTTCCTAACTGCAAATTCTAATTCATTACTGTCTCCAGCTGGCAGAAATGCACACCCATGGGAGGTAGACACTTGAGTCACAGAACCACAGGATCAAGAATCATAGAATTAACTAGCTTGGAAAAGACCTTTGAGATCAT
>VWYE01008528.1:262180-310612 GCA_013398995.1 Alaudala cheleensis | reverse complement strand
CTGTAAAAAAAAAAAAAAATCCACATGAAACAGAATAATAGAATCATAGAATTATTTGGATTGGAAGGGATGCTGAAGATCATCTAGTTCCAACCTCACTGCCACAGCAGGGACACCTTCCACTAGACCAGGTTGCTCAAGTTCTCCCCTCAGCCACAAACACGCCTGGACCACTTCCAGGGATGGAGCATCCACAGCGTCTCTGAGCAACTTGTTTCATTGCCTCATCACCCTCACAGTAAAGAATTTCTTCCTCATATCTAATCTAAACTTACTCTCTTTCAGTTTGAAGCCATTCTCTATTGCCTTGTCACCACAGTTCCTGACAAAGATACTTTCTCTGGCTTCCTTGTAGCCCCTCTTCAGAAAATGAAAAGTTGTTCTGAGATTTTCAAGCAACTTTCTGTTCTCCAGGCTGAACCACCCAAACTTTCTCAGTCTGTCTTCCTAAGGGAAATGCACCAGTCCTCTAATCAACTTCATGATCTCCTCTGGGCTTGCTCAAACAACTCCATGTTGTTTTTATTTTGAGGGGCAGCAGAGCTGGATGCGGAGTCTCACAAGAGCAGAACAGAGGGATAGAATCACCTCCCTTGACCTGCTTTTGATGCAACCGAGGACGCAGTTCCTTTCTGGGCTGTGAACACACATGGCTGGCTCATGTTTAGTATTGTGTCAAATATCACCCACAGGTCGTTCTCCTTAGAGCTGCTCTCAATCAATTCTATGCCCAGCCTGTAGATATGTCTGGGGCTGCCTNAAATGAAAAGTTGTTCTGAGATTTTCAAGCAACTTTCTGTTCTCCAGGCTGAACCACCCAAACTTTCTCAGTCTGTCTTCCTAAGGGAAATGCACCAGTCCTCTCATCAACTTCATGGTCTCCTCTGGGCTTGCTCAAACAACTCCATGTTGTTTTTATTTTGAGGGGCAGCAGAGCTGGATGCGGAGTCTCACAAGAGCAGAACAGAGGGATAGAATCACCTCCCTTGACCTGCTTTTGATGCAACCGAGGACGCAGTTCCTTTCTGGGCTGTGAACACACATGGCTGGCTCATGTTTAGTATTGTGTCAAATATCACCCACAGGTCCTTCTCCTTAGAGCTGCTCTCAATCAATTCTATGCCCAGCCTGTAGATATGTCTGGGGCTGCCTTGACCCAGGTGTAGGACCTTGCACTTCACTTTGTTGAATTTCATGAGTTTTGCACCAGCTGACCTCTCAAGCCTGCCAAAGTCCCTTTTGAATGGCATCCCTTCCCCCCAGCATGACTGCACCACACAGCTTGGTGTTGTCAGTGAACTTGCTGAGAGTGCCCTTGATCCATGGCTGAACACTGTGCATGTTGCCAAAGCAAAGATGCTGAGCAGCAGCACTGACTCCGGAGGGATGCCACTCATCACTGGTCTCCACTTGGTCACTGACCCTTGGCCACAACACTTTGCATGTGGCCATCCAGCCAGATCTTTGTCCACCAGACAGCCCACCCATCACATCCAAGTCCCCCTATCTAGAGTCCAACATGTCATGTGAGATAGTATTGAATGCTTTGCCTAAGCCCATGTAGATGCCATCAATTGCTTTGCCCCTATCCACCAATGCTATGGCTCCATCATAAAAGGCCCCCAGATTTGTCAGGATTAAAACCAGAATGTCTGGTTTTAAGTCACATACAAGAAACTAGTTACAAACTTAGGTACAAGAAGCATATCCCAAAATCTTGTTGGAATAAATAATTTTTGGACACACATAACAAGGTATGAAACTGCAGTGCAGAACACTCTTATGGAAATACAGTAGCACAAATGAAAAGACATAGTTGACTTAATGCTATCAAAATAAGTCTTTGTAGAGCAAAATCACATGCCGAGATAGAAAGGTATTGAGAGAGTTGTATACATTGTGGCACTTACAGAAATATCAGGGGATTTTAGAGAGACTTGGAAGCAGAGAACATAGCAATGGCAAAGACAGAGCACAGGGGCACACTGCAGGCATTTCCTACGCTTTTGGAAAACACATATAACCATTTATCAGAGGAGCAAGCCTGAGGGACCACCAAAGGAGAGTTTCATGGGACAGCACACTACACATGGAACATAAGAGAAATGCAGAAAGCCCTTTCTGTAATAATGACTGCAATGTATTCCTAAGTCCATCTTAATAAAGGGAAAGCACAGAAAAACAGCTTCTACAAATATTTCAGGAGGTGAATTAAATAGTGAGGTTGGTTAACAGGTAGCTCACTGGATCAAGTGTTGACAGACCATATGAAGACAGCACAAACTCAGACTAAGCACATTCTAATGAAAAGACAGCAAACCCTTATTTCAAAAATTAGAGAAAAATTTTTTCAAACATAAAATTGTTTTTAAAAAATGAAAATAATTAGAAGGAAACATGAACTCTGATAAACACCAAAAAAGCAAATGAAGTTACTGCAGGTATACAAATGAGTAGGAAAAGGATTTGTAGCATATCAGATGAAGGAAGCTTCCTAGAGATAATGGGAACAATCTCAAAATATGAAAAGAGCAATAAAGGAATAATAAAGTTATAGAATTTATTGACAGCTGCAGAAATGTTACTCATTCTTGGCTTCAGTTTTCATTAGAGAGATCAGAATGCACTTCACAAGTCAACATCTGGAAGAATTCTTGTCAATTAAAGTATCAATAGGGGAAGTGTGAGAATACTAAAATATATTTGAAATAAATCTCCCAGTTTCTCTCAGTGTCTACTGCATTATGAAATGTTTCATGCCACAGCCAACTGTGATTTGTCAGTGAGTTAAGAAAAAATAGACTGGATAGACAGGAAAACACTCAGCCCAGGGAGTCCCTTGTATGGACTAAAGGTGTTAGCACAGTCAAGGAAGAGTCCACCAACTATGCACAATATCTCCGCAAATCTTGTCTGAGTTTACTTGATACAACAAAGAAAAGAAAAGACAATATGTTAAAGCAGATACAGCTCCTTAGCCCACACTGTGATATGCCAACAAGCTGTAGCTAATATTTCTAAATTTTCTATTACAGAGGGAGAGATATCCAAACACCTGATTTCTCTAAGGTATCCCTACCAGTTCAGTCTATAAGTGCTCAGATGACAGTTTTCCATATCAGCAGACATAATAGTTCAAGAAACCTTTCAGATGCTTTGACACATGAGCCAATTGAATTTTACTGTTGATCTTAACTATTCAATCTGTCATTTGAACCCCAGAAACTGCCAACACAACAGAGTGTGGATATTGTAATAGCAAGGGATTGCTAGGAAAAGCTACAAAACATATACTATAAAGAAAAATAAATAGTCCCAAACCACCTACTCATATTTTGTTCCAAAACTGGTGTAACAATGAATATAGGGGTATAGCTATAAAAGCTCTGTACAGCTAGGAAGTGAAGTGGTATGGGGAAGGTGTTAACTGAATTTCAAGCAAGAAAACAAAATTATCTGAACAATTAAGAGGCAGGAACCACAAGAACTATAGGATCAAACTACTAGAATTCCTTTGTCTCTATAATATTCCAAATTTTCCTTAGCACTGTTGTACTGCTGCTTCTCACATTCTCCAGTTCTCCACACAGAGCTTTTCTGTCCTTCTGTGATGGTTAACTCTGCATTACTACCCTCTCATTTCCATGGAATTCCTGCATTTTCTATGAAAGCTATAAATATTTCACTCAGTGCATTATTTAGTGCAGTGAAAAAAATTGCCCACAAAATGGGGAGGTTTTGTATTAATTGCTCTTTTTTCAAGCCCAAAATTTGACTGACTCATTCCTCACAGTATAAATTCCCAGAATGTTAGAAACCTAAACAGAAAGAGGAGGTCAAAAAGTCTAACTCAATATAATGTAAGCTGCATTACTACACATCAGCCCTGGCTCTGTCGGATAGACCCCAGGAACACTGGAGTAGAGGGCTCAGGTCTAAAATTTTACTCTCTCAAAACAAGGAATATAAAAAAATGGTAAGAAGAGAGTTACATTAAACCTGAAAAAAACAACTGTCCTGTGCCAATCTGCTCATAACATGTCCAAAACACAAAACTCAGGAGGTCATTGCTAGCCAAGTAAAATAAAATGTATACAACAAAAATGGCTGTCAAGCAAATCAGTCAGTGAAATATTTTCCTCAGAAGAAAGACAGGGGTTAAAAATTAGGCCTGCCAGGGAATTCAATATGCATATTGCACACTGATATGGAAACCCTGCCTCAGATTTCCTTTTTACCCATACGTTAAGTTATGGTAACCTGCTCTGTTTTAGGCTTTTAAAGAATGCAAGTAATGTTTACAAGCACATTTGGAACAGATGGAAGGTGAATTAATAATGGAGCAAAAAAAGTGTGTTATTTTGTACGTTACTTCTCAGAATGAAAACATTATATTTCCCATGGGCAAAGGGTCTAATAATTTACAATACCTGGCTATACCCTTGAGTTGCACGCTACCAAAATTAATCACTGTGAGCCTTACTGGCCTGGAGTTGCAACTTATATCAAGCCAGTGTGTATCATGAAGAAAAGATGGCAAAGCTGAGAATTTGCTGGCTCAGTTGAGATCAGACCAAAGGGATCTATTTGGCTTCATGGTTCTCATTCTGCTATGCTTGAGATGATGGTACTTTTTAAGAGATCATTTGAAAATAAAGACCTTTTAAATCTTCATGTGGTGGCAACTGTCAAATTAAACAGAATATCCACCATGTTCGTCATATCTGGAGGCTATTACATGAATCTTCAGGAAAGATATCTCAAAGAAAAGGCCTCTAAACCAAATGAGGTAAAAAGAAAAAAATATCCACACAAATAAAATAGTCTTTTAAATGCTAATATGCTTTTAGAGAAATTAAATTTCTGGGCTTGACTCTTTAATGACTCCTGATATTCCAGAAATGCATTTTTACATATGACATATGAGCTACAAAACCACAACTCTCCTGAAGTTAATCTCTTTAACACTATTTAACATTAAAATATTTTCATCTTCCCCTAGGCCTTGATCAAACAGTTGAAGTCAGATTTAAGAAACAGCTATTATTTTTAGTAGTGAGAAAATTGAAGGTAAAGTCAAGTCTAACTCAGGTGGGAGTATGAACAAGAAAAATATTTTTCTTGGACAAAGGGCCCAGATGAGATCTAAGGTTTCACCTCAGCTAACTATTACACTATTTCCTCTTCCATTAAACAAATAGTTCCAATAATTTTTAAAAAGGCTGCTTGCATGCTGCTTGTGTTTTTCATAAATAAAAAGAAATGTTACATTTCATACCTATATATCTGTAACACAAAAGCACACCTGCGACTAAGGCAGATGTATGAGATATTGAGGAATTTTACTCTGGCAAGATATTTTCCAATATATTCCCTTTTTACAGTAAGTTTTCATGACAATTCAGTTATGAAACAAGACCAGCAGGGAAATAGAAGATTCAAGTATTTTCATTTTGATTAGTGCTACATTCCTCTCCAGGTAATCATTTCCTAAATGCTACTTCACTATTGCAGTGTACCTTCAGAAAAAAGACTCATGACATTTATTTATTATTATTATTATTATTATACATATTTCTTTTCAAGGACATAGGAGTTCCCTACTTGCAATTTTATTTTCTCAAAGAAAATTATGAATCTAATCAACCTGATGCAAAGAGTTACTCTATAATAATCTCAGTGTTTGGACCTCTCAAAGGAGCAACCAGCTTGGAAAAAAAGTGAGCATTGGCAGGGATTTCAGAGCCTTCAAAGCAAATGAGGAGTTTTAAGAAACTTTATTTCAATTACCTGATTGGAAGCTCCTGGGGGAAAGCTGTGATTCCCAGGCAAGGAAAGGAAGTTTCGTTAGATGGCACTATTTCCTCTAAACCAGGACACAAGAACGGATGGGGACACAGCATGGTGACACCAGTTTAGAACTCCTAAGCAATGTTTAAATCAGAATCACTAGCCACGCAGTGGATCATTGAATAATCCTATGGAATTTTTAGAGGACCATTACAGTAAAACTAGAGCTCAGCCCAGAATAATATTCCTGATGGATGAGTAATGTTTGCTTCAAACCCAATTGTATTGATTCAATTTCAGTATCACTGTCAGGCTCTTCCAAGCATTTTAAAGGACTGTGGCTGAACATCTGCTTTATCTTACAATGCATTACTGTGCATTACTTTAGATATATGGTCTCTATGAACAAGTGCCTACAAACTTGTATGTTTGGCAAAAAACCTAGTGTATTTATTATTTATTATTGTTGACAACAATTTGTGTTTGGGGCCAAGGGATGCCTAGCTGCAGTTTTAGACTAGCTTGGAAAAAGTTCTGCATTGGGTATTGAGTAGGGGAATAAAGATAAACAGAACAAATAAAATCTTAGTTCATCTACAAATAGAGTTATTACACTGAAGTTGGGCAGAGATATAGAGACAAATCTTTTTTATTAAACAAACATGTAACCTCTCAGGGAAAAAAGTCAGTCTGCCTGCAAAGTGTTGTTTTCTTGTTGCTTTTTTACTCTTGATATTTGAGAAATATATAATTCAAAAAATAATACATGCACATTTAATTAGCCAGACTTTGAGAAAAAATTTTTGGAGGAGAGATACTGGTAGAGGTAGCTGAACAAACTTTTATTTCTGCTGTATGTTTGTTGGTGGACAGAGAAGGCTATGCCATTTCACAGCAAAGATTTAGAAAGCTAATCTGTGCAAACAGCTCTGGCATTTCCTCACTTGAATGCTTAATTGGTTAGCCTTCAGGTTTATCTTACCTGCTTTTCACACAAATGACAAACATGTTGCAATCCCTCAAAAAAAAAATCTAACTGTAAACTTTCACTCTTTTTCCCCTAACCAAAAAAAAAAAAAAAAAAAAAAAAAAGAGGGAGAGAGAAAAGAAAACAAGTAGAAAAGAAATCTCAATGCAGAAAATTGTCATACCACATCAAAGTCAGATGACAGCATTCAGGATTCTGGGAAAAAATAAAAGATTGTTCACCACTACCAGAATCTAGAAAATTAAATATAAAATAGTCTTATAAACACAAACTTCTTTCCATAATATGTATTTTCAAAAACATATAGGAAATCTCAGGACAGTGCACACTTTTTGTAACAATTTGTGGTTCATATCCTATGGGAGATTTCAAATGGGCTTGTCTGATGGGATCAAGAACACGCCATAAAATGAAAATAAGCCTACCCAATCCTGTTCCATTTCTTTTTCTTTTATATTCAGTTGCTGGCTTATGTGTGTTCTTTAAACTGCCATACTTTTACAGTCCCACAAAGCCAAGAGGAAACAGAGGATTTAATTAAATACACCAAAAAAATTATCTGATTCCTCAGAAGGTCAGCATTCTCAGTAGTTGGTTGTCCAGAATCAGCTTTCACTGCCCAGCTGCTTAAACATCTGCCTTGTAAACAAATCTCTACAAGGCCTCACAAGTATTGCACAGTTGAAGCTTTTCATTCATTTGTGAGATTTTCCTCTTAAGAAATACTTCAGTCAAAAATTATCTTACAAGTCACAGTTTAATGAGGCTGCATGAACTAAATTACCTTGCCCCAAGGCAAACAAAGTTCCCTACAGGTTAACTGTGAATTTGTCCTAGAATAATACATACTACATTTCAATGCATATTATCAGGTCATTTTACGTAGTAACACAGCATACAAAGGAACTACACAATCTCAAAGGCATTAGTAAATTACAACCTCTTAGAGAAAAACTGGATTTAGTTATATATATATTAAAAAAAAAAAAAGCAGCCCCGAAGGCCAGGTTCCAAACTCTGTTGCATGAGGGTATTTGCAGAGAAACTCTAATAAATTCAACCCTACTTAGGAATTCACTCTGACTTCTGGCAAAAGTAAATATCTAGAATCTTAAGTGCTAGAATACAGTCCTCATTTCAGGAAATGTCCTCTCTAAATGTCTTTTGGGAATTATAATTTTGAATCAAAATTACACTTTCAAAATACTTTCTTACTGTGGCACAGTATGAGCTTGCACTGAGTTCAGTGGACCTACCTGAAAATAGTAAAATTTTGATCTCTGAGCGTGATACCTGAATTTAGCCTGTGCAGGACTCCATAAAATAATAGAAGTTATTTATTCATGGAAACATTATTTCTATTCTTGAAATAGAAATACAATTTTATCTGTAATTTCAAGCTAAAAACCAGCAAAGTCTTTTCATATTTTTGGCCCAACATTTGAGAGCACTGAAAACCACTTAAACAACTTGGGAGCTGACATTTAAGACCTAAATGTCAGTGGTCACTGCATACCTCATAAAACAAAGATGATTTTTCTTTTAACTGAATTTGACATTCTATACTAATATTCTTATTACTTTGACCATTATTCTATCAGCTTTGACCACTCTATAAGTCCTGCACCATGAGAATTAACATGAACTTTGCCATTTGTTTCAGTGGGTGTAATAGTGATCACTCATATTCAGGAGACAAAGCCTAATGTATTTCTTTTGTTTTTCCAGGATCTCTACAAGTAGAACTAACTGGAAAGCAATCTGAGTTCATGGAGGCACACAACTATACAAAGTACAATAAGCAAATTGAAATTTAAAGGAAGAAAACAAAAATCCTTTTGCTGCAACAAGTGCACCTGGGAACATTTATTTCTGTGCATTACATCTCAAATTTCCTATCTTGGAGTGGCACAGGAAGATAAGAGAATGAATTTAGACATCATTAATGGAAAAATATAGAAAAAGCTGTGAAGCTCCACTCTTTCAGATGGAAACGTGTCTACAACAATTAACCACAGGCAGAAAAAAACAGGGAGAATGCATTGCTTTCATGGAAAAGACAAGTCATTGTAAGAAGGTACTCTTAACATATGCTACTGACAAAAGCCATGGGAGCTCACATGCACTACCTCAGAGTGGTACCCTCAAAGCTACTCACTTTGCCTCTTACAAAGAGAACTCACCACGAATAATTTGCTTTTGTACCAGTGAACTCAAAAGTTATCTTCTGCATCACAGAAAACCAAAATAAAAAAAAATTAAAAATGACGTGGCAGGGGGATATTGTTGATGTTGTCCACATTATGACAGAAACAAGGTCTGATCAAGTTTGATCTCAAATCCTTTCACTTGTGTTTTCTACCATAAGGGAAACAGCAAACATTCACCTCTCAGCTGTCATGGTTTAACCTCAGATGGCAACCAAGTACCACACAGACATTTACTCCCTGGCAGGATGGGCAGGAGAATCAGAAAAAGAAACACACTTCTGCATTGAGTTAAGAATAGTTTAATAATAGAAACAAATTAAACTAAATTAATATTAATAATATTAATATTAATGGCAATAATAATAATTAAAAGACAGAAAGAAAACCAAAGAGAAGCAAATTACATCGAACAGAATTGCTCTCAACCTACTGACCCACTCCTAGCTGATGTCTGAGAAACAATCACTCACTTCTGGCCAATGCCACCAATTTATATAGCAAGAGGAAAGTTCTATGGTATGGAATATCATGTTCAGGTCAGCTGTCCTGACTGTGCTCCCTGCCAGCTCTTTTGTTCAGCCCCTCACTAGCAGAGAATGAGACACTGGAAAGTCCTGGACTTAGCATAAGCACTACTTAGCAACAATCCAAACAACAGCATGTTATCAACATTATTCTCATACTAAACCCAAAACACAGCACTAAGTTACTAAGGACACTGACTCTGTCCTAGCTGAAACCAGGACACAGCTCAGGCCAAAATAAGAAAGCTTATCCTTGCTAGACAATTCAGTCTGAAGGATGAACTTCTTTTTTCTTTTTTTTTCTTCTTTTTTAGTTTTTAGTGTAAGCTTTGGTGGAGATGGGAAAACCAAGACTGCTGGTATGGTTTTGAAGAGAAAGGTCCCACAGAAATGGCAATCAGACTTTGTATTACCCTGGTCTCCTGTTAGACCAGCTTCTCTGTTGTCAGTGCAGTTGCACTGGCAGTGAGAATCTACTTGTGAGGGTATCCTGAGAGTACTGAAACACCACACAAAGGTTCAATGCAATTATACTCTTAAAAATGGGCACTGTTTAACCATGTGCATTTTATTTTTAAAACAGAAAGTGATTTCTATTTTTTCTCTTCTCAGAGGGAGGAAATTGATAAGTCACACATCTCCAAACTTGGCAGCACAGTTTAATATTTATTTTAAGACAATTTAATGTTGTCTTATGGGAAACAAATATTCCTTAAAGAAAAAATAAATTCAATATAGTAAAAACAATAAAATTATCATTGGGTGTAAGCATTATAATATGTACAATATATATAATATATATAATATATAATATAATGTACTTTATTCTTTAATACCCCAACTAGAAAAAATAACCTAACAATTCTTATTCTCTTTGCCATTACTTATTCAGAAGCAACTGAATGTGTCCACTAATTTAACTCCTTTTCTTTCTCCTGTCAACACAACAAAAAGACTCAAAGTATTTCTTAGTACTGAAACTTATGAACATGTGTTCACAAATTCTATAATTAGTAATCCATACTTCTAAGCAGCATATGAGAAATAGAAAGGTAAAAATATATGTTACTTTTCCCTTACATGTATGTCTATGTTGAACAATAAAATAGATCATTAATATATCATAATCTACATAGGAAATAGCAGAAAGTAATGAAACATAAATATTCTTTGTGCTGCATTTCTCTTACTATCATGTGAGGAAAAGAAGATGTCACTGAAATCAAACCCAAACCCCAAAATTTTAATAATCAACAATTATTATTTCGTTTATTCATCATATTTATTATTTATATTGCTATCTATTATATTTAGTATATGGCAGTCTTAGTGGATAATAAGAACAGATTTGGTTAAAATTAACAACACAAAAGTTGTCTTACTTCTCCAATGCACTTTGTTCTAATCTTTCTTTCTCCTTCCTCTGACGTTCTTTGTTCTTCTTAACTCGAGTTTCCCACAGTCCTCTTATGACAGAAAAGTCAAATATCACCACCTGATGCCCCATATTGTTGACATTAAGCTTCTCCTGCAAGAACAAGTCAACTCTTCAGAAAAGGAATAATGAGAAAAATAAAGATCCAAACTATCATGTTTCATTATAATTGTCTGGGGGAAAGAGCTGAAGTCATAAAAAATATTAACATAGTGTGTTTTCCGTCTTACCCAATTTATCTAGGGTTTTGTGCTGGCAGTAATCAATGTGGCACACAATTGGCTTCTACATAAAATCCATGGCAACAGCTATACATTGAATTTTTTGTATTCCTTACATTTTTTCCTTTTCAAGATGAAGACAGAGTTGCAAAAAAAATACCAGTTTGATTAAGTAACACTGATGAAAATAGCTTTAAAGGCTTTGCATTTTTAATAATTTCTGTGACTAATATTACAATGAATGCTCATAAAGAATTTATTCATTTTAAATCATGCAAAAGCAATTCATCTGGAGTTGTTGTGTATTGATCTTATGACCTCAAGCTATCCTATTTCAGTGGAATTTGTGAAATTCCAGTGTTCCCATAAGTATGTGCTTTTCTGTGAAAGACATTGAAAGACCAGCCCCATAACACACAAAAAAATTTACTTAAAGCAGAGACATGGGGAAGATTTTGTGAACACATCATGGTCCCCACTTACTAACATGTCCTTATTCTAGCCAGTCAATAGGGTTGGCTTTGCAGCAGCCAAGAGGGCCATGGCCAGGACCCTGAGGTTATTCACCTCAGCACATGGTGAGGTAGTCACAACTGCCTTTTCCAGTTTCCTGGAGTGCAGAGTCAGATAACACCGGGTCATAATGAGCAATCACATGTGAATTATTCACCTGTACACTGTTATTAGTATTTTTGTTACTGTTTAATTTTTTCACTGCTGTTTCCATTAAATCATTCTTATCTCAACCCATGATCTTTACCTTTTGCGCCTCCCATTCTTCTCTTGATCCTGCTACAGGGGAAAGCAGGGAGAGAAAGAGCAGTATATTGTCTGGTGTGTTTTGGGAAGGAACACAAAATTGGGGAATACCATTCCTAAACCACGACATGTATAGAAATACATTCCAACAGTCAAAGGATCCGTATCAGTGTAGCAGGTTCCATGCAGCTAAGAACTGATATCAGCCAGAAAAAGGAAAGTCAACAAATATGTACCTCTGATATAAAATGCTGGAAGACTGGTAGCAATGCACAAGGAGAAAGTTTAGTTACTCATTCCTTAATGTCAACCTCTTTTCCCACCCTTCTTGACTGGGTGGACTGCAGGATGTAGACTGGAAGAGAAAACTCCCTCCCACAAGAACAGGTTCATGACCATCTGGGGAACCTGAACATACATGAGTTTTTGGGGCCTGATGAGATGCATATCAGAGTTCTGAATGAATTGGCTGATGTAGCTGATAAGCCAATCTCCCTGATATCTGGAGAGCCATGGAAGTCAAGGGAGGTCCCTGGTGAGTGGAAAAAGGGAAACACAGCACCCATCTTTAAAGAGGTTAGAAATGGAAGAGCTTGGGCATTACCATACTGTCAGCCTCACCTCTGTGCCTGGGAAGGTCCTGGAACAGATTCCTACAAGTTATGCTAAAGCACAAAGAGAACAGGAAGATGATTTAGGATAGCCAGCAGGGCTTCACCAAGAGCAAGTCCTGCCTGCATGGCCAAAGAAGTGGCTTTCTATGATGGAGTGACTGCACAGTGAACAAGGGAAGGGCTACAGATGTCATTTATCTGGATGCGTGTAGAGCCTTTGACACAGTCCCTCACAATGTCTTTCTTTCTAGTTTTATGAGACAAGGATTTGACAGGTAGATTGTTGGATGGATAGGGAATTGGCTGGACAGTCACATCCAGAGAGCAGTGGCCAATAGCTCAGAGTATGAAGGACATCAGTGACAAGTGGTGTCCCTCAGGAGTCTGTATTGGTGCCAGCACTCATCAATATCTTCATTTATGGCATTCACAAAAGGATCAAGTGCACCCTCAGCAAATTTGTAGAGGACACCAAGCTGAGTGGTGCTGTTGACATGCCTGAAAGATGGGGTGTCATCCTGAGGGACCTGGACAAGCTTGAGAAGTGGGCCCATGGGAATTCTACACTTATTTTCCCACTTTCCCACTTGGCACAAGTGCAACTTGCTTCACTCAGTGGAAGTACAAGAAAACCAAGGGCAAGGTGCTGTACCTAGATCAGGACAATGCCTTAAAACACAGGTTGGGGGATGAACAGATGGAGAGCAGCCCTGGGGAGAAAGAGTTGGGGGTGCTGGTGGATGAGAGGCTGGACATGACCCAGCCATGTGCACTCCCCAGCCCAGAAAGCCAAACGTGTCCTGGGCTGCATCCAAAGGAATGGTCAGCAGGTTGAGGGAAAGGATTCTTCCACTCCACTCTTATGAGGATCCAACCTGGAGTATTGCATCCTTCTCTGTGATCCTCAGCACAGGAAAGACATGGACCTGTTGGAGCTAGTCTAGAGAAGCACCACCAGGACATTTAGAGGGATGGAAATCTCTCCTTCAGGAAAAGACTGGGAGAATTGGAGTTGTTCAGCCCAGATGAGAGAAGGCTTTGGGGTAATTGTGACCATCCAGTACCTGAAGGGACCCTACAAGAAAGATGGAGAGAACATCTATTAATAAGACGGGGGGAATGGGTTCAAACTGAAAGAGATGGTTTAGATTAGGTATTCTGAAGATATTTCTTACTGTAGGAGTGGTGAGATGCTGGAACATGTTGCCCAGAGGAGCTGTGGATTACCTCAAGACCAGGCTGGATGGGGGTCTGAGCAACCCAGTTCAGTGAAAGGTATCCCTGTCCTGGAACTGGATGATCTTTAAGGTCCTGTCCAAACCAAGCCATTCTATGACTCTCTGTGTGAAACACAGCATGACTTACAAGATGGTGTTCTCTACAATGGTTCAGTACCAACATAGGAAATCAATCACCTATTTAATCTCTAGTGCAAGTACACAAACAAAGCTTGATAAAAGAGGTGAAACTATACTTTCTTGCTCAGAGTCACTGGTGAGGGTGTAATCATTGCAATATACTGACTCTCATGAAATGTAGCTAGGTTACCAACAGAGGAAAGTCAGTTATTTAAACTTTGTGTGAGGTTGTATTAGAGAACACATTTATTGCACCATTTATAAGCTTAGGGAAATAAAAAAAAAAGGAAAAGAAAAAGATAGAAAAACCATAAAAACAAAACCACCAAAACAAAAACAGTAGAAGAAAACCCTGCTTGACCATCTACTTATCAGTTAAAGATAAATCCTCCCCTTCCTTTCCTGTGTGTTTTCAAGCTCATGTCTATAATTTTTTCCTCAGGTGCTACTGTGATCATTTTTCCAAGCATTGTGTCCTTCAGTTGGGGCTATTTATTATCTGTCCTTGTGTTATAATATTGAGGACAAAGGGGAAATCTTTCTCCCCTCTGTATTTTTTCCCTTGTAACTTTGGAACTGCCCCTTTTCTCTTTCACCCCCTTTCACCTACACAACCCTCTGTAGTACATAACACATAAAGGAATAATTTATTCTGAGGAAAACACCGTCATGTCATCTGGAAAATGCACAGCACGGGCTAAAAAGAATTATGCATAGGTATATTTAGAGCAAAAGGTACCTACCTGCTCACCTTATTAGTCATCTCAGTAAGAACAGCCCTTTCAAATGCCAATAGAAACAGGCTCAGAAACAGGTCAGAGACCACTATCATTCTATTTACATAGCCTTCTGTTTCTTAAGATGTTTATATTAAATGTTATCTTTGTTGCTCATAAAGCTTCACCTATTCCTTGTTTATCTTTGCTAGCACTAAAAATGAGGCAAAAATAGTTCCTAACCTATCTGGAACAAACAGCTAAGTCAAAACCCCATTAAAACAGAGTAATTAAAATAGTGACCTTATTGTCTGTGGAAAGGTTTGTCCTTCTAAAACATATTCACTGCTAATTTACAGGAATTGTTTACCTCATAAAATAAGATGTTCACCTCTGCTTACAGGAGAAAGAGACCCAGTGACAGTGATTTCATTCCTCAGAGTAACTGCAGACCAGCAGTCACTCTGCAGGGTCTAATTCATTTTAATTCATAGAATTGTGTTTTGGCAGAAAGGCTGTTGCAGAAGCTGAATTTTTGCAAGACGGTGAAGCTGCAGCTGGACACTTGACCTCTGCTAGAACTAGATGGCCTTAATCAACACAGAGTCTGAATAGACTGTTAAAGCACTCCTTTCCCTTGACTTGTTTCTCACCTTCCTGTCTCACAGGTTAAGTCGTTCATTCTTTATTGAGACACTGATTGATTAAACACTAGGTTGGAAAAGTTCATTTTATCCACATATAGTTTTTATCCACATACTACTCTAAGCTGCAAGGCATTGTGGAGTTTTCTTCTATGGTGAAACCATAGAAGAGGAGGAACTTGGGTGGGAGGTAAGAGCTGTCCATCATAATGCCTCAGAATTAATCTCTTCAAAAGGAGCAAAGCCACAAATCCTGATCAGATTACAGGGTGACTAAGGCTTTAGAAATATGCATCAGGACAAAAGTGAAATGCTTTTTGACATCTACAACCCTGAAAAGGTCACCTAGCAGTCTTCACAGGGCTGTTGTTTACCCTATATCCTTGTCTAAAAAATGGGCACGAAATACCAAGCACAATGGCAGAACATGTGTTTGTCAAAATTCAGGCACCTCCATTTTCCTGATGATGAGATGCTGCCCAGAAACAAAAAGTGGCTAAAGTTAGTCTTAGCTGGTACTAACTGTAGGCTCTTCAGAATGCCTACTCATGCATGGCAAGAATTTATGACAGAAGAAGCAACTCCTAAGAATGATTTCCATTTCTAGAAATGTTCAAATTCACATGCAGTAGTTTCTTTCTTCCAAACATCAGATTAGACCTGTAGAGGAAAACTCAAAGCTATCATCTGTTATTCACAGGTGGTAAGCTACATTTGGATAGAGAAAAATGTCAATCATACACTTCTTTCTAACTTCTTCCCTTCAACTAGGAACACAGCTATGTTTCCTCCCAGACTTAGGTTATTCACAGGTAATCATTATTATAATTTTGTCATTTTCAGAAACTACAGCGAAGTTAGAAAGGGTCTCTAGAGGTCACCTCATCTGATTGCTCTGCTCAGAGCAGTCACACAGTTATTGACCCAAGTCTGTACATCCTGCAGCACCCCCTCCTCTTCCAATTTCCCCATCATTTTGTAATACATTGCTTCTTTCTCATTCCATACATACACATGATCATTAAGAACAGGTTTTTGTCATACTTGTGAGGATTACCTGACCCACCCATATGGCAGTAAGTGAAAAACAAAAATTGTTTCTTACCAGAAACAGGCAACCTTGCTTGCATTAAGGACAAGTCCTGACCACAAAAGCAGTCATGACCTGCATTTGCATGACCCTATTTTGTAAGTACACTAACTTTACTGCTTGAAGTCATCTTGACTTGAGTAACAACTACATCTAAATTATGGTGTAGATGATCGGCACATCTCTCTTAGATGATGCATGGTTATAGCATTCATCAATCTTCTGAGTTAGTAGTGAGATAGATCACAAAACAAGGCTATTCAGTAACACATGGTAATGTAAAGTGCTTTCCAGGGGAAAAGGGATTCAGGAACGCAAAAAAGATGGCAATGTCATTTACAAGAGAATCATATATGGAGAAATTAGTTCTCTGTGTGTATCTATGGAAGCAAGCAATCTTATCCCTAGCCATTTACACCTCCCAAGAAGTTATCTGCAAGACCTTAATCAATATCCTTAAAAGGCAACATACTGGGAAGTTAACCTGATCTTGTCTTCTCTGTAAAGATTAGCTCAGAAACAAAGCTGGCCATTCAGGACACTTTTTTTTTTTTAAGCTATTCTAAGATTTTCAATTCAGAAGCAGCCACACATTACATTTAAGGAAATATTTTTAGGTAATACAATAAATAAATAAAATAAACTCAAAATTTCTAAAAATAGCGCTTTTTTTTTTAATAAGCACTGCATTTCTTGGCAAGGCAAGAACCTTCAACCAGAGAAACTTGTATTTGTGGCAGTAGAAAAAAATTTTCCTTGTCTTCACTCCTTCTTGCTCTTTATGCTCTTTTTAGGAAGAGGGGGAATAAAAAGACCCTTTGAACACCATGTCCTTTTCAACATCTGTACCTCAAGCAGGAGGCTATGTCAACCTTGTCCCTGTTTTCATCAATAAAGAAATCACAGGAATCTGTATAAATAGAATTTTCCTTCTACATTATAAATCACAGATTCTTTCTCTCCCCATGGAGATTCTTTCTCTCCCCACTTTCAGTTCCAGATACAATAGCCTGCAAGACAGTCTCAATTTCATCATTCCAGAGTTCTGTGTCTTCACTGGAACACATTACCAAGCCCCTCTCCTACTAAGCAACTCCCTGACTCTTTTTTTATTGTAGGACACAACACTGAGACTCATCTTTTTACCAAGTGACTTTGATAATCTGCCACTTCTCTGGGCCAGCTAAGGTGAGAAGAAGCACTTGCTCTGTAAGAGCACTCTTCTGCTGCCAGCACTTGAGTTTGGTTGCCCTATGGTGTGAGCTATCCCTACACACAGAGAGCAGAAAAATGCCTTTACAGACACTTGTATGCAATTTCTGATCTTAGAGAGAAGAAAACACCTTTCCTTAGTTTTGCAGAAATTTTATTCATTTAAATGTATCTATAAATAGACCTATTAAAATCAAACACAGTCCTCATATGTATAATGATATTGATACTCTTAGGCATTTGGAGGTTTAACTGACAAAACTCCATCATCTTAGGGATGATACTCATCATATGTTTTTATTCAAATTATATAATATTAACTCCAAATATTATTGTTAATAAAAACATCTGCCTAAATATCTGCATGGATTATGCTTATTTTAGCATTTATATTATAATTTATTATAAGTTATTTTATTGCATAAATTCACCAAAAAGTAGGCAGACTGGTCTCTAGCATCTATTTCTGACATTTTTTATTAAATAGTAGGAGTACTCAAAAGCTCTAAAGCAGAATCTGTTCAGCAAGGTGTTGAAAATATATAGGATGGAAAAAAAAATAACTATCTTGTAATGTCTATAATCTTTATTTTTTTTATTTATTACTATTCATGATGTTGTTATGAATATATGCATACTTCAGATGTCAACTCTTCAGTAAAACTGGAGAGGTTTAGTATGCTGTGCCTTAAATGCCCTTGCTCCCTTCAACTACTGATATCTCCAACCTTTGTTTACAAGTCTGCCAGAGAAGCTTCCACAGCCATCTCTGATAGCAGCCAGTGATCTTCTGACCACTGCTATTTGTTTCCACCTGACCTCTGAACCCTGAGCAGGGATTTGATGACTGGTTTTCCCCTTTTTTCTTTTTTCTTTTTTTTTCCCTTTTTTACCCCCTTCGGTTTAATACAAAGGGGGAGAATGATGACTTTCAATATCTTGGAAGTGTCACCAACCTGAGTATGGAGGACCACTGGAGACAACTAAGTTTCAAAATTAGGATGCCTTTTGGCTGAAGGAGTTTCATCTCAGTCACCTGCATTTGCACTTGCCATGGACTACCCAATCTTCAAAAAACACTTTAAGGATACATGAGCTAAAAGCAAAACTAAATTCTGGATGGAAAGCTTTCCACAGAGAAAAATTGCTTTTCAAATCAGCAACTTCACTGAAAGAACAGTTTTCAGCCTTTCTGCATTTATCTCAACATCTGAGATACATAAATCAATGTGTAGATACTTTCAGAAGCATACTACAAAAAGAAAAAAAAAAAAGAAAAGACAAGGTCTTCTTTGAAAATAGTGGAGCACAAGGGAAGTATTCTTAGATGTGATGACGCTGTGGTCTTCCAAGATTAACGGTACCAAACTCTTCTACAGCTCCTCCCTGTTTACCAACATTATCTTTCTTCTCTGCAGTAGGTAGAATACAGCCAGTGAGAAGTCAAAATTACATTGGCTTTATTATAGTAGAGTTTAAAGTCCTCTGAACATAGCTGGCACCAGTGTTAATGCTGGCCAACTTGTCTGTGTACAGTATTCTGTAGAACAAGATCTGTGTCTTCTTTTGAGTCTGAAAGAGTCCAACATAGTTTTGATACTACAGATACAGCCAGTATTAGTTTCTGTTAACAGCTCTCCTGATTTCACATGGCATCTGGTTGTCCTAAAAACAGCACTGCATATACTTTCCTCTGCTATTTTACGTAAGTTACTAAATTATTAATCTTTTGGTTTCTTCAATTTGCTTAACAACCTGTTTCACTTGGGCCCTTTTCCTTTCAGATAATCACTGTGGGAGATCTGCTGCACTCTAATGAATGTTACTGGCAGGATTACATGGGGGAAAATGTGAGTGAAATATTTCCTACCAATCTGCAAATAATTTCTTAGAAAATAAGCTCACTCACACTGTGCTTCAGAATTATCAAGTCATTTATCTCTCAAGTCTTTAAATAATTCAGAGGAAACCTGACATTTGGGTAGCAACTGAACACATTTTTTATGTTATCAGGAAAAGATTAAATTAGAGAAACATGCTGTGATTGAAAGAGCAATAGAGATTGTGGCAATGTTCACTGTATACAACTACATTTTGCTAACTGAGCACAGCTTGTAATTGTGGTCGTGCTTCTCTGTGACACTTGTGGAGTGGGAAGCTCTTCCCTACCTTGTTTTGATTCTAGTGGCAACCTCTTATTGTTCTACACCAGCAGGGAATTATCCTTCCTGCTAATTTGGTTGGTTTATCTGTCACTAGTCATGCCAAAACTGCAGATTTGATGGTGAGGGTTTGAGGTCTGGGATCCAAGATAGATTGTGTTTCAGAACATATATGCGTGCAATTGCTGGGTCCTGGAGAATATGTGGGCAGGGCAATGCACTGGATCGCAGTGGGTGTCCCCCTGAAAGCCTGGGCCCCCAGAGATCCAATAAATGTAACCATAGCACAGAATAAATACAAGAGGAAAGAGACAAGCTGCTCCAGGGCTGGAGAAGGCAGTCCTGACACCTGGACATGAGCCCAGCTGTTTTGGGAGTTTGAAATGTTCCTTCCTGCTCTCTCAAGAGTACAGTCTCAGCCAGCTGGCTCCTACCTAAACAAACACAGACAGACAGTGACACTTTCAAGCTATTAATTAGTCCAACTTTCAGTGCAGTTAATTTCAGAAATTAGTGTCTTTCTGTATCACGGAGCTTAATCATGAACGCTTTGATGAATTAAGGTCTTTTTTTAGTTTTCTTGTTTAGCTATTTCATGAAAGAGACATTTATTAATAGAATCTGGCATTAGCCTCTTTCATACACAAATAAATTACTTTTGCATTGTTTACACACCACAACTGAGAGAAAATATATCTTTTTTTAACCTATTTTTTTATTTCAGGTAAAAATAGCTATGAACACTATAAAATTAAAAACATATATGAAAGGACTGAACTTGGTTTCCAGACATTTTTATGTGCATATTTCTCTTTGTCCAGTGCTGCAGCAGAATGCTTTACTGACAGTTTTCATTAATCAGTTCCTATTCTAGATGTAAATTAACCAGTCTCACAAACAAGAGTCCTCTTTATCACTGCAGTCTTCACATCTTGATTTTTAGACAATTTTTCACAGGGTTATTCATTAATTAGGTCTTTAATTATGGATTCATTAGCAGCTGAATTACAATATTCCTTTTACTTTCTCAACTCTTGTAACACTAATATGTTTGCCATCAAGCATGATAGATGTTACATATGC
The DNA here is from genome assembly GCA_013398995.1 of Alaudala cheleensis. NCBI lineage: Eukaryota > Metazoa > Chordata > Aves > Passeriformes > Alaudidae > Alaudala > Alaudala cheleensis. The sequence goes on along the minus strand of VWYE01008528.1, from coordinate 289,806 downwards.
AAGGGGATTTATTACAGATGTATTCCCCTAGCACTTCAGTGAGCTGACTAATTATTCTTCCACTGACAATGAAGCTAATGAAACACTGGACTGATGTCTCTGACAAAAATCCATTCTTTTTTTTATTTTTTTCCCCACTGGGTATTTCTGAAGAGAGGAGTAATGCTATTAAGACTGAGAGAGGGATGATGTTTTGAAATGGGCATGTATTTTGAGGTTCTTTCTTATCAAAGCAAAAACAGCTCAGAAGTGTATTATGTATTGGTGAAGGAATCTCTGAATGTAGCCATAGCAAGCAGGTGTAAACAATTGTCTTAGGTAGCACAAAACAGAGTCCTGGGAAATCAAAAGCATGTTCCAAGAACTGATTAGTGAGATCATCCTTAACTTCTCATACATAGATCCATGGCAAGTAAATTTGCGTTCATTGTCACTGAGCAAAACACTGAGGCTTTCATATACAATTTGATGACCTTAATTAAGCATAACATTACATTCTCAGGTTTCTCAAACTTGTTTCAGGACCGTTGTGTTTTCTAACACAATGTTTCATTAACTTCTTATTTGTCTTAAGGTTTCTGAGCAATTCCTGAGAACTGAGGCTACTATTACTTACCTTTCATGTACCCTTACTTCAGGGTACAGCCTCTGAAGTTATCTCTGTGAATGACCACATCATAAATGCTGTGTTAGACTCTCTGTCCTAACTGACACTAATTAAAGACTCTCAAAATTTATCATTTTCTTTGGCTCCCCAGGGCCATTTTACATACATTGATCTAAGAACTCAATCCTGTCACCTGCCTCTACTGCAGAAGGAGAACAAAAACCTATGTCTGACCTATAGCAGTTCCATTTCCAGTGTCAGATACAAGAACATTAGCCATATAATGAGTAAAATTGTCATAGCCAACTGCAAAGATGCTAAATTCTGTGACTTAAGATGGCAGATAATTTAGATAAGCAAGAGATGATGCTGCTTTCAACTACTCTGGCAGTCAAGTTATTTTAGCTGTAATGTCTGAGGAGAGCAAAGTGAATGAAACTCCTTGGTATGATCTACTTCTTTGGTTAATAAGCATTGTTATCCATCCCTGTTTCTTGAAACTGTGCTCAGTGAACTGGTGTTGAGAGGAAGAGAGCTGGTCAGCACCTTTTAACCTACAGAAAGTAACATATCAATGATGGCACATAAATACTTGTGGTAGCAGCAACAACAATAATGACAATATTTGACTTTAAGTGATAGGCTGTTTTCACAAAAGATGTAGCAGGCTGTATTTCCTATGCCAGTTAGATTAACTGTAAGTAGCTTTCAGAAATGAAGTTCCATAACTCTTTTTAAATTCCACTCCAAATTTTGACAGCAAACAAAGATAAATGACTGACCTCTCAAGCCATTTTTTTTATTGAAAATCATTCTCATACCAGCATATGTCCTTGAGATGTAATAGCAATGGTTTATTATAACTGAGTCTCAGAGTGGAACTTGAAAGGTTTCCTAAATTATAAAGTTTGGATTTGTCACAAGTGTAAATCTATTTAGAGGAATTATACACAGGGTGAATCTTGCTCTCTTTAAAGATATCCACCAAACATACTGCCTTGGACTGAATACTCTCTATTTCAGCTATTTTCCCATATACATTGGTTTTTAAAGACCCACAGCACAACAGCAGCAACATGATAGCTACTTCTCATTTTCCCTGCCACTTTCCACCTTGACCCCACACTTCGGAAGAAATACAATAATCAGCAAAACTGTCACTTACCTACTACTAAAGGACACAAGTGTCCAGAGCTCCTGAGAGTGCTCTGCAGTTATTCCATGTGGGACACAGAGGTTGTTTATAGCATAGCATAGCTCATGGCCAGCCAGATCTGTTTGAACCCCGCAGCGTGACTAGCCTTCCAGATGTACTAATATGCTATATTTGTAAAGTGATAACATGATCTGTGGTCTTACAGCAGAGACACGGGCTGGATTAAGTGTCTGCACTGCATGACTCAACACAGGATGGAAACAACAGTGCTAGGACAGCATCTCATTTGCTTCAAGGAAAGTGTGACAGAGCTAATGTTACTCATGCTTATGTCCGTTTGTTGGAAAAGGGCAAAGAGAATAAAACACAAATGCACATACAGTCTGAATTCCTCTGGGACAGGCTACCTTTTCCTTCCCACATCCATTCAATTCTGAAATAAATGCACACATATGTACACACGTAGTTTGCATGACTGATTGGTTCACAGCAAATTCTGCTTTTTCTTGCTGATGGTGGCTCACCTTTTTTGCAACAGTGCTTGTCACTGCCAGCAGTATTCCTGCTTGTTGTTAGTGGACCCAGAAGGGCAGGGCCGTGGGCAGCCAGAGACCATCTTGCTGCAGAATCAGCATTGCCAAGGCAGGGGCTGATAAGCTCAAGGGGCTGATGTGGGGTCCTGAGCCATGGGTAAAGGGGAAGGCTCCTGGCAGCGCAAGAGGGAAGATGGGCATGGACACAGAGGATCCCATCAGGATCCTCATGGCCCTCCCTGATAATTCAGCATGAACAGTTGACATTTTCTGATTGTACCTTTGATGATCAAGGAAGGAAGAAAGGAAGGAAGACTTATTTTCAAAAACTTAAGTTTTTCATCAGAAATATTTTTTTAGTGTTTTTAATTTATTTTAAAATTCTGCTTTTTAATTAAAATACATTTTTTAACAAAATTTTTCAATTATTTCTGTTTATTTTTTATTCCTGCCAGTAACAGTAAGCATTAATTACTGCAGCTGGGCTTGGCTTAAGCTTCAGATGCTTGTTTTACATTGCTGTGCTTTCAGTGACCTTGTTGAAATCACATTCTGTTGGAATGGGAAAGTCAGGGAAAGGCATGAGCTGTGAGTTTAAACATTCAATTTTGTCTTCTAGTCTGAAGGAGGTAGTAATAGGATTCATTTTGATCTTTTTCAATGCAGTGTGTTTCAAGGTATAGTGACACACCTGGGGGATCCTTGATCACATATCCTTACTGGTCAGTCACCTTAGTCTTCACAAACATCAGTAATAAATAGTGATCACCACATCCAATTTTTCTAATACATTTTTGTTTTCGATATAACTACCCAGAAATTTATATAGTTTTATGGATTTCTGTAAGCATTATCAGCCTTCATGCCCAGGAGCTGATGAAGAAATCAGTGAGGGAGACAATACTTTGGAGCAGGGAAAGTGTATCCCTTCTATATTCAAAAGCATGGTCCATAATTCTGCTTTTGTGCACACTGCCTAGGAAAACATGTTGCCATATATTTGTTCAGAAATAATAATTAATTAGCAATTATATTAAGAAAAAAGTGACCTCCATCTCACATTTTCAGGATCCATCCTTTGCTGCATAGGTGTTGATTTTGGCAAGAGAAGGTAAGACATCTTGTGTTCTTTAAGTGTTGAAATGTGTTTCAGTAACCAAAATCTGAGCTTGCAGTTAATTTCCTGGCCTTAGCTCATAGATCATCTAACATTCCAACTACAATCAAAGTTACCGATGGCCATCAGAGGCTTGGGGTGTTTGCTGGAAAGGGAATGAGAAAAAACATCAGCTGATGAAGTAGGCATCACCTACATAAGAAAAAATAAGTAAGAGGCTATTCTATTAAAGAGAATGCACTAAGAATGGAAAAACTACTGAAGAAGGGCATGAAAGATTCTGAGGAGTATTAAAAAGTGACTGACTGAGAAGAGAGAAAGAGAGAGGAAAAAGCGACTGAATATATAATATTGTTTCGTTTTGGATCTCAGCTTACTTGCCAAAAATATCCTAAGGAAAAGGAAAACTTTAAGTCAGTACAAAAAATAATGTAAGTCAGGAAAACTGTGAGTGCTGGCATAGTGTGAAAATAGCACCAGCAAGGGAGTAGTAGACAGCATACTGCCCAAGCCAGTGAACAGACAGAAGGTTTGCTTGCTAACAACAAAACCTATCAGCAGGCTTGAATCCATGTAAGGCATGTCAGAGTGACAGAAGCTAGTTTGTTCAAAGGTGTTTGCCCACTGCATCCTGTATCCCAGCTCATCATCAGCAGTACTCATCTGTCAGAGCCAACTGACCTTGGCTCAAACACAGCCTTGCATGCCTGCCACAGCATTCCCACAGGACTTGCTCCTCTTCCAGGTGATCCAGTAGACTGACCAGCATCTATGTACTCATATGACACTGCAGTCTACTGAATCATCCTCCTGGACAAGGACCATTGCCTGGGAAGTGGTACAAAACAGTCATTTCATAAAGAAGCCCAGTCTATTTTGGCTGCCGGAGTTCATGAGTCTCATAAACTGGAGCTATTGTGAAATAGAGAAGGAGCCAGCACTGGACTCCCTGACATCCAAGTCTTGGAAATAGCTTGCAAATCTGCCCAAGCTGTTGTAGTTTGAAGCCAGCTGCTCCAGAGGCAGCAGCTGTATTGCTTCCACTGATGAATTCACTCTGAAATCTGAACAGCCCTCGTTATAAATCAGTGCAGTATCCTGGGATAGCCGATCCTCTACCCATGAAACTGACAAAGCCACCACTCAGATAATCCCGCTGACATAAATGAGAATTGACTATAAACAAACAAACCAAGGGATTTTATCTTTTTCCACTTGTGCATTAGCTGTAGCAAAACTTCCATACTTAACTCAATCTCTTCTTTATAGAAAACTCACAAAGACAACAAAGATACTAGCAACATAATCTGCTGTATAAATTGTTGCCAAATAAGCATATCTGTGCTTGTTTTTCTGGTCTGTCTTCATTATTCATTCTAAGGATAACAATATGCAATTAAATTAAGGTCAGTAGAAAAATCTAAACATTAAGGTCAGACCTTCACACCAGACCTTCAGACCTAAAAGACTGACAATAGAGTGGTTCTAGCATAGCTGTAAACAAAACATCTACTAGAAGAAAACACTTGACATGTAACAGCCTTTTAGGGACAGATTTCCCATAAATATACAAAGTAAAATCCATGCAAAGATTTACAAAAAGTCAGGCTGAAGAAAGAATAGAACTTGTGACAGTAATTTATCATGTACTGAACAAAACTGTTCAGCAAAAATAAAACATTTTGCGTGTTGCTTTGTTTTCATATTATCCAAATGGCTCTCAGTCTTGAGCTGTCAGAGCTTCTGAGAAAATGTGATAATATTGCAGAATCCCTAAGTCACTTTGGAAATCACTTCAGCAGGTCAGATCCTTAAATCTGTGACCTTTCAGTATTAAAGGGTCAGTCCTTTCTGATGCAATCTCAGTATGTACCAAAGAAAGATCCAATTCATAACTCCTGACAAATCTACAGCCCAGAGATGACTGTTCTGAAATGTGCCTGGAGCATTAGTATGATGGGTTGAGTCCCAGGCAATGTTCATAATTCTGGGCTCTGAGTCACACTACTTTACTGTCCTACCTGTGCTGTGAGACTTGTTGTGCAGATTTAGCTCTGCTGTCACAAAGGTGCTTCAGCAGACTTGGCTTGTGGTTCATCTTGTATTGTTTTTGTTGTTGTTGTTGTTGAGATTGCACAGCTCTTCTGGAAACAAACCCTTACCCTGACTTCAATGGCTTCAGTGGCTTCAACCCCTTTTTACCCTGACTTCAGCTTAAACTTCAATAAACTTTAACTTCAACTCAAACTCCAACCTATTTTTGCTCAAGCTTTAACTTAAGGCTCCCTGATTAGATTACTTTTGCACCCTCCCTTTTTAAGTCCTGTCTCTCAGTCGCGTGGCAGACTTCACTGGAGACAGTTGACTTAATGCAGAAGTCCTCAAAATTGTGGCTCCCAAGTGATCTGGAAATAAGCAACTCTCAAAGAACCACAAGACGTGTATATCTCTCCCCAAAATTTCATAAATGCCTTAAAAATAATTTCAACTCATTAAGACTGTTTGTCCAGAGGTAAGTCAGCCTCCAGTAAATGTGCAAAGACATTCAAATCATGACAAATCAGGAAAAATGTCTAAGAAGTCATGAAGGATTGTGCAGTCACTATGACGAAGAAACGTGGCACTTAAAATCCAGAGTTGTACAGGACACCACAGAGTCTGAGTAGACAACAAGGCTGTGACTGATTAAAATCCTCCCAGGAGGTTGTTAACAAGGTTATAAAGATTCCCAAGATGAAAACATGTCAGAACTTACATTAGAATTAATATATGATGATCATTCCTCTGTTGGAATGATGCACACATTTGTGAATGGAAGCACAGTTTTACTCAACCACAGATTCCTTTTAGAGCTACTTACACTTGTACCTGATTTGAACTGAATCACCTCATTTAAGAAACATTTTCTGAACTAAATAATGTGCTTGTCATCTATTGATCTCTCTCATTACATTTAATTGTGCAACAAATTAAAGACACTGGAGCCCACCAAGAGCCCACTGGAGTGAATGAACAGAAATTAGATGTGTGTTACATTTGATTGACCAGTAATTGTTGAGAACAGGAGGCTTTGGTAGGAGACAGGCTTAGGAGACAGCCTCATTAGATGTGTCATTAATGGGAGCCAACCATAGCTATCCCTCCACCCTGACCAAGTCAGTGAAGTAGCACAAGCTCTTTTTGGGGGTGCACATCTTCATCAAGGTGTAACAGGGCCCTATCAACAGACAAAACTCATAGCTTTCCAGGAACAATTAAACCTGGAAGAAGGAGGGGAAATATAGGAAAACTCAATTGCATTTATCGTCACCTTTGCCTACCAGGAACTCAGGAGAAAATAAACCACTGGGCTACCAAATGCAACACCCTGCCTGGGCAGCTGCAGAGGGTTAATCCTGGCTGGATGTCAGACACACACCAAAGCTTCTTTGTCACTCCCCTTTGCAAATGGACAGGGGAGAGAAAATATAATAAAGGTTCCCAGGCTGAGATAAGGACAGGGGGAGATCACTCACCAATACCAGCATGGGCAAAACAGACATTACTGGGGATATTGATTGAATTTATTAGTAACAAATTCAGAGCAGGATAATGAGAAGTAAAATAAATCTTAAAAATACCTTTACCCTACCCCTCCTCTTTCCCAGCTCTATCTCCTCTACCCTGGCAGCACAAGGAAACAGGAAACAGGGATTACCATCAGTACATCATGGTTATTTGTCCCACTGCTCAGGGAGAGTAGTCTTTTCCCTGTTCCAGTGTGAGGACCCTACCACAAGAAAGAGTTCTCCGCAAACTTTTCCAAGTCCATCCCATGGGCAACAGTCCTCCACAAAATGCTCCAACATGGGTCACTCTTCCATGGGTGGAGTCCTTTAAGGAGAGGCTTATCCTGTCTGTGTCTCCCATGGGTTTACAAGTCCTACCAGGAAACCTGCTCCAGCCCAGGCTCCTCTTTCCAGAAGTCTGCTGGTCCCTGCCAGAAGCCTGCTCCAGCACAGACCTCCCATGGCACCACAGCCTCCTCCCAGGAATCCACCTGCTCCAGCCTGGGGCTCCTCCACCAGCTACAGGTGGATCTCTGCATCCCCATGGATCTCCATGGGCTGCAGGGGCACATCTGCTTCACCATGGGATGCACCAAGGGCTGCAGGGAAATTTCAGCTCTGGTGTCTGCAACAGCTCCTCCTCTCCCTCTTTCTCTGACTTTGATATGCGCAGAGTTGTTCCTCTGACATATTCTCACTCTGCTCTTCTCTGGCCACAATTACATCAGTGCAATAACCTTTTTTTCTCTTAAAACTGTTATNTCAGCACAGATTTATGGCTCTTGCCACACTGCTTTCCGCTGTGGCACAATAAAGAAAATAAAGAAATGTTTCTGTTCTGAGCTGGCTAGGAAGCAGCACACACACTGCTGTCACCCTCCTCCTGCAGACTTGCTGCTTTATGAAAGCACAGCAGAAGGTGGTGTTTTTAAGAAAGAAACAAAGGGTGCCATCTATTGTCCAAATTACAGGGACACCCAATTCCCTGCACTTATAGCATTGAACCCTGAGGTTCTTCTACCTTCAACAATACTGCTGCTATGGAGAGATGAATACAAATAACTGCTTTTTCCTTTATTCCTCTGTGCCACATGGAGCCTCAGAGACAGATCTGCTTCAGTAGTCTATTTTACAGAGTGCAGGTGTGTGCAAGAATATGTTACTGGAACACAGAGTAAGCCTCTGGCGTGACTGCCTCATCCCAGCAGTCCCACTGTAGCTAATGTAGAGCCATCCATATACAATATGTAGCTCAAAGGGCTTCCCATGTCTATTACTAGGCTACAGACAGTAATTTTCCTGGATGTAGGCATACTAGCTATAGATAGAAAAGACAGATAGGAGAAGCTGTCTCTGTCTATTAATCCAGAAGTTTTTGTTTTAAATTCATGACCTGTTGCTAATAAACTAAATGGTTCACCAATAAACAATACAATATTTACTTATTTTTTAGTTTTTTTGTTTGCTTGGGAGTTTTTTGGTTGGTTGGTTGGTTTTTTTTGTAACCCACATGCCTTGTAGGCATTCCTTAGCCATCTCATGCTTGGAAATAATTGTCACAAGCCAACACAAAAAGAAAATAAGAAAATAGGATTGTCCTTTTCAGAGTCCCTGATGTAAGGGAAATTAACTTGAATTGGATTGAATGTAGGAAAAGAGGCTCCAAATAATTAAACAAACAAAAAAAAAAAGAAACAAAATATCAGTGAGAACGCATGAGGCTGTCACGAGTCAGGCCAGCCAGTGAGAACAAATTGTGACATCAGAAAACAAATTTGGCCTGCAGTGCCAGGTGCCTACTCCCATCTTTACAGAGGAGAAGGTGTAATCTGACCTCATATCACCATTCTGACACATGGTTAATCAGAGGAGGCTGGGAGAAAGGCTTAAAGGGACTTTGGTATTCTGACTCATGACTAAGGACTGTCCATTAGGATAAGCAAGTGCATTTACGTTGCCCACTCCCTGCTCCCCACCACCTGTGTTGAGGTACAAGCAGACTACAAAGGATCTCTGAAGCGTGTTTGCCAATAGGATTTTGGGCTGCCAGCAGAAATGCCAGGTAGTTTTAGTGTTCTGCTGACTCAGGAGAAACTTCTTGAAGGGCACATGGGCCAGAAGAAAGAGTTAATTACAACAAAGCTGTAACCCAGGTGATTTAAAGAAAAAACTTGCCCTGAGAGTTTTTAAAACTTGTTTCTCACTCATGTGCTGCCAGCCACCATTTTTGCACAATATTTGTGAGCTTTTTCAAAATTCTTATCATAACTTCACAATGGAAGACAGAGCTGTGAAGAAAAGGAGAGTTTTGGTCCATACCTACAAACTTCAAGCAGAGGAAGTGTAAATATGAACGTGATCTCCTTCAACAGAAGCAAATTTCAGATAAAAATAGCAAAATAGATAAAAACAGCAAAAAATATCCCTAAGTGACTTCTCAACTCAGTGCCATGCACTGGAATGACCTAATAAGTATTAAAAGAGTTCAAGTGAATTTCTTGTGCTCGGAGGCCATAAGAGTAAGATATTTTCTAGTTTCAAAGTGACACACAAGAATCTAGCTCAAAGTAGGGCAGTAAAGCTCAAACTAGGGTAGTAATGAAAAGTTTGTGGTCACTGCAGCTCTTGAGCTATCAGAGTTACACTAATTGTGTAGTGTTTCTCTCAGTAATTTATTTCATTCTCTATACTATGAAAAGACCAGAAAGAAATTACACTGAATGGAAGTTCAGCCTCAAAACACACCATTATAACACTGTGGTTGTAAAGACTGCAGGAAGAGAGCCCTGAAAAGAAGAGAAATAACTTAATTGTGCCAGTCTGATGGGTTGTTAATGGTTTTCATTCATATAGAATACAAGATTTTTACTTAATAGGAGAGAAATACAAAGAACAAGATTAAGAATGGAGTACTGAAGGTGGATTAGGAGAAGTTTTAATTTTATGAACATTCTTAGCACACATTAATATTGATAAAGTAATTCACCCAGAAACAGCCAAGCATCTCCTCTACACATGACTCATGGGGCCAGTTATCAGAATCAAATATTTAGTTGTAACAGAGTACAGGCTCTTTGCAGAAGAGCTTCTACACTGCAGGGACAAGACATCAAGTTTGCTGACCCCACAACTTATAAATCTTCACGCCATGGGGAGCCTGAGGGTCTGGGAAGCTCTGTGAATAGTAGATAGAGCGGATGTGGCACCCTGTTCCAGGAGTCTCACCAGGCACCTACAGAAGACCCAGGTCTGAGTTTGGCAGGTGCTTTGGCTCAGGGATGATTATGGACACTGGTTCTAGCAGCCCAGACAGATATGTCAATCGTTCCTGTGATCACACAGACCCTCCATCAGGTCTTGTGTGCCATAAGTCTTCTCATAGAAGACACACTCGAAGACCTTGCCAGCCTTTGCAGATGAAAGGCATCACACCAATTCACTACTGGCAGCACAACAGCGACAACATTGTACATTATCAGTATAGCTTCACACAGCTGAGCTTTGTATTGTTGACAACAGCAAATATTAAAGGTGCTACAATCATTAAATATATATTAGCTTTCAGTCTGTCATGCAAATATTACAAGAAGGGGCAGTGGCAATTGCAGAAGGTAATTACAAATGGAGACAAAGCAGTTTATCACAGCAGAAGATGAATTGTAAGAAAGGATGAAGGACCCTTGTTCTGTCTGGGCAATTCATACAGATTAAACAATAACTTTAAAATAATTAACCTAGTAGAACGTAATTATTTTTTTAAAACTGTTTAAATCATGTTTAATTTGTTTAAATGAACTGTCCCGTTAAGAGCAAAATTCATCATTTTGATTTGGAAGGGAAGTTTTAATAAACTTAACCTTTAGCACAGCTTTAATAATTGTATTACAGGTTTATAGATGACTGTCTGAGGTAGAACCGATCCTAGTACAATGAACTCATAAGAAATCATGATAATGATTTCTCAGAATGCTTAAAATCAGAGCCACAGAGAATAATTTTGATGGAAATATTTTGTTATGTTTTCAACAACAGATAAATGTACATTTATCTAGGACACAGGTTTCTAACACAGATGCAAAAAGTCATATGAAGTGCTAAGGTAATACAATGGGTATAACAAAATATCTTAAAAAGAAGAGGTATTACTGAAACAGTATTTTCTAGACAGTCACTGTGGAGAAAAATTTTTTTAGAAAAACTCTTTTAACTTCAGGATCTTTTGAACTAAGTTTCCTACTACTGCAGGCACCAGCCAGACGGTGTTTTTCACCGGCTGATTAAACCCTTCCAGTGCTATTGTTAAGGAGGCTCCTGCATCTCATTTGTTTGGAGGCGAGCAGCCCTCTCCTTGTGTTCTACCCATAATTACTCTCAGCCAGTTTGTGCTGGTTGTGCAAAGGCTAGCACAGCCTTGACCTGCAAAAGCACAGGAACTGAATAAAGGAGACCTCAGTCAGATTTCTTGCCTCTGCAATAATTACAAAACATGCAGGATGCCAGGACCAAACAAACTAAGTAAAATACACACTGTGAAAAACAGAACAATTAAAACTTGTGTTTCTCAATACTGGAGAAGAAAAAAAAAGGATTTAAACAGCATTTTGTTGTGTATCCACAAAGGGTGCCAGAAAATGGGAGATGATAAGTTGTTTTCTGACTGTCATTGATTCCAAGGTAATTTGTGCTTTAAGTAGTTTCTCATTCACTCTGATAAGGTTAACTGGAAGACTGTAGTTCAAAGATTTGAAGTCTGCATGATAAGCAAGTAAAGGAGGAGCACCAAAATGATATTTTTTTTAAAAGATTGAAAGACACTTTGTGACTGATTCAAGTTCATTTTCAATCTCTTGGAGGACTACATGAGGCCCCCCCAGTAGGAGGCAGAAGAAGCTGGGATAAAATCTGCCAGGAAAAAAACCCACTAGCCTTCCTTCAGTCATTTTAGCTTTCTCTCTGCCCTTGACACGTCCATCTGCCCTTCTTTTCTTTTGAGACTGGTACATGCATTGTTCCAGACACAGCAGGTTTGGGGAGTTAAAGCGTAAGAGGAAGAACACCCCCATCTCTTTTGGCAGTGTTAATTTCTGTCAGCTGAAATCCTCACCTGGCAGCCCTCAGCAGGTGGGGAGACCTGCAGCAGAAGGGAGGTAGTCCCCCACAGCCACAGCTCTAGGTAAGCAGGACCATGGCAAAGTCAAATTAGCTCAGCCCTTGGATAGTCTCACTCTTGGACAGCCAAGCACAAGTTTTTTTGGACTGGTGACCAGAGAGAGCTAATGACTGTACTGCTACTGAGCAGATTCTAGGAGACTTAAGAGTCTTTAGAAAAGCTCCAGTCTTCCTGTCTTCTATGAAGACATTGTACATTGTACATAGCTATGTAAAATCTTATATTTTTAATAGTGCATGTTGACTATAAATATGGGTAGGCTTGGCTAAAGTGCAGATGACAGTACCTTGAAGAAGTTCAATACAGTGAGAAGCACCTACTATGCTGTGCTTGTCCTCTGCAATGATCATCAGCTAAAAGTTAATAGTCCAAGCCTGAATGTAGTGTTTAAGGCATGATTCCATGAGACAGGGTGAACTGAGCTCAATTTCATCAAAAGGGGGGAGGTATTTTGTTCCTTTTTGCCTTACATGTTCAGGTACAAAACAAAAGATGATGAGAGGCAAACATCAGCCTGGAGACTCCTTGGTAGAAAAACACAGCAAGCTACACAAAAATTCCTTTAAAGTCCTAGTTCCTTCTCTGCCCCCCAGGTGAGTACTTCCACCATTTACCTTGTACCAATGCTGCCAGTAAGCAGTTCCTCTCTGTGGCTTATAATTAACTCAGAAGAAAGAGTTTCAGCAAAATATATAAGCAGCTTTCTGAGAAAGCAATTCATTTATAACAGGATTTCTGGATCTAACACATACCACCACAAGTGGGCTGCTGAGATGAGAGTCAAAAGAGAAATAAAGCAGAGAAGCAGAGGGAGATTTCGTAGCATAGGGTAGAATCATAGACTGTCCTGAGTTGGAAGGACCCTACAAGGGTCATCAAAGCCAAACTCCTGTGGCCCTGCAGAAAACAACCCCAAAATCACAGCATGTGATTTACCCCATCAGTAAAAACAATTTCTAATGTTCAGTTCACCAGGATATGNGGAAAAGAATGTCATAGCAATATTTGTTTTAAGTCATAAATGCTTGAGACATTCTTGGAAGACAGGACGTTCAGTTTCTCCTCTGGAGTCATGTTACTTCAGTATCTTACTCAGGAACACCATCCCCTAGGATTTAAATGTATTTACAGCTACACAAGGGGAAAACTCACAGTACATTTACTCACACAGGCTTTTTTGCTTTGATTTATACCTTAACAATTGCAAATACAAACATGGTTAAAAGAAGAAATAGATTTGCAGGATCTATAAGTTACTGGTTAGGTTTGGTGCATTCATGACACCCTTCTTCCTGAATACAGAAAACATGCAGAGAAAAGTTTAATGAATTCCAGTTTACATAACTGAGAACTTAACATATGTATTTCCAGCAACCTCAGCACATACCCCTCCTGCGTTGTCTCACCAGTCTAATGCAAAATGGCAGTACATCTTGATAAATACAATCAATAATAAAAACATGCTCTTGGCCTGCTGGCCAGTCCTGGTACCAACATATTCCCATTGAGGTCTTAACAACTGTGTACTCTCATCACATGGCAGATGAGAGATTGTAGTGTTTCTGTGGTGTTTCTGACCCAGTTTTTTGATTCAACATTTTGTCTTTGCATATATAGTGAATTCTATTCCCAAGACTGATTTCAGTGGGATTGGTGAATGGGGCAAACTGACAGCAACAGAAGTCATGGTTCCCACTACTTCTTTTCCAAATCCCTTTCCCACTTCCCCTGCTTTTGACCAAGAAACACTCAATCTGATAGCAAATGAGCCAATTCAAGTCACAGACCAAAGAAAGAAAACACACTTTGTTTTGTTATTCGGTGTGTTTTCTCTCAGAAGGGATGAGAAGGTGATCAGCCAATGACAAGGAACAGCTCACTGGATGGGAACAGCTCATGTATTAAATGGCATGACCTCCCCTCCATAATCCAGAAAGCCCTGCGTGACATCAATAGTGATGAATACCAAAGGAGTTAGAAAAACTCTGCCTTACTCAGACACCTCCTGCATTTTCAGCACTATAGGAATAATGTCATAACCAAGACACTGGTTTCCCTGTTGAAGTATAGCCTCTCCCAATTCTGGCTGAACAGTGAAATAATGCAAACTGCTTGTAAAATTGCATGAGCATGTCCGGTCAAAAAATTTTCACTGCTGCTGGAACTCACAGCTCACCCTGGGAAAAGGGAGTACATTCGAATACAAAACTGCCTGAAGGGTTATAACTTGCAATCCCACATAAACCAGTTCATATATATATCTATATGTGTGTGTATGTATATATATATATGTTTGTGTGTGTGTGTGTGTATATATACACACATATACATATATACATATACGTGTGTATGTGTATGTATAAAAGAAAATTAATCCCTTTTTAATCAAACCTGGAAAGGCTCACAGCTGGAAAACTCAGGACATTTGTGTGAAGAAGCTGATAACTGCTATCACTGGCTCCTCATTGACTCTTCATTGGCAGCTTCACACTTCTTGCTGTTCTGCAAGTATCAATTTAAAATGACCTGCAACAGTGCCAGCTCAATTTAACGCCAAGAAGCTGAAGCTAGTAAAAAAGAAAGCCTGGAAAAAACTGTACAAGTGTTGCAAGGGAGTCCATGACTTTAAGATAGCTCTTAGTACAACATAAAAGATACGTTGTTCCTTCATTTCTGTGGATTTCTTTTTCACTTTATATGCATATGTATGTATGTATATATATTATATATATAATATATGTATATAAAGATATACATATATATAGCTATTTATATATCTCTCTGTGTGTCTGTGCTTATATGCTTAAGCATCCAAGGAATGTTGGCATCTCAGAGTTAAATTTTAGTTATCACCTATTTATTTGTGGCCTTTAATGTCCCCAAGTTCCCTGTCAAATCATCACACACTTTTCTCACAGCTTTCACATGAGAAAAAGAAGATGCCTTTTTTTTTTCCCAAGGACTGCAGTACAGCCATTCTGTCATGCACTCAGTAAACTGCACAGGTCCTGTGAGATCCATCCCAAGCAGCTGCAGATGATGGTGTACACAAAGCACAAGCAAGGGTTACCCAAGGGGCCACCACTAATTTCAACAGTAGTGGAATTGATTGCTTATTAGACCCCTTTTCTTTAATGTCATGGAAGTATGGGTTCTAGTCCTTTATTCTCTATTGCCTTGACCTTGTGTTTTGACCTTGTATAGCAAAGTGAGTGCATAAATCCATATTGTCAAACTATTTCTCCCAAAGGGCTGGGCCCTTTGACATGGCAATTTATGTGTAATTTACAATGCCTACAAAGCTTTGATTACTTGTGTTAGGCTTAAAGAGCCTTGGCCACCTGCCTGACATTCACCTGATGATTTGTTCAAATTTAAACTTTACAGGTGCAAATTTCCTTGAGGCAGGCACCATCTGCATACAAGGCAAGGTTAGCATACAAGGCATTCTGTTTCGTATTGACTTGGCAGATCCTTAAGCCTACCTAGAGATCCTGTGATTTCACGAAGCTCTGACAGGACTAAAGACTTCGTTTGTTACAGCTTTCAGTTCCATGGTCAGGGCTCCTGTTTGGAAAGGAAGGAATTGGATTAAAGTTGTCTGCCTACTGCATGACTCAACGCTATTAGACACCCTAGACTTAATATAATTAGGATTCTTTCGAATATGAGAAATCATTCAAATCATTGCTGCTGTTTTTAATTAGATGTTTTATTGAAAGTGTTACAGATTTGTTTTTTTCATTCACAAAAATCTTTCTTATGCTACCTGCTGGCTTTCCAAAATGTTCCTGGGGCAATTATATCTGTGTAGGTATAAATAAATCCCACGAATATCAGTGAAAACACATCTGCCTCTGACACATGCTGCAAAGTGTGTGCAGTGCTGGGGCAGTATGTGCCAGAAACACTGGCAGCCTGTGTCTGCTGTGACATATGTTCACTCAGGTGAGCCGTAGTGGAAATATCCATACTGGGGAGTGGGAGGTAGACAGGTGATAATTGCCTTTCAATTGCTTATTGACTAACTTGCTAGGCAGGAAAGCAGAGGTAGCAGCATTTAAACCTTACAGGACACAGCTTGGAAAGCTGCTTCAAGTTCTCACTGTGAGTTGTTCTTGAAAACAGACGTTGGTAAGCAACAGCTAGAGGAACTTGACAACAGAATGCCCTGTTATTTCTCCTTGCTTTTGAAAGTATACAGAAGGATGATGAGTAAAGAGCCTCCCTACCAGGCTAGAAAGGTCAAGATCCTCTTTACAGCTCTGTAAGTGCCCTTGACTTATTTTTTAGTAACTGAAGGGGAAAGATTTCTCTGCTTTTCTAGTTGATTAAGTTTTGTTTACATTAACTTTTGTTAAATTTTTTATCATATATACAATTTTTTGAGGAATTCTTCCACCTCCCTCACTTATGCTGCAAATTAGGCTTGTCCTTCTTGCCTCTGCTGAACCCCTTTGTGTGTCAGGGATTCATTTGTGTTCTGCTTCTGTTCTCTGACACAATGAAGCTGGGACTGGTGTTTGGTAAGGGCTTTTCCACCCAGTGTGCTAGGGAAGAAAATACTTTCCCCTCTTTTTTTTTTTTTCTTATAGTATATTTTTAAGTTTTTAAAATTAAGAGCACAGCAGAAGACACTCACAGAAATTAATAGTTTCACCAGGACACAAATTTTGGATTCTCCCTAGAGTATTAATGGAACAAATATATTTTCAAAGGTATAACCTAGCTACCTTTCCTTGGCCTTGCAGGCAGTAAGTTCCTGTGCCACCCTATAATTAAAGATGCTGCACTGGAGCAACTTTCTGCCATAGGAATAGTGGCAGTTTGGCTGAATAATTCACACTAATTGCCTAGGTGACTTTTGCCTCTCCTTTGTCTTTTGCTAACTGTGAACAGATTCCTTTACTCTTCAACTAGTTATTAAAAAAAACTGAGCTCTCTATTTCTATCTAATTTCTAAACTTTTATTTGACCTCCTTAATATTTTGCATGTTTCTAGTCCTTAATTTGGATTATTTGTCTTCTTTTAAGATAATTACAACAAAATATCTCAGATTTTATGGGAACATTCTTGTAGGAAAGTATGTTTGCAGATAGCAAGCTTTCTTGCTTTAGAAAATTTAAAACAAAGGACAACTACCAGTTATGACAACTGTGTAGCCTTGCTGTGTATCCACCAACCCCTGCTTGAAGCTATTAAAAGTTTTGCACAATGGAAGCCAGTTAGAGCTTGCTGTTTGCAAATAACCTATTTTCCAACCACTTGAAGAAAATATTTTTTTTAAGGGAAAAGTCATTTGGGAAATGAAATATACCTGCTGTGTCCGAAAAAGATAACTTTTCTACTAGAAGAGACTTGGTCTTGATGGGCAAAAGGCACTGATGGGTGACAGAAACAGCCTTTTATGAGCATATTTTAAAACTTTGGTGATACCCAAAATTTCTTCACTTGAAATAATTTTTTTTAAGTTGCACTCTTACTTGAAACAGACTCTCAAGTTTTCCCTGTATCCTTGCTGAAATGTTGCTGGCAATAAATTATTACAGCTCCCTGACCACAGGAGAGAGGTGAATTTTTACTAAACATGGTGTTACAGAACCATTTCCTCCTGTCACCCTGACTTCAATCTCTGTTAAGCAATAACATGAGGAAAATGCAATACTGAAGGACAACCCTGTTTCTCAGTTTCTGCTAAAAGAATGTCAAGCAATTACAGAGCTACAAAAAAGGGAAGGCAAGACATCAAGAGGTTATCTTATCATCCTGCCCTGTTGTCCAGGACAGGAAAAAAAAATATCCAAAAGAAATCTAATCCTTGCACAACAGACATTTCCAATATTTCTCTATTTTAAAACATTTTTCCTTTCTTTTTTTTTTTCAATACAGTTGAAGGAAATTCACTATTTATAACTTTCAGGTGATCAAACAAAAACACACATGTGAAGGTAGAATTTAGGAGAGTAACACTGTTTTTAACAGAATTTTACAAGCAAGTTGTTAACCTTTGCTGCAAAAATGAAGAACATCTACCTTGGTTTGGTTTGTGTTTTTGGGGAGGGGGGTTTAATGTCTTTACACTTCTGTGGCTGGTACTGTGACTGACGGACGTAGTCACAGTGAAAATATATAAACACTATGAAAAACATAACGGAAATTTTCAAAATAAATCTTTATTCTACTGGAATATTCTACTCTATTTACCTATAGGCTCGTCTTAAAATAAGCACTCTGTTTTCTCTGTGTTTAGCAGAGACTGTGATGCTGTTCTCCGTGGTAAAAAAGAACTGGTTCCTTTCCATACAAGTGTGTTTGTAGGACTCTGCATAGCACAGCACGTATTTCAAGATGACTGTGGTAAGTAAATTAGCTCTAGGGGCTGAGATAGCAGATATAGAGTGTGCATTTTCTCACTAAGCAGGACCCTAAGCTGCTAGGTTGCAGAAGGCTGCTGGCATCAGCATTCCAACTAGGACATAAACATGTCAAAAAATCCCCTTGGAGAAACCTCATACTACAGGCTAACTGTTCAATTCATTGAGGGGGGGAAATGCTAAGTCATAGGTCTGTGTTGCTACAACAATGAAATGGGGAGCATCTAGGTTTATAAAAAGATTGTTTTAGAAAGCTACGTAGAATCCCAAAAATCTGACTTTTGCCTACTAGGTAAGGAGCAAACTGCTGGTCTAGCTTTTCTAGCTTCCACTATCTTCTCTCTGCTGAATGCAACTGTTAACAGCTATTCACAGCTCCTTTCAAATTTCCTGTGCTCCTGACTGCCCGCCAGAAATGCATTCCAATGGCTCGAAAAGGTTTTTGAATGGAAGGGGAAAATGTGCATGTTCACTGCAGAAAGAATTCCTCCTTTTGATTTCGGCTTCTCAAGTAAAGTAAGGATGAAGAGGAGATTCTCAAAATACTTTCCCAATGTCTTACCTACAGAAAATATTGGTGGTTATTTTCACACTGGTTGCTTTCCAGAATAGAAGCAAATCAGAAACTTTCCACTTTTCTTTGGGCTTCACAGTGTGATTTCAGGGTTGGTTTTCTTCTTTAAATAGAACATTTTAGTAGTACCTAACTGGCAATATTGGCATCTTCCGGATGAGTTAACAGTCCTCAGAAATCAAATGAGAAATTTCTTCTAAGGCCGTGTTTTTCTGTACCTGCAGGGATCTGCCTCTGCCACCGTGGAAGGTGTAACAGAAAAATCATGCTGATTGTCAGTATCTCTCCAGCCACTATCCGGGGATCTTCACACTCTTTTGTGAGGGGGCAAAAAAAAGGAAGGGGTGTGGGGAGATTGACAAATAGAGATCTTTACACAGGATGTCATTTTTTACAGTGTGTAGAGAACATAATTGTTCCCTTAAATATCTACAGGTTTTTTCCATGGACATCTGGCAAGCCTGTTAGTATCTCTCTAATTCCCCAAATTATCTTCCGTGAAAAGAATGGAATTTCCTAAGCAGCGCTTTTTCCTCACAAAAACGGAAAGATATTTTCTTTAGGAAAGAATCTAGGCTTATAATATCTAGGTTTCAATGACTGATACAAAAGTTAAAATAGCAAATTAAATAATACAGTTCCCACTTACATAGTTCAAACAACTGCTTGTTAAACCTTTCTTTTCCTAGGCAACTAGGTTACTTTTCTTCTGACTCTTCATCAGATAACTGAGGTGACTATTTCTCACACCTTGAAAATTTTGCCTCTCCTGCCTCATCAAGAAGTTTAATTTGAATACCATGCTTACTTTAGACTTTTATGTGTATACATATTTCCTTCTATGGTCAGGAACAGTATCTGCCATGCATGTGCCAATTCGGTGAAGATTTACAAATCTAATTGTGAACCTACCCTTTTAGCTGTCTCAAAGTCTGTATTTCAATCATGGCAAAATAAACAAATCTCATAATACTGTCCTAGGACCTCCCTTAAATAATTTATTAGCTTATACTTAAAAAAAAAAAAAAACGCTTTTTGGAGTGTTAAGTTTCCCCTCTTACATCTTGAATTGTTTCCAGTTTTCAAACTTCTAATTTGTCGGTACTTGATATCTACTTTAGGATATCTTTTTTCTTTAAGAACACCTTCTCTGTAAAAGTATTTTTATAGCATGACACTTGCTGGACTTTTTGCTGAATGGTAGATTTTTAAACAAGGTTGATTTCGATCTCAGCATGGCCATTCCCTGATTTGTATAGCCCAAGTGAATCAGAAGAATTTTCCATGTGTGTACTCATGCAGTCTTCCCTAAGAATGGCTGTAATGGGCAATAGCTTGTGCTCACAACTGCTAATAGGCTGTGGTTTTCCATGAAAAACAAATTGCCTCCTGATGCAGGGTTGTAGAATGGTTAGCCTTTGTTTTAAGCAAAGCAGTGGCAAAATATAGCTACAATGACCTATTGTGGAAAGCCTCTGATCCCCAGCTTCCAGTATGGTCCCAAACTGCTGACCTGAAGGGATTCCCTGAAAATTAGCAACTACAAGTTTTGCAAACCTGATTTACAATAGCATCTCATTTGCTTACAAACAACATCAAGATCTCACAAAGATGGGCCCAATACAAAGACAGGGAGAAACAGATCCCACTGTTGTGAAGATGACAACTTCTATTGGGCAACATAGATAAATTAGAAATTAATTAAAATTCACTGGTGCTTCAAGGGTGTAAGACGATCCAACGACGACATAGCTGTGAAAAAAAACCGTAGTCTTGGAGAAAGTAGCACTTGATTGTCTGAAGTCCAGAACGGTGTCTCTGCCTTAGGGTAGTGGCTTTCAAGTTGGGAGTTTGATGAAAATTTAATTGCTGAAGCAAGTTTGCACTTAATGTCCTTAGTGAAAGTTTGGAAAGTACAGATTTGTAATCCAGAAAAACTAGTTTTATTGCAAAGAGAGAGCTCCCAAGAGCTGCAGTTAGTCTGTGAGGAGATGCCACTGGGGAGAAATGCATAACATCTTCTAACAATTCTGTGTTATCTTGGCATTAGCCTCTTTCAGAATTAGAGCTGGTACATGACTGTCTTTTAAAGAATTGCCTCATATCAGCTGGACACAGTCACTTGCAGGACAATTTGACCTTTATTTCTGATGCTTTCATCAAAAAGTACCAAAATTTTAACCTGCTTTTGAGTTTCTTGACTTCTCTCCCTCCCAGTTTCCTTTCTCGTTTCTAATCTCATTACTACCTTAGATACCATCTAAATAGGTTAATAGACTGCTGCTGTGGAGCACTGAAAATCCATCCAGGCAATCAGTCTTCTGTTTAAAGCAGCCAAGTGAAGCTTTAAAGCAAAGATGAGGCCTGAATCAAAATGTTAGGTCCAAGTACCTTTACCCAGTTGGACAAACTGAATATAGGGTCATGGTTTGTGGTTCTTTTCTGAGCTGTTTAATTATCTTGCCTCACATGCAACCAGCAACAGGAGTTTCGAATTTTCTTTCCAAGTGTTTTGAACAGGAAAAAAACACAAATATTCAAGTAGAGGTATATTAAACAGAAATAATCACTGCTGACTAATAATTAATGTCAGACCTAATCCTTTCAGTAGGTGAACTGAAAGGTCCAAGGATCTATGCATCGCATGGATAACGAGGTCCCTATTCCCCTTGGTGATTTGGCATTGGTCTCCTTTCAGTTCAGGAGGAAAAGCAAAACATGTTAATGTCTTTGGGTGATCCCACAATTATTGTTGGCCTAATACAGTTTGACCAAAATTTTTGAGAACAAAAGGGGCTTGTCTGCCCCTGTTGTCCCTAGATAGACCTTTTTTGTGGTGGACATACCTGGAAAATGAGCATACAGACTGACTCCAAGGTATTCAATTATTACTGTAGGTTTAGATTTGGCTTTCAGATGTCCAATAGTAGCAGATGGAAAACAGCAACACTGTTATCCAAGCAGCTTACATTGCTGAATATGGAGGTAACTAAGAGCTTTGTCTGAAATGACCAGATAATTAACAGCCATGATATAAACCAAAACAAAGAAGTTTCTACTGACAAGGTAAGCCTTTTTTCGAGGATTTCTTCAAGGACACATAACTTTAGCAGGAGATTCTGATTAGTTACTTCAGAAATGTCTTCATTACCTTGTGATAAACTAGAGGAAAACCTGGGGGAGCACAAATGCTTCACACCAAATCTACCCCTTTGTACAAACAAAACAGTACAAGAGAGGTTTAAATCCAAAGTTTTGGCCAAACTGGGACCATTTCCTCTTTGCTTTTCCAAAAAGTATCACAGAGACTCATAATAGAAACCAACACCTAGAACCGGCAAGAAATGCAGCACCACCATCACCACTATGAGCATGAGTAACTGCAAAGACCCCCAAAAATAATACAAAGCTCATCTTAGAGGGATTTTGGTAGCACAGATCTCATTGAAGAAACTATTTCATGCATTTCTCATTCTGACCTGTGAGTTTTGTGGCCTGATAAAATTACGTCCAGCAGTATCTATTAACTTTTTCACTGCAACTCTACCCACGACATGGATTCTCTATTGCTTTATCTCCCTCTGAGGTAGCTGAAAAGATGAGTGTGGATTTTGCTGATTCTTGAGGGGGTGAAACAGTATTTTGCTGGTGTGATAATACCTGTGGGGAAGGCTTGAAGGAAGGCAGGAAGGAAGGAAGGCAGGAAGGTTAGCTTGCTTGAATGTCCTCACTTAAATTACTTGGATGAATTTTTTTGCTAGCAAAACTCAGGAGAAGCATCTTTAATACTGAATCTCTGTCTATCTTGTTGCTTATAAATGCTTTTTTTCAATCCCATTTCAGGATGGATCTATATCCTCTTGACAAAGCCAGAGGTAATATGTTTTCCTCAAGGGGGGATCAGGAGGAATTCTGATCCTCTTTAGTGTCTTGTGAGTATGTGCTCTAGTTTGCAGGGGAAATTCCTGCTGTGCACAGCAGGAGCTGGTGCCAGGCTGCAAGCTCACGGGATACTTTGTGACAAAGTCTGTTTTTTTCCCCGTATGTTTAAAATTAACCCACTCTCTGCAAAATCTTGGCAACTGACTCCATAATTTTGAATTTTTCATTGTAACTGAGTAATATGCTGATGTAATAATGTTATCTTTCTATCCACTCACTTTTTTTATTTGGTTGGGAGTATTGTCTGATTTATTAGGGTGTTTAGATTTTTGAGTCTCAGGGGTTTTGTTGATGAGTGGCGCTTTTTGCAAAATCAACTTGCAGATAGTGAATCCATCTCATGAGTTTATTGTCTTTTTGAAAAGATTGAATGTTCATCTTGAGCTGCTGATGCTGGTGTAAGCACTTAACATAAATTGTTTACTTGACCTTTTTAGATCTGAAAATCTTATTTTTTTTCTTTTTAGCTCATAGCAATGTATTTATTTTGTAAGTGGCGAGAAAGCTTCCCCTCCCATTCACCCTTTGCTTCAGAATGAGAAAAAATTATACATGCTGAGATTTTGCAAGTTATATAATTCTAAATACCTCTTTATGGATTGGTTCAGGCTTTCCAAAAAATTAATTCTTCCTATGAAAATAATTAGAATTTATCCTCTCATTTTGAGAGAGTGTCATATGACCTACATTATTAGTATTTATATGTTACCTAATCTGGTACACTAAATCTTCAATAACATAAGGTAGGTTAAATTACATTAGTAAAAAAGTGTTTATAATTATTCCTGAACAATTCCATGGTTTTAATATCTTAACTGCACTAAAGTGCAGAAGCACATAAGGATTTATATAAAGTGATCATGCCCTCCACCAAAATTATTGTAACAAGAAAATATTTTAATGTTTTGGTCAGTTAAAGTGTCTTGCTGGGATATCTCAAACATTTCTTCTCTGCAGCAAGGTTTTCTCAAGGACTGCAGACCTCTACTGGGTAGTTATCTGTATAAAGGAATTAGGATTCACCAGGTATTATCCTGTGGCAACCCCAGTGTGAAGATGCTACACCCCTCTCACTGAGGTTGCTACAAGCTGCATTGGCTTTTTCCCTAAGGTCATTCACACAGCTTAGGCCTGGGGGAAGGGGAAGGTGGGTGCACCTATTGTCTGCCTCAACAGCCAAATTTGTACAGAATTCAAGAGCAATACATTTTATGTTGTTTTACTAGGCCCAGAGTTTGTGGCAGAATTCAATTCAGAAAGAACATTCCAGATTTACAGTCATAACTGATCTGTTCTTAGACTTTCTAAAAAATGTTGTATAAAGCTATATTAAAGCCTTATTGCAGAATTTTATTTCATTCTGGCAACTAATGAACTTTAGAAGTTTGAATAGGGACAGACTGAGGGCCAGTCTCCTCTTTAAAAAATTAAAAATCCACTCTTAAATACCTGCATCTACTGGTACTGTTATGTCAGCATGATTCAGCCAATATTTTCAGGGAGTGAAAAAAGCATTCATTCTATATTTCCATCTATTTTGATCATTAAGATAAAAATATTTTTGTACCAGCTAGGTGTCATCAGATGCATGGGTAACCAAAGAGTCATTCCATGTATTTGCCTCTGCTTGAAACCAAATCACTTCTTCAGAAGATAGTCAAGTGGGCTGAGACTTTAGTTAAAAAGTACCAGCCTCTCCAGCTGAAGACAGACTCCTCTCTACAAAGATTTATCTACAATGAAATTGTAGATAAATCCATCCTGCGTTAATAACCAGATAGTGATTCTGAAAAATTAAACAGGTGTAAAGAAGAGCCATAATTCAAAATGCAGACTACCTGTTCTTGACTTCCATGTCATTATTCATAGGCAAACATTGCCTAGATCCATGTCAAAATTGGGTTATCCCTCTCTTTCTAGTACATTGGTGTGCATAGCTAACAAAAAAGCACTTCCTTCAAGGAAGCAAGTCATCTTACCTCTTCAGCTGACTGCATTTAAATAATTTTATGATTCTGATATCCATCTTTGTACAAACAGCTGCTCATCTAGGAATGGAAAATCTGTTTCTTAACAGAGCAACACATGATCATCTCTCTCACTTCCAAGCTGAGGGCTGCAAGCACCATGTAAGAAGCTGACAGTAGGGGCATCCATTACTGCAGCTGCTGAACCTGTGCCAGCACACAAGGTCATTGGAGGAGTGAGAAACTAGGGAGTTATACTTTTGATTTACTCTGGTGCTAAGTGCACTCATTTTTGAAGCAGAGGTCTGGGCTGCCTGTATCCATTTACAGATTTCTTTCTGATTTACATAGAGACAGTTGTGATAAAAAAACATACATTTGTCACCACTACAGACTAATCCTTCCAGTTCTTTACAGCTCATAGGGCTCTTTGATACATAGGAACATGTCTTCAAATGATTGGTTACAAGTATAATCCAGTCTGCCATGAGTTTAGTTAGGTGTTAAGGTGATTCTCACCAAATCTAGGAGACATGAGTTTAAATTCCCTTGGGCTGGAATACATGTCTCCAGCCACCTACTGCCCAAAATTCTGGTGTAACTCTTATCAATAAAATATCATGAAAGAGGAGCACAAAAGTCCCATAGATTATGTATTTTGAAGCCAACAGCTCATGAGACGCTAGCAGAGTCAAGCTAGGAAAGTACTCTGAACACTCAAACTGTGTCACTTAAAGAATCAAATTAAGCAAAAAAGAATGAGAAGTCCCTCATAGCCCTCTATTATTTAAAACAGACAGGTAATTTGTCCTTTGGTCCCACAGCTCTTCAATGTCTCGTCCTATTCCAATAGAAATAAAAAGAACCTAATCATGACCTAACACTGGACAGAAAGAAAATTTGAAAACAGACATTTCACTTTTCTATGGTTTTAAATAGTGTTACTACAGCTGCTGCTTCTTCCAGCCCTGGCATATCTCAGATTCAGTGGTTTTGGGTTTTTTTTTTTTCCATTGGTAGCAAGAATTTTATTTACACAAGCATTTAACAGAAATCCATTTAAGTTTTTTATGCACCAAGGAAATCTTAAACATGTCACTAGCCAGGCCAGTAGCTGTGGCTCTGGCAGGAGCTACTTTGGTAGCCCCAGCAGGTGAGCTACTGAGGGGATATTGGCTGCAAGAGACATTCAAGCAGAACCTTTGTCTGTGAAGGGATAAACTGATGTCACAGTCATTGAGCTTTTTGTTGAATACTTATTAATTACCTCAGCTGGCAATGCAGCGTTGACAGGATTCCATGAGGTGTGGAAATCCTGGATGTGCACATCCTCAAATCCATTTTCTTTTATCTGTGTGTGATGTAAGGAATTTCTATTCCCTATACTTTCCACTCCTCACACAGATTGATCATCATGTCCCACACATTTTATGCTCACTGTGGTTACATTTGGGGCAGTAATTTTCTACACCAAGATGTCAGAGTCCTGAAAGCCATGAAATAAGTATTCACGTGGTAGCTCTTCCACAGTAATTGAACAGACACTTGTTCTGATTATATAGTGAATATGAAGTCCACTGCCCTCTGATGAAAAAAAGAAAAAGAGTGACATTTTCAATTCCATAAGGTAATATTTTCATGTGACCCTGCCTGTACCTCACAAAATATACTAGGATATCCAAGACAATGTGCATTTTATATCAATTTAATTCAAACTCATTTAGGAAAAGAAGAGACTATTGATCACCCTGAAGTTTTTGGTGCTCCCACGTTCAAGGAAACCATTGCTTAGAGCAAAATGCTTTATAAGTCATTGTCTATATTGAGTTTCATGGGTGAAGAACCAGACAACCTGCTGAATTCAGGTTTTTAAACTGAGTGTGAAGATTAGTACTATAAAAGACAAGTTCTGTGGATAAAGTTTGGCAGGACAGACCAGGCTCAAAATATCCCCAGGCAAATCCAAGTAATTTATATACTGTGAAAGTAAAGTTGCATGACTGTACTCGAACCTAACAATTTCAAATTTCTAAGATATTTAAATTTTCTACCTACCCCTCTCCTCATGATATTTGTCATGTTTTGGTTTGTCCAAACAACAATTTCAAAAGAAAAAAAACTATAAAACCAACAATGCTAACCTCAAGAAAGCCCTTTGTCTTCTCCCACTCTTTTTCAAATATCTAAATGCAAAAGTGATCTGAATCTGGATTTCAAAACTTTCTTTTTACTGTCCATAATGACAAAACCAGTACAACATGTGTGCAAGAACACCAAACCCCACAACTCACAATTCTTTCATGATGGGAGCAAAGAATGGAAAATAAATTTGCAAAATAAAATAGGTAACAAGAGTTAATTTTAAAATTCCATCCTTGGAAAGTAATGTGATTTTAACAGAGATTACACTCTAGTCCAGAGGTCCAGATTAAGTCTCATTTCATTTTGCCTGTAGGCTTTACTTTTAGCCTTTTTTTTTTCCTAAACTTCCAACCAATCCTAATAATCCCTTGTTTCCTCTGAAGGCTTCTGTAGGTTTTCATTATTATTTTACCTTATATTTTGTCACATGGTCTCAGGAAAACCACATTTCTGAACCACAAAAGTTCAGAGCTTTTTTTTTTTTTTTTTGTTTTT